>RJWH01001965.1:0-67826 GCA_004363575.1 Solenodon paradoxus | reverse complement strand
TCTGGTTACTGACTCAAGATTCTAAGCCCCTGAGGGAAACATGTGATTAGAGACCCTTGAGCCATTCTCGTTCCCCCTGTGGCATCCATGTGGGATCCGTCATCCAGACCCACTCTCAATGGGGTAGTTTCTAAATGAGAGTCAGGAAGAAGATGGACGAATGGCCCCCAGTGACATCTGGTTTGGTGTATAATACAGTCAGTGAACGTTACACGTGAAATGGATTTGCTATCTACCTCCTATGCGGAGAGCAAGGTGCCTCCCCAAAAGGAAGAAATAAGAAAATGTGATTTTTTTTTCCCCTTCTGAGTGGACCAGAGTGAGGCTTCCAGTGTGTCAGAGACCATGTCAGACATCGCTCATACATTCCTCACAACCATGGCTGGGGAGCTATTACTATCCCCATTTGACAGAGGAGGAAGATGCGAATCACAAAAATGAAATCACACATGCAAGGACACAGGGGTGGAGCGCAGACTCACACCTAGGTCTGTCGGACTCCAAAACCCATGTCTTCGCCACCACATGTCCTTCCTCCTCCCACTTCTGGTTTGGGGCAGGACACATCTTCAAATGACTTCAGGGCGCCCCGGACTCCAAATGGGAATGCACGTATCTGAACATGATGACGATGTGCTCTCAGAGATGAGCTCAGGAAACAGAGAGCAAGGTGAGTGAGATGTTAGTGGTGGTCAAGTCCATCAGCTCTGCTCAGGGGCTGGGACGTCACAGGTCATGGGACTATGGCACCCAGCCTCCCTCTGGCTGATGTCTAAGGTGTGTTATTGATGCGGAAGGAAGGGAGCTGAGACACTGATGAGATGCTGGGTCCGTCCAGGAAGAATTCTGGGAGAGAGCCCTTTGGCCAGGAACACACAGCAAGCTTATTAAAAGCAGAAATAGTTGAGGTGCCCAGCAGGGCTGGAAAGATTATACAAGAGAATGCGTGTGTGTGTTTGTGTGTGCGTGTGTGTGTGTGTGTGTGCGCGCATACAGGACTTGTGCTGCCTGCCTGCCTCTCACAGGCCAAATGGATTCTGTGTGTATATGAGGGCTGGGGACTTGGGGCGCGTCCAGGTCACCTGGAGAAAAATGGCACCAGTATCTAGGGGTGTGTCCTAGATGCAGGCTGCTAAAGTGCCACTCCTCCCTGGGATCTCTTCCAGGTTCTGCCAGTTAGTTTACTGTTCATACATTTGCATGATGTCCTGCAGATCCCAGGGCACTATGCTGTCCCTGCATCATTGTCACTTTGCAACTTGATTTTTTGTTTTAATTCAAAGACAAACCTGTACTTTAAAATTCTTGCAAAGCTGTATGACTTTTGGAACTTGCTGCGTGAGTGCAAATGCCCCCATGGACGTGTGTGCTCCTGGGTAGGACATTTAACATCTGGGTCCTTCTCTTGCTCTGTGAACATCATAAGAGACCCGCCCCAAGGACTGTCATAAGGAGGAAGTGGTTCAACGTGTGTGAGGCACTTAGCAGAGCTTCCAGAACATCTCGACTCCCCGGGCATTATCTGTCCTGCTTGGGACATAGTCCCCTGCCTGCTTCACAGTGTCCCACCCTGTGGCTCTATCCCTGTTGATGGATATTGATGAGGTGGGGAGTCAGCTGAGACACGCTGATGAGACTCTGAGTTCCTGCAGAAAGAATTCATGGAGAGAGAGTCAGTCAGGGACATACAATGAGTTTATTAAAAGGCAGAAATAGATAGTTAAGAGAATGCACGTGTGTGGGACCTCAGCTGCCTGCCTCTCCCTCAGGCAAGATGGAGAGTTAGGGGCTCTTGGGGAGTCAGTATCTAGGGGTGTGTCTAGATTTAGATGCAGGCAGCTAAGCTGAGATCTCCTCCTGGGGTCTCTTTCAGGTTTTACCAGTTAGTCCACTATTCATACACCTGCCTGCTGCCCTGTAGATTCCAAGTTCAGCTGTCCCCGCATCAGATATGACATCATTTCCCACCTTTTGGTTCTTAGGGGCCACGCAGTGTTGGAAATCTTTGTGTATTCTTCCTCGTATGCATCACATGCATCTGCATTTATCTCTAGATTGGATGCCAGGAAGAGAAATGTCTGTACATTAGGGCAGGTGCATTATTCAGTTTTAATAAGTATCGCCAAACATGCTTCCAAAGGGACTGAGCTGAGGTGCCCCCGCCTCCCTTTCGTGAGCAGAGTGTGATGATCTATTTCTTAACCAGCTGAATCTGCCTTTTTGGAGAAACCCAACCTCTCTCTTGCTCGTGAAGCCACGTCTATTTTCAGAGCTCAGCTGACATCTCTGGCTGCTCCACTCTCTAGCATTCCAGCTTTGAGTCGTCTGCAAGCACTTCCTTGCTTTTGCTTTCCTGCCTGCTCTTATTTAATGCGGCCAAGTGCTTCTGGAATCCTGGGTAATAATGGAGACAATGCGCAGAATGGAATGTGGAATTGGAGGTGCTGAATGTGGCTTTTGTGAAGAATCTTTGGCGTGATTTCAGCCTGAAATGGAGCACTTTGCACTCAACCTAAATTGCTCCAATTGCACCTGGCCTGCTGGGTGAGCAGTGTAGAGACGCCGGATGTTTCTCAGGAGAATACAAGGTGCCTTCAGAGCTCTGGAAACAGGACATCAGCACATGGGTCAGGGTGGAGGGGTATTTAAACCCAGGAAAGGAGTTCAAACAGCTATTTCCTTTCAATCCTTAGAACCTCCAAGGTGCTACCGCATCAAGATAGAGAAAAGAAAAATTTTAATCTTTTGGGACCCAAATTGACCATCCTAAAATATACTGTATTTACTATTTGTTTGAGGTGCGATATTCACAAAACAGAGATGGAAAGAGTCTCTAAAATACAAGTAACACCTTAGCATTTCCCTGGAGGAGACATTGTATTTGAAGGTACCTTGTATTTTCCACTTCTTCTAAAAGTTTCTCTCACACGTAAGTAAATCATTGCAACAATGGGGCTGGTACATTTCTTTGCTCAGTTTGCCTTCTCTGCCTGGAAGAAAAAAAGGTTTTGAAATAAATGTCTGCAATGATGCTTTGCATTCAAATGCTAATGAAATGGTGAGGCAGAGTGTTGGGCCCTAAATGTTTACATTAAAATGGAAATATGGAATCGATTTTTCAAATAAGGCCTATTCACTTTAAAAAACACTTCATGGGACTAAAACAAAATGAAAAAAAAAATCACTGTCTTTAAGTAATATTGGCTGAGACAGCAACTTCTGGTGAGCTACAGCCCAAACCAGGTAGAGAGATAATTGTTTCCAATAATGCATCAGTACACCATTGTCTTTGTTATAATAAAAAAAAAAAGGAGAATTTATTTCTTAGCAAGGCATGGGAGTATTGTCATTTTAGATGCTTTTTTCTAATGGTCGTGATTCCTTGGTAAGATGTAAAATGATACCTTCTCTTCAGAGGACAAATAAATAAATGTTGATCTTTCAAAATGAATAAACTTGCATTTCTCTCGTGGCAAATGAGCTGGAGCATTTTTCATGTATCTATAGTGTCTTCTCTAGAACGGTGTCTCTTCAGCTCTTCTGCCCATTTTTTTGAGTGGGTCATTTGCTTTTTTATTGTTGAGTGGATGAGCTCTTTATATATTTTGGAGACTAAGTTCTTATCTGATATATGTCGTGTGAATATCTTCGCCCATTTGGTTGACACTGTGTTACTGCCAAGATCTTGGGGTCTCTCTCCAGCATTCTTGTGAAACCAAGAGAAGATTTCCTCTGACCTGCCTGCTCTGGGAGCAAAGAAGATGGCACAGCCAGTTGAAAGCAAAGTCAAGTGAGATTGAGTGAAGATAATTCACCCTTTAAGAGGTAGGATAAGGGTGGGCCATGTTCTAAGAGGGGAACAGGCCGCTAGGAGTTTCAGACTGAGGTTTTTAGGACTCGGTTGCCCTCATGCCTGCTCAGGGGTGTGGTCGTGCTTCGTCTTTATTAGAAGGTGTCATACTGGCACCACTCACAGCCTACTGCCTTTTTGGTTAGAGTACTGTCTCTGTTCCCTTGCCCCCTGCTTCCCTGCTCATGGCTGAGTCACCACCTAGAAACTGGAGGGGCTTATATTAAAATCAGCCAGAAAGAAAAAGAGAAGTACAGAACGGTTTTGCTTATATGAGGAGTATAAAGAAACAAAACAAACTGTTAGTTTCCCTGGAAGGTTTTGTGTGTGTGGTGGGGGCGCAGGGGTCCTGGTCCAGAAAGTGTAGAAAAATGGCCCAGAAATGCTCTGACTACCCACAAGATTTTTTGGAAGTTTAGAGCAGGCTGATGCACTAAAGAAATGCACCAACCCCAGAAGGAACTATTGTTTTTGTTTTGTTTTTATAGGATATTGACTTCTGTTATTGGGTCAGCCTGATATATGACTTCCTGGGAGCGCTTGTCCTATCACAAATGAACATGAAATCTCAACAAAATTCACAGACTGTGAGACTACGGCTGTCAGGAGGGAGTGAGAGGGAAAGGAAAGAAGGAGGAACAAGCTGGTGGCAAAGGGCGCTCGCACTCTGGTGGTGGGAGTGGTGTGAAATACACAGTCTGAGGTGCAATTTCAATATCCTAGAATGCACAGAGCAATGAAATAAAAGAAATAATAAAGAAAAAAAATGGAAGTTCTATTAGTCTAGTCATTGGACCATTGCTAGATGATTTGAGAAAAAGTGGGTCAAACACGGGTGCTTTGGGGTTGAAGAGATGTGGATTGGAATCCAGGCTCCTCTCTGAGGCATCTGACCTGTGAACCTCTGTTTCCACATCTAAAAAAGGCTTTCCAGGTGGTAATAAGGGCTGGGTTCCCAGAAAACGTGGAGATAAAAACACACTTGTAGTCACTCCAAATACTTTCCCATTATATGGAGATAACATGACATTAGATGGGTGTTAATAACAAGATTGACTCATATTTATCGCATGTTTTTCATGTGCCAGGCAGTGTTTAAGATGTTTATTTGTATTAACAGTAATTCTCCTAACAGCTTTATTAACTAACTACTATTATTAAATAGGTATGAATATTTAAAAATTATAGCCAGTTTGAAAGATATTGGTTAATTGGTTCAACAAACACTAATTGACTATATGTGGGTTTCTCAGTAAAGCAGAATTGATTTATTAAAGTATTTATTGAGTATTTATCTATTGCATACCAGGCAATGTGCTAAATTCTGGAGCTATGTTAGCGAACAAAATTAGCCAGGGTCCTTTTTCTCATGGATGTTAGGGTCCAGAAAGGTAAAGTGGGCTATAATCAAATAGTCTCAAAATGGTGAATTACAAAATGTGGAGGATGGGGCCTTGCTTCTGTGAAAACATTTAATAGAGAAATCTACTCTAGACTTTGGGAGGTACCCATACTGAGCTATGATGGAGGTGCTGGAATAGAGGAGGAGAGGATGGCTTTGGGTTCCAGTAAAGACCTTATTGTGAGAGGAACAAGGCTTGTGAAGGAGACCCCTCCTGACTCATTTCCTTCTCTATCTGTATGTTCTGGAAGGCGATCAGGATCAGGGTATTTCTCCAGCACTAGTCCAGGGTCTTAATTAAGAAGCCTAGCATGTTTCGTAGGCATGTTTCGTAGGGAAGAGGAAAGGTTTGATGTAGTAGATGGGATAATGATCATAATCCTAACTCTTGCTAGAAAACTTTTCTCTGGGGTCCTCGTCAATCTTTCCACAGATCTCTAGAAACTGTGAGACCCAAGTCAAAGTGATGAGAATTAAAAATCACTTTGAATAAAACCTGAAGAACCAATATGGCAGCTCATTGGCCAAAGAACACAGGGAAAGCCTTGGGGAGAACTGTGGTCTCAACCCCTGAGGAGCAGTTACGTGCTGCGGTACATGAAGGAGTGACACAGGACCGTGTCACTGTCTGACAGATGTCCTGGCCTTACTACATCATATCAGATGGGGCAGGAGCATCCCACCGTTGCCATTCCTCTCAGGGGTGGTGAGTGTGTGTGTATGCACACGCTAATGAATGAAAGTCTGCCAAGTGTTTTTAAACCTCCTGAAACAGAACGGAACAGAAGTGCGAGATTGTGTAATGGTGGTTGTTAGTGATCGCCTGCTTCTCAGCAGAGCTGGTGAATACTCTGGTAAACTGCCCTGTGTCCTGACACGACCAGAGCCTGTCTTGGAACGTTGCCAGTCACAGGGTCTCTTCTCAGCTGTGAGTGTGGGTGCGCAGGCATTCTTGTCTTCCAAGGGGAAGCATTAGAAGAAACGGGGAGAATTTTTGTGACTTTGCCCGGCGTTGACTGTGCTTGGGAGATGGAGCTAGTCATCTCATTCTCCTGCTTTTCATACTTTCCTGGTCCCTTTATTCCACTGTGTTCAGGTGAGAAGGAGAGAGAGGAAAAAGGACATTTGTTTATTTATTCATTTATTTGCTTATTTACCTGTAAGGATAGGACCATGTGGGAATGGAGGCAAACAGACAGTCAGCAAACATTTGTTTATCTTATTTAGCTGTTCATCTTGGTTGTTACTCCCAGCCCTGCATCTCAAGCCCCGGTTTTGGGGGTGTATGTGGATGACACCCTGTGAACTTATCTACTAGGACACCAGGGTCTGCCATTTTTATTTATTTTTAATAGACTGTTTTTTAGAACAATCTTAGGTTCATAGAAAACTCGGGCTGAAAATATTCAGGACCCTTGTACACGTCTGCCTCATACAACAAACCTGGCCCACTTTCTCAATGTCCCTCTCCCGTGGGTTTATTACAATTGCTGAGTGCACGCTGATGCATCATTACCACCCCAAGTCTATAGCTTACATCAGGGCTCACTCTTGGTGTTGCACCTTCTATGGACAAATGCCTAATGACATGGATCCACCATTAGAGTATCAGACAGAATTCCCTGCCCTAAAAGTCCTCTGTGCTCTGCCTATGCATCTCTCCTCCCCTGGTCCACACCTCTGGAAACTACTGACCTTTTTTATTGTCTCCACAGTTTTGTCTTTCCCAGAATGTAGTACAGTTGGAATCATTTGGTATGGAGTCCTCAAGTTTATTTCCTCCACTTCGTAAGATGCATGTAAGTTTCCTCTATGTCTTTTCAAGCTTGAGGACACATCTTTTCAGCCCTAAATACTATTCCACTGTCTGGATGGACCACAGTTAATTTATCCATTCATCTACTGAAGGGCATCTTGGTTGCTTCTGGGTTTCTGCCATAATCAACAAAACTGCTGTCAACCCATGTACAGGTGGGTTTTTGTGTGGACACCAGTGATTGACTCACTTAGTGAATACTGAAGAACATGTGGACTGAACCACATGATAAGCATGTTTTGTGAGAAGCTGCCCAACGGTCTTCCCAAGGGGCTGCTCCGTGTCGCATTCCCACCAGCGATGAATGAGAGTTCCTGTCACTCGACATTCCCACCAGCATTTGACATTGTCAGCGTGTTGGATTTTGTTGTGTAGAGGAATCCCATTGTTGGGACATTTCTGTTGACATATCTTTGGCGAGCTGACTGTCCTCCTCTCTGTTCTGGCTGCTGTATGCACACTGCGGGTAAGCCTGTCCTCTTCTGCTGGTCATTTCCCGGGTCTGGCTCACGTCTGTGGACTCAGTGCCGGAGGGAGGAAGCCGCACCAGATCGCCCTGGTAATGGAGTCCATCTTTACAGAGGACTTTTGTTTTTGTTCTTTCTGGGCCTCAAGAACTTAGTCCAGCTAATTTATGTTCATTTTTTTGGCTGGAATTTCACACAGTATAAAAAATCAGACCTTCATGCCACAGGGTTCCAATTTCTTGCGAGACATTTTCCCCATTGTAATAGATGCCCTACCTTGTTTTCCTTGGGCCTGCCTGGGTTTCTCTCGAGTTGCAGACATTTCCTAGAGTGCAGTCGACAGCTTCCTACCCCAAGTGCTTACCTTTTTCTTCTCTACCCAGAGCTTGCTTGGCTGAGTTCTGATATCACCTGGAAGCCCAGGAGACGTTAACGACCTCAGAGCAAACTTCACTCTTTGGAGCATGTTATTAAATCTGCCATCTCCATCCTCCAAGTGTTCCACACAGTCTCCCAGAAGTCTCTAGCAGATGGATCCTCAATTTCCCCAGCAGTAACTTGCTCATTATGCAGACTTTGCTTTATTTCTTGTACTTCTCCTTCTTCCTCTGTACTTTCTGCAATCACCTTTTTAATGAACTACCTAAAGCAGACCCTTCTTTCAGAATCTGCTTTGAAGGAACCCAGCCCAAGCATTGCACTCAGGACCCAGGCAGGAGGCACCTGTCTTGGCAGCTTTCCTGGGCTGCTAGGAAAGTTTCTGTTCTCCTCGCAAGGCCTGACTTTGTGCAAAGGTCATACCTCCAGGTTCCCTCTTTGCAGAGACCCAGGGCCCGGTCTCCTGTCACCCTGCCAGCATCATACACCTACTCGTATGTTCTGTGTCTGATGCATGCTGGGTTGCCCTGGTCTTAGGAGCTTACTTCTCTACTGTATGATTCTCGTTTCATTTATGATCCCTTGGGATGTTCTTTTATTTATGTTCGACTCTGGCTCTGTATTATTTTATCCCCCTAATAACATGTGTTCTTGGTCAGGGGGCTGTTGCCTCTAGTCAACCCATTATGTTGTCATTAGTCTTTGTCTTTCAATCAACTATATGGATGGACATTTCTGCTCATTGGAGTGACAGCAACAGAGGTCCCTATGGTCATGACACTTACATTGTGTGTAGGAAGACAAATAGTAAATAGAAAACAAATATGGAGTGTACAGGTCAGGTGATAACGTGTGTTATGGTGAAAGATAAAGCAGTAAAGGAGGCTGGAGGTATGGGAGGGTATGGGGGCACTGCCATTTGACCTAGGGTGAGTCCTGGGGGAGTCCTCTCTCATACAGGGAGATTTGCACAGAGAGCTGAAAGAAATGGGAAGAAGAATGATGCAGCACACTGGAGAAGAGTATTGTGGGCAGAGGGAATGACAGGAACAAAGACTGGAAGACAGGTATGCTTAGCCTGCTCCAGGGTTAGCAGGAAGTGCTGGGTCCAGGGTCAGCAGCTGGAGGGACTGAGAAGGGAAGCACGGAGGAGACGAGGACGGATGAGCACAATGAGCTCATGTGAGGACAGAAGGTGGCTGGGGTCAGACTCTGTGGGCTGTGTAGGGCACGGTAAGCATTTCAGTTTATATCATGAGTGAGTTGGGGGTAGAGAAGAGCAGTGACATGATCGCACTTCTGTTTTAAAATGATTCCTCTGGCCACTTTGTCACAAACAAAACAGAGGGAAGCAGGGGCAGCACAGGGAGGCCAGTGGGCACCCCTAACCTGGGCGAGGGATGGCGGTGGTTGGGATCAGGGCAACAGCACTGAGGTCTTGGGAAGCGCTTGAATTCTGGCAATGCTTTGAGAGGTATGTTGCTGATGGCTACGATGTGGATTATGATGAAAAGAGTGAAATTCAGAGTGACTCCAGGGTTTTTGGCCTGAGCAATTATGTGGATGGAACACCATTGGGAAAAAACTGTGGGAGGAAATGTCCCAGCAATGTTGAGTGACAGGAACTCTCATTCATCGCTGGTGGGAATGTGACACGGAGCAGCCCCTTGGGAAGACCGTTGGGCAGCTTCTCACAAAACATGCTTATCATGTGGTCCAGGCAACATGTTCTTCAGTATTCACCTAAGTGAGTCAATCACTGGTGTCCACACAAAAACCTGACATGGGTTGACAGCAGTTTTGTTGATTATGGCAGAAACCCAGAAGCAGCCAACATGCCCTTGAGAAGGCGAATGGATAAATTAAGAAATGGTAAAGAACGTGGGAAGTCTGGCATATTGGTTGGCATCCAAATAAAAAAATAAAGATGCTGGTAAGTGATTGATCATAGGACTGAGGGACTCGGGGGAAGAGCCAAACTCGCGGCGGGTAGTGATGAATAGACAGGCACATTTTCCAAAACATCCTGTAAGTGTGACCATAACGTGAGTGCAGGGGGTTGTGGAAGCCCAAGGAAGGGGCCCAGATTTGTGGTCTTGGAAAATGAGATGGGAGAAGGGATATTTAAGCAGCAATGCAAAGATCTAGTTGGACAAATCAAGTGGAAGTAGGGAGAGAATGTTTTTCCGGTAAAAGGAACAACCTCGGCAGAGGCGGTGAGGAGAGGGAGAAGATCTTGCCATTTTGGAGCTAAAGTAGGTCAGTCTCATGCCGAAAAGACAAAGATGAGGGCAGGGTGGAGAAAGAAGAATGGAGTAGTCAGGCCGGGCAGGGCTGTGGAGACCATGTTTGGAGTTTGGACTATTTCATGAGTGCACAAGGGTCTCATTGAGCGTTTTTAAGCAGGACACTGACTTGGTCAGATTTAACAGATGCTTCTCCTCTAGGGAGACCTTCCCCCAGGAGCGTTTTGAGTCAACTCCACTGTGCTCTTGTCCCTTGGGCCACCCAAGCCTGCCTTCCTGTCCATCCCATTAGCTTCACTCCCACTCTCCCCAGGCATGTCACATCTAAGTAGGTCAGGCCAGGCAGAGAAGATCCTCCATAGGGATTTCTCTTTCAGTGGCCAGGACCAGATGTAGGAGGGGAATAATCTGCATGGACAGCCTGACTGCACTGAACTGGAAAAGCTACCAAAAGGAAAGGCAGCCTGGGGGTGCTACCCAGGGCAGCTAAACAGCAGGTTTCTCTCTCTTGCCATCCATGAGTTTTCTCAAAAATCCTCAGGTTTTGGTAGATATGATGGCTAAAGTCTGAGGCTTCAGTTTGGATGTTGCTAAATACTGTCACAGGTGGGCACTTAAAAACGCCAAGTGTATGGCATTTTGGGGAAAGATCCTTAGACAATTTTCCTGTGGATTTTGGGAAGTAGGATAAATTTGGATGGGGTAGCTTGAGAGCTATTGATGCAGCCTCTGGTGTCCTGAACTCTTGTGTTTGATCGGCTATGTCATTTACTATGTGACCTGGAACATGCCAGGTGTCATAGCTGAGATTTACTTACTTCACTTTTTAAATTGATGGGTTAAATCTGACAACTTATAGGAAGTGTACACATTCCTGGAAGAATACAACAAACCGAAATTATCAGAAAATGCAATAGAAATTTTAAAAGCCCTATACTATTTTAGGAAATTGAATTCACACTTGGAAACCTCTCCTTGACTCCCTTTGGCCACAACACAAATATTTCATCAAACATTTAAGAATAAAAATTATGCAATAGTACAAAAACCCTTTCAGAAAACCAGGAATTATTTGTAATTTGTACCATTAGTCCAGCACCACCCAGATAAGAAATTCTGATGAGGATATTATAAAAAAAAGAAAATAACAGATCAATAGTTTTCATCAATGTAGACACAGAATTCCTTCACAAAATATTATCAACTAGAAATCAGCAATACACAAAGAGGAATTGTTGAGATCAAAGCCATGGGCACATGACCTCCTGTTCTCCCATATCAAAGCATGAAAGATATCTCTCATTGATCTCTTCATTTATTTCAGCCGAGTCTTCTTAGTGCAGCTCTCCAGGAAACCACTACCAATCAATTAAAGTTGGCATGTAAGAAGAACTCTATTCGACATCATTGAGCTAAATGGGTCTTACCAATCTAAGGCTGAGATACTCAATTCTATTAACCTATTAAAAATTTGAGGTTGTTTTATAGGCAAGCATTTCCTTCAGTGTAGGATGATTTACTCTAGATAAGACTTGGAAGAGCAAGGGTCAGTTGTTTTGAGTAAGTCACAGGAAGGAAGTCATAAAATATTAAATGTCTAAAAAAGACCATAGCCTTGTTTATTCTCATTTACTGCTGTATCATCAGCCCCCAAGGACGAAGCTGGGTACACAATAACATTCAAGAATGAACAAATGAATAATTGTGAGGGAAGCAGATAAGTGGTTCTATCTTCATAGAGTTGTTATGGTTACTGTCTTTGAGTCAAGGATAACCAGCCACACATGAGAAGATCAAGAATTGGAGTCCAAGCTGAGCTCCAGGTGAGGGCTGAACATCTATGTTCTGACAATTCTTATATTAATAACCTCAGGCTTGTCTCTCCTCTAGGCTGCAGACATATATGTTTGTACACATGTATGTGCATGTATGTATATGTGTATCCACAGAACTTGATATGTTCTTGATATGTTCACCTGGGGACTTTGAAGACTTCTTAGACTCATTTTCTATTAAAGGCTATATTGTCTCTCTGCTGTCAAACCCAGTCCTTCTCCAGTGTTTTCTGTCTCAGTGAAAGCACAACCATCCATCCAGTTCTATAGGTGAGAAATCTAGAAGATAGTATGAATACTGCTCCCTTCTTCACATCCCACATTCTCAGGATCCACCCTTTCCCTACCACCTCCCTGGTCTGCACTCCCACCATCTCCCATCATCTCTGGAAGACTCTAAGAGTCAGCTCTATGACCCCCTGCCTCAATTCTATTTCCCTTTGCACCATTCTCTACATTGCAGCTTAAGCGAGCTATTCAGAATGCGACATAGATAATTTACTCTCTGCTTAAAACCTGTGGGTGACTTCTCAGTGGTCCCAAGAGGAACCCAAACTCTCTAATGTGGTCTACAAAGGCCTGGGTGATCTGGTCCCCATTCTTCTCTTCACCTTCATCATGCCCTATCACTCACCCCTTACTTTCTAAGTGTTCATCACAGAGCTTTTATTTCCTCCAAGACAGCATGTTCCTTCCTCTCTCCCTGCCTAGAATTCTCTTCCCGCTCCTCTTTATCTGGGTAACTCCAACAAGTCCTTCAGAATTCTTGTCACTTCCTTGAAAAAGATTTCCCTAACCTTTCTCATCTACTCCAACATGTTCTTATAGACTCGCCGAGAATCTGTTCCACTCTTCAGTTTATCTAAGTTTGAAACACTCCAGTGTGATTGATGAATGGCTATCTTTCCAAGGAGGCCATCAGCTCCATGTGAGCAGGAATTGTATTTATGTTGACTTCTGTTTTATCCCCAGGGCCTAGCACAGTGTCTGGCATTCAGTAAGCATGTAATAAATCTGATGAATGATGAGTGAATAGAAGAGCCAGTTGCCTCCTGTCGTTGACAGGATTTCTCAACCACTATCACCACCTGGGGCGGGATCATCTTTGCAGGGGACAACTTCACTGTCCACTGTAGCATGTAACACAGGATTCTTGGCCTCTACCTATGAGATTCCAGTAACAGCTCCCCTACTGTGATAGCCCACTACCTCCAGTCATTGCTAAATATTCTCTGGGGGACAAAATTGGGAACCACTGTTATAGATTGTATTTATTATTTGAAATATACGCTGGACATTTAGGGCTATAGAATTCTTTGCTTTCTATATATTACAACATCTCTAGCCACTGCTTGCTAGATGCTAGAGTCATTCTCTGGTTGACAGGTCCATCTCTACAAGGGCCCTTTCTGGTGACCCTCCCTGTGTGATGCGTGCACTTCCTGCCCTACTGATGTCTCCTTGGCCACCTAACTTTCTTTGGCCAAGAGAATTTTAGCAGATGTGATTGTCAGCATATTCCCAACTGAAACATCAGTGAACAGTGATTCCCTGTGCTCTTTCCCTCATGACTGAGAGTAGAGCCATTCTTCATCTCGTTCTCGGATAATGTGGGGTGAGCTGAACTAACTTGCTGATGACCTGCGCATCAGCAAATAGGTGTTGTTGGTGAGGAATAGGATCCAGAATCAAGAAGATCCCCCTCCCTCCTTGGTTAGGACCACTGGCTTTAGAGAATTATTAATCACCTGATTACTAGTGCCTCTATTCTAATCACCTTACCTTACATTTTTACTAGAATTATGTAACCACCATTTCCCTTGATTTAGTTAAGAAAATAAAGTAAATTCCCAAGGGAAAGTGAGAGTGGTGAGAAATCTGCCACTGTGGGGAATAACCAATAAACTGCATCCTGTCTCCAGCAAGCCCTTCCCAGTCAATATCTGCTATGAGAGACACACCAGGGGGCTCCTGGCCTTCAACTTAGGGGCATCTGCAGATGCCTGCAGCTCATCAATTAGCTTTGAATGCTTCCCTCTTAGAGCTTCTTTGCAGTTTCAAATCTCTGCCACATCAGCAAAGGGCTGCCAAAGAGGATATAATCAGTAACTGTATCTTCAGCTTTTTCCCAGGCATTCTGGGAACAGTAACGAAGTCCCAGAGAACAGGTGTGCCTCTTGAATTGTAGTCCCTTGTTGACTGCATAGAAGACCCCCTCCCTTCCAGGGTCCTCACGTGGCTGAAAAAGAGTTTAAAAGCTTCCATCTGTGACCACCCAAACACGGCAGCCTGGGTCTCCACCTTCTGACTGTCTTCTCCTAGGCGCTGCCTCCCCTCTCCCCCAATCCCTTCCCCAAGGAGCAGCATTAGACTCCATCCTTTTTGCCGACTCTCTCATGTGAGCCTCCAGTAAAGCTTCTTGTCTGAGGTGTGGTCTGATTTCTGGCTAATTAGGTGTCAAAGGATCCATGGATGGGGGTTCCTGGTGGGTGCCCAGCCTGTAACATTGTTGTAATTCACTGGCATTTTGGAGTTCCTGACACAGCATAATCTCGTGGAAACCAGCCGTTAAAACTCTCAAGCCGTTTTGCCAAGGAGGACTCATTATTGTGTGGCCATCGATCTGGTTGTATTCTCTGCTTTAAGACAAATGCTTTGTAAAAACAAAGGAAAGAAAGATCACTTGGATAGAAACACTGAGCTAGTTATTCGGGTTCTGAACGAGGCTTCAGGACCCAGCAGAATTGCTGAGACCATTTCATCTTATTTCGCACGTCTGTATGTATCTTTCAGTAATCCCTCTTGCCAAACCCAGGCAGCTCCTTTTCTACAACCCACAAGAGCAAACTAAAGCAAGTAGCCCTATATGGTCAGGGACTGACTTACTGTGCTTCAATAGACAGTTGATGGAAATAAACTCTCACTCAATGTGTTGACAGAATGGAGGGCTTACGAGGTACTCCGTGTGCTCTGTTTGCAATTCACTTGTGGCCAATGGCCTATGAGCATAAGCAACGTGCATCATTTCTCGTCTGAGAAAGTTATGAACGGGGGTGAGTTCTCCATACTCTCTCTCTTGTATTCATGGCAGGAGGCAATGAAATGGAGATGACAGCATTGCAGATGGCTCCCTCTTGGATCTCTGCTGCTTCGTGGCAGGGGACCTGTCAAGGAGAGCTCAGGATCCATAGCCAATATTCTCATGAGCGAGAAGTAAATGTGTTGTCCTAATCAAGCGGTCCCCAACTGGAAGGGATTTTGTCCCCCAGGAGACATTTGGTAGTCTGGAGACATTTTAATCTGTTATTTAGATGCTTCTGGCATCTCATGGGTAGAGGCCAGAGATCCTCCTACAAGACACATGATAACAAAACATTCTCTAGCCCCAAATATCAGTAGTGCCGAGGCTGAGAAACCCTCTTCTAAAGTCACTGAGAGTGGGGACTTGTCGTTATAGCAACACAGCTGGTGCTTTCCTCATTAATATAATGAATGAAATGCCTTACACATCTTGCTTCTTTTAATGAGCGGGATCTGTGTATTTTCCATAGGGGCAGGTCCTTCAGGAAGGCAATATGGGAATTATAAATGAATCGAGCACCTTTTCTATGTGGAAACTGGCAAGTGGAGAAACTGCAAAGTCCAAAGGTAGAGTTACTGTTCAGTTACTACTAAGATGATCAATGAACAAAACCTGGCTCTCTGCCTGTTGGTGTCAGTAAAGTTTTATTAGAACACTGCTCCACCCATCTGTCCATGTCCCGTCTTTGACTGTCCTGACACTTTAAGGACAGAGGTGACTAATTGCAGCAGACACGGTATGGTCTACCAAGCCTAAACTATCTACTATCTGGACCTTTAGAGAAAAAGTTTGCTCACGCTTGTTAAAAGCATGGGTTTGAGTCCCAGCTCCAATACTAGCTGTGTGACCTTAAAAATATATCCCTCTCTGAGCTTTAATTTTCTCTTCAATCAAATGGAGAGAATCATAGGATCTACTTCAGATGGTTGCTTAAGAATTGAAAGAGTTCAAATAGTTTGCACATTGTCTGACACACAGAATATGCTTATAAATGATCACTCTTACTAATAAGTTAATACTTAAACAATGAGCAATACTAATACGACAAAACCACCTTTTGTGGCCTGAGTAGAAGCAGATGCTTTCCTGGGCCCTGGCAGTTCGTTTATGTCTTTCATCACAGACGCTCAGGCAGCCCATAAGAAAACGTGTTTATCTTGAAAGCACCTGGCAGAGCCGGCATGGATGGGGCTGAGCTGGTAGAAAGACCCCATTTCTCAAATCCAGCTTTCTGCATGGAATTATTCAAAGGGAAACCTTATCAAGCAGCCTTCCAGCTCAGTGTCATCCATCTTCTAAAGGTAATTCAGTAGCCCTTGGTAGCTGATGATTTATGGGGTGGTGGCTGGGGGGAGGTTGCTCTTTGTATTACAGCCTGTTTTTATCAATGACCAGCAACCTGCTGGCTGGGGCCAGAAGCAACAGGCTCTTTGTTTAATCCTGTGAACCCACGCCTTGGTTGCCATCAGCTGCAGGGCTGCTGGCAAGCTAGAGCAGATGAAGGACTTGAACCATTCTGAGTGGAGAGTTCCAGTAGTTAGAGTAGGACGACTACGTTTTCACAGCAGTGGGATTCTGTCTATGAAGTTGCTTCAGGCCCCTAAACCTCATTTGATCACTGCTAGCATGCTGGGAGGGAGAGATGTCATCTTTGCCTTAGAGAGGAGACAATGAGGCTGGAAAGTGCTCACTCATTTTGTGCCTGATTTGAAATACCAAGGCAAGTCTTGGCTGATAGACGTGGCCCCGGTGAGGAAGTTTCGAATGCTCCTCTCTCTGATGTCCTGGTCTTCTCATCTTCCCCATTGCTGCCTTATTGTGACCACGCCAGAGCGCTCTTCACGAGGGTGATACTCTTGCGTAATTTCATTCCTAAAACCAGGCCTGACACATAATAGGTGCTTAATAGATGGGTTTTAAAAATGAATGGTGCTCCGGCCTTTGCATAGGTTATTTCTTATTCCTGAAACCCTCTTCCCATCCTCTTTGCTCAATTAACTTCTAATTGTCCTTAAGGAGAGAACTTAGAGGTTATCTTGCGTCTGTTGATGTCTAATCAGGAAAATTGAGATCAGATTAGTTAATTTAACTAAGCAAATTTAATAGGAGTTGGTTAAACACGTATTAGAAGATGGGAAAGGCAGATGGGAAATATTGAGGTCCCAGGGAGAGTGACCATAATTATCCATTACTTCATTAGCAAATGACCCCACAACTTAGCTTAAAACTGCCAGGTGGTCAAGCAGGGGGTCTTATCTGAAGACTTGACTGGGAAAGGAGATGCTTCCAGGCTCACTGGAGTGTGTGCTGGCAGGATTCACCTTCTTGTTGCCTGTTGGGATGAAGTCTCAGTCTGTGGGTTGGAGACATCCCTCAGTTCCCTGCCACGTAGGCCTCTCTGTCGGGCAGCTCACAATATGGCAACTGACTTCCTCAGAGTGAGTGAGCAAGACAGCATGGTGGAGACACAGTTTTGTCTTTCAATCTCAGAAGTGACATCCTATCCCTTCTGCTGTTTTTCTTTTCCTTTCTTTTTTTTTTTTAAGGAAAGGGGCAGGCAGGGAGAGAGAAGAAGAAGAAGCACTTTATTTAGTTGTACATCTTGGTTGTTTTCCCCGACCCAGGTTGCAGACCCAGGTCCATGGGATATATATGGACTGCCCTTTGTCTGGGGGCAGCTGACCTGAGAATGACTGTGATCGGGAGCACCACTTCTGCTGCTTTCTATTAGAAGTGAGTCCATAAGTCCATCCTGCACTCTGCTGGAAGGGATGACACAGGGCATGAATAGCCACACTCAGGGGTCATTGGGGACCATGTCAGAAGCTGCCCTTACACGCAGAAAGAAGCTAACACCCAGGGGAAAAAGGTCGGGGTTTTAGAATCTAGGTGTTTGGAGGAGGGTCCTTGGGGGAGCAGTAGGCAGGCTCCCAAAAAGAGTCCCATGGTTCCTAATAGTTTTAAATCCTTCGATCCAAGAAAACCAGCAGAACCATTCTGAGTCGAAGAGAGGTTCCCATTTTTGGACTGGGACATGGGCTGCTCTCCACATACCTTTGGTAATATCTTTAACTATTTTCCCATTGTCATCTATTTGCAAGCAGTAGTTTGTTAAACTGAATTTAGCACAAACTCCTTCTTCCTCTAATAAGTAATCTAAGGCCTATCAGTTTTGGAGGATCGCGGCTCTCATCTGCGTAGCCTGGTCTGCAGTAGCTGTTTGATTAGTAATTATTTCGACTACTGCTCGTAATCTTATTATTCGATTTAGGAGGTAGCTGGGGGTTCATCTTGTGCCCAAGTGGCAGGGCCATAGGTCTGAATTACTCTTTCAGGAGGCCGCTCGGTGCCCCACCTGTTAGCAGCGCCAGTTGAAGTGAGGCGAGTGTCTCTGCTTCGCTTTGGTCTGTTTAGCTCATCATAAACTTTAACACCTAATGTCTTCCCTTCAGACTTTTCTAAGTGAAAGAACTGAGGTTTAATTATGCCAATATAGCAAGTACCTGTCCAGTTTTGGGGAAGGTAGGTGTATGCTGTTTTACCACAAACCCAATAGTGACCTTTTAGTGCACGAGTAATAGTTGGGAAGATCAGCTCTCGTTCACTGAATCCTAGACTTGGGTAATATTTGTTGTTTAGGCTCCCAGGGTGGGCCCAAGACTGCTGTGTTATCAGTGTTTACCACAAGCAGTTCCACACGGTTCCAGAGGTCAGACCTAGCGTGCCTGGTGCAGCTCCTTCCAGCCTGGCTGGTTAGACTCCAGTGCCAGGTGAAGCCATCCTTTTCCTTACCATCAAGCTGTTCCAAGTCCATTTGTAATATCTACAAGGACGAAGGCCTGACTCGTCACATTGTTTACAGAGCAACACCGTCTCAAGATAAAACACTTGAGTGTCGCTGGCCTGGCATGATGCTTCTCTGACTATGTGATCACAGCAGGTTGTCCCGTCTTGAGGATTTTTTGTTTGGCATGGAGTCCAAGCACTGTTAAACAGGATGCCTGTTCTGCAGATGTCATCAGTGGGGATCGCCTTCCTGGCATGTGTCCAATTATAATGACTATGGCTGAGGAAGATTCCCAACTTTGCAGTGGTCTGTTTCAGACAATATATTCTGGGTAGGGTTTCTATTAACAGCCAATCATGGCTTTCCTCTGGGTTCCACCATCCCATCTCATTATGGATCTTAGAGAGATTGCTTAGGATCCATTTGGGACGGAGTGGTTCAATAACCCAGGGCCAGTTAGTTTCTGGCCCTGGTCTGCGATACACGCAACAGCTGGATCGATTAGAGGTGGTCGTTACGACCTGGGCAAGCTGCGAGAAATGGTTGCGTGTGCTTTGTTCCCCTATTGGAGCTGCCCACAATGGGTGAGTTATTATTAGGAACAGGACATATATCGAGTTGATGGCCAGAGCGTTAGAGAAGAGCTTTGACAATGCTGTAATGGGGAGATTGAGGGAGGCCGGCTATGCCAACGATCTGCGTTGGCTGAGAAGCAACAGCCCCGCGTGAAGGGCCCACAGAGCTGGCAGATTAGGACAAAGGGGAGGAGCAGTGCCCAGAATAAAATGAGGGTGATCAGCAATGTCAGACATGGTGTTTGTTGTAAGTCATCAGCTTCTCTAAGTGTCCTGTGGGTTATGCGACAGCTGCTGGGCAGTCCAGTCGGAGTCCTGGCCAGAGGGGCCCCTCTCTGGGTTGAGCGGCTCACTGTCTGGTGGGCTGTCTTCACTCGGGAGGGGTGCACTCACGGAGTGATCCCTGAAACTTTAAGGGCGGTTGGAGTAACAAGTAGAACAGTATGTGGGCCTGTCCACTGGGGCCTCAGAGGTTCTTTTTTCCAGTCCTTGACCCAAACTTGATCCCCAGGCTCGTGTGGATGGACTGGGGCCCTCTCTAGAACATATTTGTTTATAGCCTGGAGGGTGCTACCCAAGGCTTGGACTTGTTCCTGTAGGTGTTTGTCTCCCAGTTGGGGAAGGCTCCCGGGGATATTGCCCAGGATTGGTGGAGGCCTGCCATATAGGATTTCAAACGGAGAGAACCCATGTTTCCCTGGGGTGCATCTTACTTGGAGAAGAGCTAAGGGCAGGAGATCCACCCACATAGGACCTGTTTCCTGGACCAGCTTTCCCAGAGTACTTCTGAGGGTGAGGTTCATCCCTTCAACTTTCCCTGAGCTCTGTGGCTGGTATGCGGTGTGGAGTCTCTGGGTTACCCCTAGACCTGCAGTAACTATCCGTGTCAGATCTGCCACGAACACTGGTCCATTGTCACTGTGGATGGTCAGGGATAGGCCATACCTGGGAATTATTTCTCTGAGGAGGATCTTGGAAACTTCCCTACCTTTTTCGTTTCTGGTGGGGAGTGCCTCCGTCCACTCCAAATAGGTGTGGACTAGGACTAAGAGGTACTGGTGTCACCGAGCTTGGGGCAGTTCGGTCACGTCTACTTCAATGTCCTCGAAGGGGCACTGACTCTGCTGTGCCCCCGGGGGTGGTTGTGGGGCAGTGCCAGCATTATTTTTAGCACATGTAACACATTGTTCTGCAGTTGTTTTGCAGAGAGTAGGGAGTTTGCTGATGTGGAATTGCTTCCGAAGCAGCACTTCCAGAAGCATCTTCCCAAGACGGGTCAGCCAGTGGTAGTCAGTGACGAGCCAGACTCCAAGGGCCTGTGGGACATATACTCTGCCATCTGGGAACTGCCACCACTCACATGAGTTTTTAGTGGCTCTTTCCTCCTGGGCCCATTGTTCCTCTGCTGGGGAATATCGGGGTGGTTCAGGTTTTTCCGTTACTGTCAGGAGGTGCCCTGGGGTTTCTAGTTGGTTCTCCACTGCCGCCTTAGCTGATTCATCTGAGAGACGGTTCCCCTTTGAAATGTGGTCTGTGCGTTTCTGGTGGCCTCTGCAGGGCACAACTGCCACCTTAGTTGGGCGCCAGACGGCTTCCAGTAGCTGGAGGAGCTCATTCCTGCTTTTAATTGTCCTGCCATCCGCAGCCAGCAAGCCTCTTTCCTTGAAGGTGGCCCCATGTACGTGCACTGCGGCAAAGGCATAGCGGGAGTCAGTATACACAGTCGCTTTTTTCCCTTCCACTAGTGTAAGGGCTCTGATTAGAGCCTGGAGCTCAGCTCGCTGGGCTGACCATCCCTGTGGAAGCGCCCCGGCCTCTGTTATGGAGTCCTCAGTTGTTACCGCATACCCAGGTTGTCTTTTTCCCTCTTTATACAGCTGCTGCCATCTGTGAAGTAGGTGATGTCTGGGTTGGGGAGAGGTGGGTCTCGCAGATCAGGCTGACTGGCATGTGTTTCCTCCAGGGCTCCTGTGCAGCCCTGCTCCGGAGGGCCTTCTTCCATGGGCAGATAGGTGGTGGGGTCAGGGCCCAGACGGTTTCCAGCGTTATTCGGGGGGTTCTCACAGAGCAGTCCTTGGTATTGAGTTAGTCAGGTGTTGGACAGCCATTTATGCCCCTGTTCATCAGAGTCATTACTGCGTGGGACACTTTACATTTATTTCCTGGCCAAGTGTGAGTTAGTCTGCTTCCTTGATGAGGGGCACGGTGACCACTAAGGCTCACAGGCATGGGGGCCACCCCATGGCGACTGGGTCTAGCTTCTTGGACGAGTAGACCACTGGCTTCTGCCAGGGTCCCACTGACTGAGTGAGGACGCCTTCTGCCATTTTATCTTTCTCATGGACGAAGAGGTCGAATGGCTTCTCTACGTTTGGAAGGGCTAATGCAGGGGCCCGACCGAGTGACTGTCTGATCTCCTGGAAGCCCTTCTCCTGGTCCTCCTCCCAGTTGACATGGCCCTCACCGGGTCCCGTCAGGGCTTCATATAGGGGCCTCATGAGGGCCAAGAAGCCAGGGATCCAGATCGGGCAGAATCCAGCTGCTGCTAGGAATTCTTGGAGTCCCCTTCCAGTCTTAGGTGGAAGTAGGGCAAGAATGACTTCTTTTCTCTTGGCTCCTTAATGTGCGTTGTCCCTTTGTGAGGAGGAATCCCAGAGATCGTACTCTTTGCCGACGGTTCTGGGCCTTCTTCAGGAGGCCTGGTATCCTGACTCGACGAGGACTTCAAGAAGAGCATGGGTGCCAGCTAGACCATCCTCCTCTGTTGTGCTAGTGAGCAGGGGGTCGTCCACATATTGGAGGAGGGTGCAGTAGAGTTTCTCCCAGGGAAAGGCCTCTAGGTCAGTCTCAAGGGCCTCCCCGAATAGGGTGAGGGGTTCTTAAACCCTTGAGGCAGCCTGGTCCAGGTCAGCTGTTGCTGCCACCTCATGCTCAGGTCTGTCCACTCAAATGCAAACAGGGGCTGGCTCTGCAGGGCCAGCCTGACGTAGAAGAACGTCCTTCAAGTCTAAACAGGTGAACCAAGCTGCCTCTGGGGGCATCTGACTTATCAAGGTATGTGGGTTCGGGACTAGCGGGCGCAATGAGACTGTTACCTGGTTATTGATTCTCAAGTCCTGGATGGGCTGGTGGTCTCCCCCATTTGCCTTTTTGACTGGGAGCAGGGGCGTATTCCAGGGGGCTGCCACTCCTTCAAGATTCCGGCTTGCTTTCCTCGGTCCAGATATCTTCGGATACCCAGCCATGCTTCTCAGCGTAGAGGGTGCTGGTGGTCGTGTTCTGGGTTTTACAGCGACAATCACTGGCGGTCTTTTCGTGCTAGCCCCGGACGGTTGTTTTCAGCCCAAGCCTGCGGGTAACTGGTGAGGAAGTTCAGTGGGTTCTCTTCCCCCGCTTGTTGACTGTGGAGGCATCATTCTTCTTCTCGGGTTGTGGAGACAGTCAGGACCAATCCTACTGGTTCACCGGGGGGTGAGAGCTGGAGGGTGGTTTTTCCCGTCTGGCTGAAGGAGATCTGGGCTCCAAACTCGCAACAGATCCCGTCTGAGCAGTGGAGCAGGGCAGTCCGGCAAATACAGGCATTCACGTTTCACCCGGTGTCCCCAGCTCCGAAGCTCTGGCTTGACAGAAGGGCTAACCCTCTGCGTGGCTCCCAGTGGCCCCCAGGATGGAGATCGTCTTTGCCGGGAAAGGAGCCACAGGAGTGGTTACCACAGAATGGTTGGTGCCGGTATCTACCATGAAGGTCAAGGATCAGCCCCGACTTTTAGTCTGACCATGGGCTCTTAGGGGCCTGTGTGTTGAGACCCCAGTCTCTCTCATTCCTCATGACCCTTCCTGGTCAAATTGAACCACCCCGATGGGGGCAGTGCTTGGTGATTCTTAGCCAGGAATCTATATAGGGGAACTGGTTCGGGTGGCCAGGGTCATCTGACACTATTTTCCAGACACCTTGGAGTATCATAATTTCTAAAGTGCCCTCCATAGGCCAGCCAATCCCAAATGTGCGCCATGCAAGCTCACAGAGGGTCCTCAGTTTTCCTGGGGCCATTTTTATTCCATAATCCTCAGAAAAGCCTTTCTTGAAAATTTTCAGCATGCAGTCCAGGCTTGTGGGCTTGTCCTAACTCCCCCTCATGTCCTCCCTTGTATGGTGCCGTGACTGACGAAGGGGAGGAGTGGCTGCTCCTCAGGGTGACCCACTCAGATGCCCCTCTCAGGGCTGTAGGGCGCGTCTTGGCTGACGTGTACCCATGTGATCCCCGGGCCTGGTCACGTTTCCGTGAGTCACCATTTTGCCCTATGACATCGCCACGGATCTGCAGTTTCGGGCCCACACACGCCTGTAGCCTGAGCCCTGAGGCTACATAAATACAGAGCAATCACACAGGTTAAACATTCCCTCCAGGGCATCCCTGTCTGGTAGTCTCATGGGAGGTGGTCAGGCTCCCCTTCTGCTCGGAGGCAGGCCTGACTGGGTCCAGGGTCCCAGGACCTTACCTTGTCCAGAGATTGCTCCTGGTACCTGAGCACCCCTCCGGGGTCTGGCAGGGTCCGCGGCTCAGGGCCGACGAGAGGCGGTCGACCGTGGGTCGGCTGGAATCCGCGGGGCGCACGTACGCTTCTGTGTCTTCCCATCGCTCCGGCTGTGAGTCAAGTGGCTCCACACCGGTGGCTCCAGTGGCCAGCGCGGTTGGATGTCGCAGTCAGGGAACCAAATGCCAGGGCTCTCCTGTGACAAACCCAGCGGCACTTTGGAAGCTCTTTCGCGTTTATCACCCCAGCGGAC
This sequence comes from Solenodon paradoxus, assembly GCA_004363575.1. Lineage (NCBI taxonomy): Eukaryota > Metazoa > Chordata > Mammalia > Eulipotyphla > Solenodontidae > Solenodon > Solenodon paradoxus. The sequence goes on along the minus strand of RJWH01001965.1, from coordinate 43,599 downwards.
CCAGAGGAGCCTTCTCCAAAGTGTGGACCCCGACTTCAGGTTAGGTTGCACTAACATAGGGTAGGCGTGGTGTAAATTAGGGGGGAGTTTCAAGCACGGGAAGTTCTTGTCTGTTGGTGACATCATCGGCTGCTGCAGCTGTGGGCAGGCTCCCCCGTTTGCTCGGCAGCTCAGACCACAGGCTGTTCCAGGGGTTCCTCAGCTCGGGTGGCCTTCGTGGCTGCTGGGAAGCGGCCGGCAGGTTTTTCCCTTTCCTCCCCTTTCTGCTTACGGAAAGCATTGGAAATCATAAAACTAAAATGACTTGTGCAACCTCACAGCTGGCAGGTGGCCCAACTGGCATTTGAACCTCCTTTCTGCTAACCCCGTTCTGCTACCTCTCCTCCCAAATTTTTAAGAGCTGCCATTGATTGTAAAGGTTTGCAATCTGCCAGGTACAGGTTTAGATGCTATCTGACTGTCTTTATCTATATCCATGTATGTATTAGTTACATTATTACTTCATCCTCACTTCACAGAAGTAAGCAGTGTTGATGGAGACTAGAAACCACACTGACTATTCCCGTGAAATCCAGTTCCACTCTGCAGCCATACAGCTGAACATCAACCAGTGTCCCTCTACTAAGAACAGATTAATAGATTGTTGATACATTGAATGGTTTGTTTAATCGATGGCTTCTGTCATTATTAGAGGAGAATGTAGAGGGACTTTTATGATTATAAGACCCACATTAATTTGTCTTAGAATCAAGAATGTAAATATAATATGTTATTCGTTCTATTGTCAAGCAAAATAGGCATCTATACTTGCAGCCAAAGTTTTAAGAATTCATTCAGCAAATATTCGAGCACATGTTATTTTGTGTTTGGCACTGTTCTTGCAGCTGTGTGGGATAGAAAAATATAAGAAGGAGTTCCAGGCCCCAGGGACCTTACAAAGTCATTATGGAAAGGAGATATGCACACTTGAAAACTTAATTAACAAAACAAGGCCATCTAGGTTAAGGAGCAAATGAATGGAATGGACCTTAGAAAAATGGTGCTTATGGGAATTCAGAGGGATGAATGATAATGATGAAGATAATGAAGAAATGTGATACCACTTTATTGAGCATTTATTGCATTCCTGGAGTAATGCTAAGTGTCCGTGAGCATTCATATTGCACAGGCAAGGAAATTGGGCTTAGAGAAGTTGAATGGCTTGCAAAGGTGCATAGCCAGTGAGTAATGGAATGAGAATTTGACCCTGGGTTACCTCACCCAAGAATGAGCTCTTAATTACCTGCCACTCTATAGTCTGAACATGGATTGTACTGTGTATTTCCACAGGAAGCAGTGACTGTGGTGGGAGGCCTGGGGAAGCTCATATAAATCCTGGAGTTGATGACATTTACTCTGGGTTTTGAAGATTGAGTAAGAGTTCAATAACTGAAGAAAGACTCACCCCCCTTTTTTACAAGGGATGACCAGTATAAGCCATCCTCTTTATACCCCTTCCTTCAAGAAAGCTTTTTGAGTGTCACAGTATTTACCCTTCGACTCTCTGGGCACTGAAGCTTGATTCTTTGGGCAAGAGAACTTTATGTAACTCAAGAGCACACCAAGGTCTCATCAACTATTTTGAGCATTTCAAAGACAAAGTGGCGGGACATCCTCTCCCCTCAACACACATACCTATTAAAATGGTCAGAGCATGTTGTTGAGTGAACAATCTTTGCCAAGTTTAAAAAGGCATTCTGAGAGAAAACTAAAGCAGATGGAAATAAATTGAATTTTCTGCCCCAGGGAATCTTAAGCAGAGAAACCCATGTAATTGACCACTGGTTTTTAGGAGGGGAGGTATGAGAAGTGAAAAGTAGTGGGGAAAAAGAATAAGAGTCTAAGGGATATATGAGGAGAACAGGATCATTTTGCAGGATGAGGAGTGTCGCCCCCTAGAAGAGCCAAGTTAGACAGATAAAATTTGTTAGGGACACCACACATAATGACTTCTTAGAGCCTCATTTTTCTCATCCGTGAAATGGGAGCAATGCTACTGAACCTTTGAGATCGTTGAAGATGAGGTGCGTGAGGAACTGCCTGTGTTGTCTGGCAAATAGTAGGAGCTCATAATTTATGTTACTTATTAATAGTATTGTGTTAGACAGTGAAATGAAAGATGATAACTTAGGGTTCCAGGGAAGCAGAATATGAGATTGGAATTCTCATTCCTGTTATATATTGAGCTCTCTGAAGCAAGGGAGTGGGGGAGGCAGGAAAGGGTTGGAGAAGGAGCTAAGCAAGTACATGGTGTCCGTTGGAGACTGACTACAGTCTGATCCCACAGGGAGATACAGAGTATGAGTTGTTACACAGAATCAATTCCACCTTGAGACAAGAGGGTGAGTCTTTACAAGCAGGTCAGTTGGTCATTGACTACAGGATACCTTGGAGCTGGGGCAGGGGTCTTCCCATAGTGGGCTTTCTGGGTGAAGTGGTTCCTTTTTGAGAACAGTGCTCCCCAAGGGCAGACGTGCACCTCGCAGCCAGTACTCACAGCATGTGGAGAACGGAGGCATTGCAGCTCTCCTGCAACAAGCCAAGCGAGCACTCTTTTGAAGCTTTGACAAATTTATTACATTGACGGGCTCAGTGAGTATTCTCCAAAGTCTGAGCATAGATTGTAGGTGAGTGTACACTTATGTAGGTTAGAGAAGTGTAAATTAGAACGGGGCGTTACAAGCACGAACCCAAGTAATTTAACTGTAAATTCTTCACGTGGGCTGTATACACACATAAGATTCCATTTGTAAGTAATTAGGGAAGTTCTTTATCTGTTGGTGACTTATCAGTTGCCCGCAACATTCCAGCAAACTCAGATCACAGGATGTTTTATAGCTCTGCTAGCTCTGGCGGGCTTTACGGCTGTCTTTATGGCTGCTGGGAAGCAGCTGGCAGGACTTTTTCCCTTACAGAGGTGCTGGTAAAGGGGACCATGGGTGGGTGCACCATCAGGGTCCATTTCAGCTGTCAGGATGGAAGGTGCTGATGGAAACTGAACACAATGTGCCATGTCTACTTTGCATAGCATGAGGATGGACTCTGGACACAAAGATGCAGAGAAGACCCACCTTGATATAACTCAGGGCATTTCCAACTGATTCCTCAGAGACCTTAACAGCTTCCTATCCTAGCCTCCTATCAGTGTCTGTCCTGATAGACCACTGTTTAAAGATAGGACACTTCCCCTTCTTATGTGGGTCTCTTGAGACTCAACTGGTACTCTGGGGCAGAAATAATGTCTTATCTTTCTTTCTATCCCCTGTGGTGCCAAGCACAGTGCCTTGTGTACAGTCGGTGCTCAGAGAGCAGAGTTGGTTGAAGAGCATTTCCATAGTCATTTCCTTGGATCCCAAGCTGCTGACTTTCTAGGGTGATTAAAGAATGTGTCTCTAGTTCTCAATGTCTAGACTTCTTGCTCTGGCATGTCAGGTCCCCCTTCTCCTCTTGAACTAGATCAGGGTGATTTCCCAAGATGCTCCGCGCACTTCACAAGCCTTGTGTGATTGTCCTCTGGTTTCCACCCTTGCCTCATTTCTTGTACAGTGGTATCTGCTACCTCATCCAGGTTAGAATCATCGTCATTTTGTATTCCTTTCTTTCTGACCCTACCCCAAAAATTTACCAGCAAGTCTGACTTATTCTTTCAAAAAATTCCCCACTGTGACCATTTTTAATCCTTTGTGTCACAGTCACAGAGTCTAAGTCTCTTTCTCATCCCTCATCCAAGTTACAACAGCCTCCTCACTGGTCTCCCTGCTCTGAAACTTGCTTACCCCAGAAAGTTGTGTCTAGCACAGTGCCTGGCACTTCATAGGCTCTTCATAAATACTTGTTGATAAATGGATTGGGAATGGCATAGGTTCCCGTTTGATATTTAAAAAGATTATGAATTCCCCAAAAACCAATCGATACTTTAATATACTTTTCCTTAAGAAATCATTGTGAACCAAGTACATCCTGAATTCAGTCACACTTTTGAATGACTGTATTTCAGACATTTGAAAAGTGGTGGTACTAGGGATGACATTGGCAAACGGGGTAGAAAATTGGCAGACATTGCAGTGTCTTTACAGCCCTCTATAGGAGGCGGTGGCTCCCAGCTGGGGTTCAATGTTCTGGTTAAACTAGGTCTTTGCTATTTCTACAGTGTGACTGTTTCTGGGGTTCTGTTCCCAACCCTGCGCCTTTATTCTGATCGTGTCCTCCTCTTGAAGTGCCTTTTTGAATTCACCTCAAATTCTAGGTAGACGAACCTATTCACCTTTAAAATCTCAACCCAAATATCAACTCTTTTGAAGCCTTTCTTGATTTCACTCAAACGAGAAGACATCTGGTGGCCCTTGTTGAACTCCCATAGAGATTTATTTGTAGCGCTTTTATTTATAGCCATGGCTACCCCATTGCAGATTTAATAAATACACACACATACACACACACAGAGAGAGAAACTTTTGAATTCACCAAAAAAGACCTTGAAACCCACAGATCTTTTCAACACCATCCTTTAAACACACACACACACATACACACAAATTAAGGAAAGTCAGAGCATTCTTTTAAAACAAGGAACATTTTAATAATGAAATAAATTTAGTTCAGGATCCTTCTTATTTTTCCTCTTGTTTCTGAGACTTTGTAAAGGACTCATTGCCAATAAGCTCTGGCCTACAGTGGGCATTTGGAAATTTTATCTTTTTTATTCTTCATACCTGTGCCCCAACCCCAGTTTGAGTCTGAGCTTCTGAGGGGCAGGGAAAGTATCTGATTCAACATCATCTCCCTGAAAAAGCCTGGCTGGTGGTGTGTGAGCTCAGACTATTTGACTGAGCATCATGAAAGGCAGAGACCCAGTTTTCTTTAGAATAGTTCTTATTCCTAACCCTTTGGCCCTTCCTCCACTGATCAAAGGAAACCCTTGTAGTAGAATCATCCTTTTCTGGCAGTTAAGGCCAACACGGAGACCCTTGAATATTTTCGTACTAACTTATCACTGAGGGTGATTCAATTAACCTTCCAGGAAGATACTGTCCATCCATTGTAGGAAGAAGTAGCTTCTTGATTTGCTTTATCATCGTAGGTGCTCAATGACAGATCTCTATGGACCCACAGAGTCATACTGTGTGATGTTGACACTTCCTTTCAGCCCTGGGATCTTTCTCTGTTGAACATGTGTCTTGTCATGTTTGGCTTTATATCCCCAAGTACAAGTGTTTCTTTAAGCAATGACAAGACATAGTGGCCTGAGTCCTTCCAGTCGTGCATAGGGGGAGATCTGGTGGCTCAGCCTGAGCTGCTTTTGATGACCGCTCTTCTTTAGAGCTCTTGGAAAACCGGGTGGAAGACAAATAGCCTCTTCCTGGGTCAAGGAGCTAACCACAGACACCCCAGGAATGCAGGGGACAAGGAAGTTGAACGCCAAGTATCCAGACTCGCTGTGAAATAATGAATTCTTGTCTGATCATCTGCTGTGTAAATCATCAACGATGGGGAGTTAATCATGCATAGGAAATGAATCCTTTCTCCAAGTTAATGAGCACAGAGCTGGGAGCAGCATCTGTTTCCTCCCTCTACTTTCAAATCTCTGGCAGCTTGAACAGTTAATAGTACCCAATAATGTTGCTTATGTTTTCAGGCATTAGGGGGAAAAAACCCTAGTCTCCTCCAAATATACATTCTACTGAGTAGTATGTAAAGAATTCTCTATTCAGCCTTTTACCACATAAAAATGATGTTCCAAAAACCAAAGGGTATATATAAAGTGTGTGTCTGTGTGTCTGTGTGTCTGTGCAAGGGGTAGGGAGGAGAGGAGGAGGAGGACAGAGGGACTCAGTAGGAAAGAAGAATTTTGGCTTCCATTTTTATGAGCACTGCATATTATTTCAGGCAGTATGCCAAGTACTTCACTTTTAGGATCTTGTTTTATCATCATAATGCAATTACAGGCAGAGGCGCAGTTCCCATTTTATAGAGGAGAACACTGAGGCTGCGAGAGGTTAAGTCACTTGCCCCAGTCACCCAACGAGGACGTGGCCGGGAAGGGGGCTGGAGCTCTGGCTGTTCTGGGAGCCACCATCGTTCACCTTGCTGGCCTCCTAGTGGGCGGCCTCTCTTGGCTTCCTCATGGCCTGATGCCTTCTCCTGACTCCTCAGCCCATAGGCAGAGGCGCTGAGGCTAAGTCGCCCAAATGTCCACCTCAGACACCACTTGTCAGCATTGGGCAAGTCATTCTGCTTCTCTGAGCCTCAAAAGAACATGCAGAAACCTCATGTTAATGAGGTCGGTTGGCTAGAAGAGAGTTCTCATACATGCGCGATGAAGGCATCGTAAGACTCCCATCAGAGGAGACAAGCCTTCTGCCTCCATCAGAGGAAGAGGCTCCTTTTGGCCCAGCAACAGCTCAGCCAATGAAGACCAGATAAAACAGCAAATGAGAGGTCAGTACACATCCCGCTTCCAGTTTCTTCCAATGGAACCTTTGTTTACAACGGGCCTCTGAAAATCTGTATAAGGGGGTTTCTTCTTTTGTCGGGGAAAGTGTGTGCGTGCTTTTCTTTGAGACCCACGTTTCTTAACCACTTTTTGTTATTCTTTTGACTAAACTCTTTTTTGTCGAAAAATAGTTTTTTGGGGGAAGTAACTGGCTGCTAATTTGTCTGAGTTCAATGGAAGATTAAATGATATATACATATCTATATATAGTTATATATCTATATATCTAGAGAGAGAGAGGGCACAGGGCCCTCCATTTGTCATATTCTTATTACAATGCTTTATGAAAGAAATTCTTCTAGGTGCCAGACACTGCTAAATATTATATATATAGTACCCATCTCCCGCTGTAGTGCAGTATTTATATATGTTTGTGTATATATATATATATATATATATGTGTGTGTGTATATGTATATACATGCACACAATATGCATCACAACGACCCTCAGAAAGTAGATAGTCATTAAATAATAGCCCAGCCATCATTTAGTAAACATTTACTGAGTATCATTGCAGGGCGGTGCCAGTGCTAGATCAGGAGTCTGGTTGGGAAGATAGACGATAGTAGTTCCATATTTAAAGCCGATCAAGATTATCGAGAGGAAATGCACGGTGACAAGAGCACTGAGTGAAGGGAGGGGTCCTGACTGACTTTTGAAGAGAGAGGCTCAGGTGTATTTTTGGAGAAAGTGACTTCTTAGTTGAGAAGGTTGAGCAGGAGAAAGTTAAGCTAAGGAGAAGGAAGAGGGGAGAACAGTCTGGGTAAAGAATGAGGTCATGCTGTTCTTATTCAATGGGGATCTTTCATGTTTTAATCCACAGTAGTGGTCCAGTGTGGCTACTTTGAGATCTGAGGCAGACTGCTGGTGTGGAGGGAAGGGGAAAAGTGGGGTCAGGTGGTGTGGTCTAGTCACATTGTCTGGAATATTTCCATGTAGATGACTCAATGATGGTATCACTTGATTTTATTCCATGATTGTTTTACTCTGATCAGAGCCTAGAAAATCACAGCTCTCAATGGTTTGAGATCATCTGGGGGTCAGAGGTACACTAAGTGCATCAGCTGTTATTGACTAAAAGTGTCTGCTTACAGATATGTTGGGACGAGATGTTTTTAGTGGCAAGGAGTGGTATCTTTGAGTCTTGGAATTAGGGATTAAAATTGTCTTTGCCTTAGAATGTGTTTTTTTGCTTGAAAATTATGTCCTTTATTTATTTTTCAAGTTTTATGGAAGGATCTTTGTATATTATTAAGGGATATCATTATAAATCAACATCTGTATATAATGCATTAAGTTCACCACCGTCAGTCCAATTCAATCCTTCACCATATAACTGACACTTTACCTAATTTGCTCATCTCCTGCTCCTTCCTATGAATGTGTTTTTAGAGGTTTTTTTTAAGTATTGAAGATGGGGCCTGAACATATAAGCTGTAGGAAAATGGCAAAGCACTAGGAGAACTAAGTGGTTCTGCTTAAGTAGTGGGAACTCAGTGTTGTGGACGAGTCAGGGAGAGAAGGGGGAAGGAGCTTGTCGGGGAGGAGAGACGAGACACCTGGTAGGTAAGAAACAGGCAGAGACATGGGAAGTTCATGCTGTTCAAGCGGATGGCCAAAGCTCTCAAAGGGCAGGACACCTCATTGCTAGTTTGAAGCTGTTTGCTTCACCTTGGTGTGTGGCTTCAGTGATGAGAAAAGTCTGCCTTACATGTGGAGATGTGCCAGTGACCTTTGGGGAAGTGAAGGAAGAGGGCGGCTCTTCAGTCTGAGATGACATGTGATGGGAAAAGAAAGAATGTGGGATGCTGAATTGATGACCCATCGACTGAACCAGCTCAGCAAAAGAAGACAGTGAAGCTGGAGAGATAGGAGCTCAGCCCCACCCCCCAGCATCCAACAGGGAAGGGTGTAGTGTCTGTCGCTGTATTTGAGATGAGGGTCTCAGCTAATTTCTTCTGAATTTCAAAGCATTGCACATTACAAACTGATAGATGTGAGGGAGAGAGCTGTATGCTTCCCTGTTCTAGTCCCTCCTCCTAATTCTACAGATGGGAAAACTGAGGGTCCACAGAGGAAGGAACCTAATGGAGGTCTCGTTCCGTGAGTGCCCAATGAGCCTTCCTCCCTGGGATTGTGGTAGGGGACATTAGGCCAGGCTAATGAGCCAGCATGTCCTCCTTGCTGTGCTGCACTCAGCTCAGTTTAGGCAAAACATGGCAGACTCTCAAATGTATTCTTATTTTTAAAGGGAAAATTATCCAATAAAATTTGATAAAAAAATGACAAGCAGACTACTTGTTCAGATGCTTGTAGGCGTGTGCAGGGGTACTGGGCAAGGTCATGGGGCATAGTTGGGACTTTGAATGTGACTTGAGGAGGAAGGGAAGGAAGGAGATTTTACTTAATTCCATTTCCTCATTTGGGCTCCTGTGCACATTTCCTGCCTGGAGGAGTCGTTTCAGAAGGGGAAACTGAAACTTTGGTCTGAGACATGAAGGGTGAGTCATCAGTTAGGAAATGGGCACTTAGAGGCGCCCACAGGGCAGTTTGATGAAGAACAGGCTTTGCCATTTATCTCCCTACAATACCTGACATTTCTACCATTAGACACTCCTTTGGGATAAAACACGGACCTGCAGATGTCCTTGCGATGAAGAATGAACTCTGTAATACCCGAGAAAGATTTACAAGTGATAATGCCCCAGTGTGCACTGCTGCTGTCAAGTCACCTGCCTGCAGAGGTGGTCATCTGATCCTCATCACACTTCCCTTCAAGGAATAAACTGAGTCCTGAGGACTGTAACTTTCCTGGGGGACCCTACAGGCTAGAAATGAGAATCTAGGTCTCAGCATAGCGACTCTTGGTCTTAGGTGATCAGTGGTCCAGTTCCCAAAATATGACATTAAAATGTTTGCGTTTAATCTTACTTGCACAAAATAAATAGTTTTAAAGCATATAGTTTTATGATTTGTTGATGTTGCTGTATGTTTTTTAGGATATTAAATTACCATCTCAGTCTGTGTGCATTTCACTAGAGAAAACACACAGATGGCCTATAGACATGTGAAAAAATTCTCTACTTCACTCACCATCAGAGAAATGCAAATAAAAACCAGTGAGAATGGCCTATATCAAAGAGTCTAGAAGCAACAAGTGTTGGAGGGGGGCGTGGAGAAAAAGGAGCCCTCCGATATTGTTGGCGAGAATGTGAATTAGTGCCGCCACTATGGAAAGCAGTAAAGATGGATCTACCATTTGATTCGGCAATCCCACTTCTAGGCATATAACACCCAAAGAGCACAAAAACTCTAATCAGAAAAAAAAATATGCACCACTGTGGTCATAGCAGCACAGTTTACAAAAGCCAAGACATGGAAACAACCTAATGATAACTTTTTATTATAGAACATTTGCAAAATGGAGGAAAAATAAAGAAGAAACAAAACTTGAGCTATTAGCCTATAATTCAAAGGTGATCTCATTCTCAATTTTGGGTATATATATCGCTTGACTTCTTTTCCATAAGCCTCTGTGATAGCAAGCATTTGTTGAGCTTGTTGAAAAGCAAGATGTCAGATTGATGAACTCTATGCTAATGAATAAAACAGTTTTCTTATAATACAGATTAATATTCTGCTGAATGAGGTAGGGGCATACAATTTACATTTTTGCTCAACGACTAAGCTGAAAATCTATTATGTCCCAGGCAGTGACTACAATATGAGGGATACAGCTGAAATTCCTGTAGAAAAGCTCTTAGGAAGCTCATATATTGTGTGGTGCAATCAGATGCTCATCAAAACACATGTGAGTAGATGTGTGTATGTGGCTATAAATAGAGTGAAATGATGAGGTGTTGATACAGGGTCAATGGAAAATAGGAGTGGTGAGATGGTAACATATATATATATATATATATATATATTTGTATTTTGTATATACTCACACACAATGGAATGCTATCAACTATTAAAAATGATGAAATTTTGCTACTTCAAACAACATGGATAGGCCATGAGGGTATTTTGTTAAGAGAAGTAAGTCAGATGGAGAAAGACAAACACCAAATCTTTTCACTGATATGTGGAAGATAAAGAAAACAAATGAACAAAGAAAACAAAATAAAGACACATTCTGGGACTATATGACAAAACAGTCAATACCAGAAGGGAGGGAGGAAGAGGCAGTAGGTAATTGGGTACAAGGGGTCAGCTGTGTGATAGAAGATGGACACTAGACTTGCAGCCTATTTATTCTACATAGGTGTTGAATAATAATGCTGTATACCTAAAATGAAGGTAATGCTGTCAATCAATATTACTTCAATAAAAATAAAAAATAAATAAAATTGCGGTAATATTTCCTTCTGAGCTTATTCTCTCAGTATGTTTGAAAATGTTTAAAAAATAATAAATAAATACCCTCTGAGGTAGTGATACTGGAACAAAGACCTCAGTAAGGAGTGAGCTATGTGAATACCCGAGTGAAGAATGGAGTAGCAGTAAATCCAGAGGTGGGGAGGGTGGGAAGGAGCTTGGTGCTGAGGATAAAAGTTCTCAAGAACATTGTGAGGAGGGAGATATTGAAGAGGTAGCTTGGGACCAGACTGCACAGACCCTTGAAGGGCCACATTTAACTGACTGGATCGTAGATGATGAGCTTTCAGAGGGTCTCTGGCACATGAGAGATGAGTTGACATATCTTTTCAGAGACTGGCTTTTGCCTTTGGCTATGTTGGGAGGTGAGAAGGCAGACCTGAAGACCGGCGTGGATCCTGGAGAGAAGTAGTGGTGGTTTGGACCAGGGTAGCAGGAGAGGAACTGTCAGAAGGACCAGATTTGAGATTTGTTGTGATATATCATGAAGCTCGACCTCTCGTGACGTGCTGAAGAAATGGCGCTGGGCTTGAGAGAAGGGACATGGTCAAGGGTGATTGAGCCAATGGGGATATGGTGGTGTAAGCTGAGCTGGAGGACTGTGGAGAAGAGTTTGGGGTTTGACTTTAGCTGTATTAAGTTCAAGATTCCTATTGGCTCACCAGTGGAGATATCCCAGTTGTATATAGAAGCCTGGAGGTCAGGGGACGAGTTGAGATGGAAGAGACATTTCAGGGCCATCAGTGTATATATGCTCTTGAAGTCCAGGGGACTGGATGGGAAAATGACTCTGATCAAGGAGCAGGAGAAAAGGGTATCTTGAGTTCCAGTGGGACCTGGAGCAATGGGAATATGAAGATGACTTCACTTCATTGGTGGTTGCACTGAAGACTGGCTCTGTGCCCTTGGTGGTGGTGGCAGGACGGTCTTGTGAGAGAGGGTCCCAACTGAACTCTGGAGCATGTGGAGCCTAGAGCCTTGAAGACCTCAAGGAACAAGACAGAAAGGAAGGCATGTCAGGAAGGAGAGTGGGAGAAGAGAGGTGGAGTGATTATATTTAAGTGGGCAAATGAGTCCAGGAGGGCTGTTCTCTACCAACAGGCCATGACTGTGAGTTAATATCTGATACCTAGGGAGCTAATCTGCTGGTTGACAGACAGTCCAATGCTGACATTGTCCTTCCACATCTTACACCAGAGTCAGGCTCCCCTCCTCTTCATCCTCAGGCCCTGCCTATACTGCCCACTACTTGGGAGGATTTGAGCATGTCCTGTAAATACAGACATGTCAGATTGCTCACTTGCTGAAAGAGTATCCATTATATAGATATAGATATAGATATATGTGTGTATATACATATATATGTGTGTATGTACACATATGTGTACATACACACACGACCTTTAATAATGTTTCTGAGACATTGTAATGCAATGCAAGTTTGTGGATAAATGCCTGGTTCTAGGACACCCAGGTTGATTCATCCACTATCCCTTGTGCAGTTAAGCATCTACCCATCCAATGTCCATTTCTCAATTCATTTAGTGAGTCAATAGCTCTTATTAAGCTCTTGCTCTTTGGCAGGTATTGGCTTGGTGTCAAGGACAGAAAGAAAATAAGAAGCAACTTCTCTTTAAGAGATGTGAGAAGTACAGGAATCACTCTCATCTGCTGTAGCCAGGAAGTGACATCTTAATCTCTAATTCCCCAAAGTGAGTCAGTCCATGGACTAGTTGCATTGTAATTGCTTGAGGGCCTTTTAAAAATACATATTTCTGCACATACTTCTGAGTCGAAATCTTCTAGGCACTGTGTTCTGAAAAGGTCCCCAGGTGATTCTGACTCACCGCCAGGTTGGGGAATTCAGCTGACTGAGGTCGGAATGGGCTCTGAATCTTGGATGCTTCACATGGATAATGGAATAATTTTTAATAATTCCACTTTATAACATTGTTAGGATTACAGGAAATCAGGCTAGAGAAAATTCTCAGCCCAGGAGTGCCTCCTGGCCTTCTAGATCAATCTGTGGCATCTAAGGCCTTCTCTTTACTCTAAGGATTGGACGCATGGGCACCGCCTAGTTAGAAAGACTCCTGAGACCAGACGTCGTAAGTCAGCACTGGGTGTTCGCATGCCCATTCGAAGGAAGGGCACCTGTGTGGACCGTCTAGCCTGTGACTGAGCAGTCCCACCTGGGAGCAGCCCATCTCTATTAAGAAACTCTAATGAAATATAAAAATGACTTCCTCAGTATAATTGTACAATGCTGCTCTGTTTGTGGGTGATTCAAGTGTCCATTGCATAGCACAGGGAGTCATGCTGGGAAAGTGGGGGCAAGGGGAAGCCTAAGTCACCCTGTCGTTGAAGTGGGTCACACCAGTGGTCCTCTCTGCTCTGTTTATCGAGTCACGTTTGCCCTTCCCCCAAGGGAGTTGACTTCTCTGAAGCCATTGTGCCCCAGGGAGGGAATGGTGCCAGCTATCCCCCTACAGCTGCAGCTGACTTCAGGGGAGTCCCTTTATCTTAGTACTTCTTGAACTTGAATGTGCACAGAGAGTGTGTGGAGATCCTGTAAGATCACAGATCGGGATTCAGCAGGTCAGGGAGGGGTCTGACCTTGTGCCATTCTAGAAAGCTCCCAGGTAACGCTGATACTGCAGCCCCAGGGATCACACTTTGCTAGGAAGACACCAGCATTCTTAAAGAATACCAGTATCTCCTCTCACTCCAAATGAATTAAGTCAGAATTCTTAGAGGTAGAAGCTGGGTATCAATATGTAGACGCTCCTTGGCATGTCCCACCTCCATCTCATTCATTCCCAAAGCTTGCTGAGTCTCTGCTGAGAATTTAGAAGGGAGGGAGAAGGCAGCTGTATGAGTGGGGATTCTGAGTGGCAAGAGACAGAAGCCCAATTTAAAGAGAATTAGCCAAAAAGGTATTTATCAATTCATCTTACAAATGGATTTTGCATCTGAATCATAGGTTCCAGTGATATCCTCTGTCACCTTTCCTCTCCCACATCTCAGCTCTTACTTTTCCCATGTTGATTCCATAGTTAGGTAGGCCCTCCCCTTGTAATGGCAAGAAGGTCACTAGCAGTTCCAGGTCTCTGTTCTTTCAGCAAATCCATAAAAAGGGCAAGGACACTCTCCCTTACCAGCATTGTGCCCAAAGTCAAAGGCTAGTCATTCACTTTGGTTCTGATTGGGTCATAACACTGTCACTTCGTCAGACACTAAGACCAGGCAATGTGAGCACTGGTTGTCCAGTCCTAGGTCATCCATTCTAGAGTCACAGAGAACATGGAGGAGAAAGAGGCCTGGATACTGGACAGGCAAAACAGGACACCACTATAGTGTCCTAAACACTTGTCACTCCTGGGGCAGTGTGACCTTCTCCAGCCATGCCTGGCCATTCCCTCTAGCATCTCCAGACTCTTCTTGAGAATTTATTGTGCAGTAGGCTCTTTATAACTTTTTTTTTTCTAGATAAGAAGGCAGACAGACTGATTTCCAGCAGCTGTGAAATTGAAAAGGTGGTAGAACAAGCAGAACACACCTTGCTGAGTTCTTTTCCTGTCCTTGTGTTCACCCTCTGGGAGGGGGACAAGAGAGGGGTCTGGAGACTGAGGACCTTATTCACGGAGATATTTTCTTTGGTGATTCTAACTGGTACCAACTCCTCATTTCTGCAGAGCAGAGTTTGATCCATGGGCATCACCTGGATAAAGTATTCAAATCATGTCACTTTCAACTTAAAACCCACCAGGAGCTTCCCACTGCTCGTTGGATAACACCTCTACTCCTAACAAGCTAACCTGGCTCTTGTCTCCTCCTGATCCTGATTTTGTGACACAACTCTGCTAGCCTCCCTTCTGTTCCTTTAGGTCTTCATACTTGCTTTTCCCTTCCTTCCCTTCTCACTGAGATTGTCACCCCTACCTCCCACACTTCCTGCTCCCACCAGCTCTTAGAAGTCTTAGTTAAAATGATTACCAGCCCCTGATCAAAATGCAGCTGCCCATCAGAGCCCCTCCCATTCTTCTCCTTTCTAGGACACGTGTCAGGTGACTTTTGATGTGGTGGAAGAGGAGCTGAGATACACTGATGAGACGTTGGGTTCCTCCAGGAAGAATTCGTGGAGAGAGTCCTTGGCCAGGAACACACAGGGAGTTTATTAAAAGCAGAAACAACCAGTTGAGGTGTCCTGCAGGGCTAGAAAGGTTACATCAAGAAAATACACAAGTGAGTGTGTGTGGGACCTAAGCTGCCTGCCTGTCACACACAGGCAAGATGGATTCTGTATATGTGTGTGTGTGTGTGTGTGTGTGTATGTATGTGTGTGTGTGCGTATATATATGAATGTATATGAGGGTTAGGAGCTTCAGGTGTGTCCAGGTTACCTGGAGAAAAAGAACAGCGCATCCAGGGGTATGTCCTAGATACAGCCTGCTAAGCTGAGATCCCTCTGGGGTCTCTTTCAGGTTTTGCCAGTTAGTCCACTATTCATACGCCTGCAGATTCTAAGCTATGCTGCCCCACATCAACTTTAAGCATTTGCAGGGCCATTGATGTTACTTCCATTGGATCCATTGAACAATAGACTCCATGTAGATGAAGAACCTCTGATTTGGTTCATCACCATGACTCTAGGGTTTATTTTGACCCTTGTGCTCAGTAAATAATTGTTGAATGATTTCATCTGCTGACTGCTCTCTCTAAATTTAGTTACCAAAATGCATCTATGTAAAAACATCAACTGGGGAGTCTTGTCAAAAATATAGGTTTCCTAAGCAATCCTCTGAGTCTTTAGATTTAAAATAGCTGATTGGATCCTGATAAAATCACTGGGTAGTTTGAAAAAGGTTTTCCAGAATTGTCAATGAACCTGGCCCCTAGAATCTATGATTTAAATTTAGTTTTCAGTGAATCACAGTGGGCTGAAAGAGGCATTGCCCAACACCTTTATAAATTGAATAGAGGGAAGAGAGAGTAATGTATGTTCCTAAGAATGCAAAGTCGTGGTTTCTGTCAACACAGAAGCAAAGCACCAGCCAAGTAGACACAGCTCGATTTAAGTTGATATAAATTGCTAGTATTGTTTTCTCTCTTGATGACTATGGGTGATTTCTACACACTGTCAAGCAACAATCCAATCCATTAATGTTCTTTTGGCAGTTCTATCACACTTCTGCTAGACTGTCCACCTTTGCGCTTGGATGCTAAGCTCATAGTCTACTCTAGTCACCCCTCCCTACTGGTTGAACTGTCCCCAGTCCTTCATCCTAGTCTCTGATGAAGTGATTAAAAAAATTCAGATGCATGTTAGCATCCTTTTCTGTGTACCCGGGTCATCGAAAGTCCACCCATGCTGAGAGTATGCTGAGAGTAGTATGAATTATCTTGTTCTTTATTGACATGTTCTCTTAGCAACTCATTCCTGAATTAAAAAAAAATCCACCACCCTTTATCTTCATTATTGGACTGCGAGCTTCTTGAGGTTGGTCGCTTGAGGTGTCTCCTGTTTCTCAGTTGTTTTGCTGATTAGGACCTAGCACACATTCACCTCTGCTTCAACAAACATTGGCTATGACTTCTCATTAGTAGTAGTAACAAAATCTATTACTATTATAATGCTTACTTATAGCATTTTGAAATTTACTTATGCATTCCTTCCTTATTTCATGTAATTCGCACGTTAGTTTGGCAAGTGACTGATGCTTAGAACCACTTTGAAATACATCCATTCCTCAGACCTACTCCATATCAGCTCTATGAATGGAATCTGTGAATCTGAATGCTTAGTACTTTCCCAGATGATTTTTTGATTATCCATATAGCGGACCACTTGAGGTATGGCTATGTTCATGGGTTGGGGAGTCACCTGATTTGCAGTTGAATCCTGACCTCTGTAGGACCATACACACACACACACACACACACACACACACACACATGCTTGTGAATCTCTAGGCCTGAGTGTCCCCATCTGTAAGATGGGACTGAGATACCAAGAGGAGAAGATGAGAACACTTGGGTATGATATGTGCTCAGAAGAAACAGCTACGATTTATTTTTCTTGTTGTAGCCCTGCCTCTTGAACTTATAACTTGAGTTGCCACTGAATCTCAGTTTCCTCCAATGAGATGGGTGGACCCATCTATCTCATGGACTGTTTTTAGGATGAAATTAGTTAATTATGAGAAGTGGCATATTAGAACAAGACCTGGCGCATAGTGAGTGCTTTATCGGTGTTAGCTTTTTTGCATCTGTTTTATAGAGGAGAGTACATAAAGTTGCTAAGAGGGAAAATAAGACATCAAACCTTGACTTCTATGTCTGAACTCCAGACTCTTCCTGCTCTGCAAAGCAAACTCCTCATGTCACCTCTTTCTAGGACTTATAACCAGGTCAGAGACTGTTCATCTCTGTTTTCTCCTTGAAGGGGAAAAGCAGAAACTCTTTTCTCATACCCACTTGCCAGCCCCTTCGCTCCTGCATCCCTTCTTTGTTCTCTCTTCCCAGAGCCAGCCTCGTTACCATTTTTCAGATATGTTATCTTGCTTGGGTACAGCACTCAGAGGCCCTACAATAGAGTAATTTGGGATTCCTGTCTCATCCCCATCTGTCTGCCAGAGTCTGAGCAGACACCAGAACAGACTCATCTAATTAGTGGCCTCGCCTCTTGGGGGGCTCGGGACTACTGGTGCGTGGTTTCCACATTCCCCAGGCAGAGACAAGCTAGGTCAGCAGTGAAGGCTTCCCCGTGATGGCCTGGGAGGGCAGGGGTTTTCCAGCTTCTAGAGGATTTTGGGAACCTGAACAGCAGGGATTCAGAACTGGAGATTACCTGGATGTGGCTGTTGAGAGGTGATCACCTCACCCCTCTAAACCTCACTGTTCTCCATAAAGTGGAATCATCATTGTAGCCATCATCTAGGTCTGTAGAAATTATATATAGAAGGTGATGAGCTCAAGATTATTTGACTTGCGCCTCATTTATTCCTCTTGCTTCTACTTCCCTCTCCCCAAATTCTTAAATGGCGCTGCCAGAGAGTCAGAATACAGTTGTGATTGAGCTTGCACCCGCTTCGGCATTCATCCTTCCCTTGTCTTCCCAGTTCTGCTACACTGAACAAATCACTCTCTAGGCCCGGTTTCCTTATCCTTAAATTGGAGGTGATGATTCTGGGCCTGCCTTGTCTGTTGGTTTGATGGTAAAGTGGGGTCAAGTATCTTGGCACAGAGTGCTCAGTAGGTATTCCATACCATTACCATGAAACAAGGATGGAATGAACTCCTAGTTCATCTCAGTGTTCCGTTTTTTCATACTACTAATAAAGTCATTCTCTTGCCCAGGAACCTCATTACCTAGGTGCACTGACAACTTTAGGATTCAGCTCATAGGGACGCTCTTCTAAAACTTTCCCAGATTCTTGTCCTCCTCATGTCTTTCCTTCAGCCTCCTGGTTTTCACCACCCTCAGCTCTTTGCACATGACATTGTCTGAGTCTCTGTTGTAACTAGATTTCTGGGGCAGGCTCCTCTATGGCCATGTGTTTTCAGCACCATGGACAGCACTGCATGCTTATTTGAAACTTTCTATTGAAAGAAGGAATGAGAACCTGAAGGACCTCAACCTAAAATTTCTCAAAACTTTTTTAACCATGGTCAAGAAATACATTTTACACAGAAACCTGATTATACTCATCATGCAAACACAATGGGAGAGAAATATTCCTATCTGATATTTATTTCATATTCCACTACACACAATGCTATCTGATGATTTCTCTTTCTTCTTATCTATTTACTTGTTAAAATTTTGTCTGTAATCAATGAAATTCATTTCAGAACCCTTTGCTCTGGGTTGAGAAGACATATGGTGTAATCTACGAATCTGGAAACAAATTAAGGTTTGGATTCCAATCCACAACTAATTGGATAACCTCAGAATATCATCTTATCCCGCTAGACTCCATTTTTTCATATGTAAATTGAGCTCATAATTTTACTTATATCTTAGGTTGCTTGTGGGATTTTAGTGAGATAAGAGAGGTGACAGTGAGGTAAGAAGATACCTGGCTTCTAGTAAGTGCTTAACAAAAGGTGGTCATGATTGTAACCACTCTTGGACTCTTTATATGACTTGACCCTTTTCCTTCTCAACTTTCCCAAGTCTCTTAGTCTCTTAATCTTTTTCCTCAGTCCTTTCTACTTCTTTAAAGCCTACTGCATTGGCAATGATCTCACCACTTTCCTAATCTGAGCTAGGAGTTCATGGTGCTGTAATTTAACTCCATTTGGATTTGATGGAAGCCAGTGAAAATCCCATCATGCTGACACAATGGAATCTGTTATCTCTGGTTTCCTTCTGATGCTGGTGGGAATTATTCCAAGATCTTAATTGCTATACTTATTCTAATCTCTTTCCCAATGACTTAATGGAGACAAAGAAATTCTCTCCCACCCCCCCCCCCCCCCCCCCCAGCAATTTGAATGCACAGGGCTCTGGTCAACAGGAAGGAGAGGGTTGACATTGCTTTACTAATTGCAACTACAGCTGGAATGCAGTCTCCTCTCTAGGGCTTCAAACTGTTTGACCACTCCCCTTCACCCCACAATCATCATCAGAGTCAGCAAAGCACTTCGACATCACTTTGATTCTGCCTTGTGATTCTGTTTGGTATGCAGATCCCCTCACTGGTAACTTGAAACTTCTGGAATGAGTGAGAAGAGCAAGGCAAAATGCCTAGGCCTCCCTCCTGGAGGTGGCACAATACCCTGGCAATATTTATGTGGAACTCTTAGCATGGTGCTTGAGTCAACCAGACACAAACTTTGTCACCAACCAGCTGTGTGACTTTGGTCAAGAAGCTTCATTTCTCTTTTCACATTGGTAGAATGGGAATATTAATAGCATGGGGTATTTTTATACCCCCTATTAGGCAATGTGAGAAGATGAAATAATGCCAGTTAAGCATCTGATACTTGTAAGTCCTCAATAAATTTCATAATCATCATCCTCATTGTTATTGCTGCTATTGCTGTTTTAATTCATGATAATCACAAACGAACATTTATCTTTTGATACGATGCGGAGGTATGAAGAGTACTTGAGTTACTGCATCCTCCTGATGAGAGAGCCCAGTTGTTCTCGTGGATTGGCGGTCTTGGTACTTCCTAGCAGAAGGCTACAGCCACATTGACACAAACTTGAACTTAGACCTACTGGGAGGAAGGAAGCAATTCTTTTATTTGGGTACCAGATGGTTTTTAACTCCTGCTGAATTGGGCTTGAATAGAAATAATGGCTGGGAAGATTTACATACCCTTACATTCTCTTTTCTTCTATGGCATCAAAGTTTCCTCTCATGTCACCTAAAATGGACTGATTTCATTGCTCTCCTGCCTCCTTTCCTTGCATGATGAATTTCTTCGAGTCGGATGCTACCACTTCTTAATCTGCCCAATGTCAAGAACAGACCTTAGTCCAGTGCTCCACATAGCATGACTGAATCTGGGGCCTCCTGATTATCTGGAATTTACTTTTTCTCCTCTTCCACCAGCCCCTAACTCAGCCACAGTTTTCTTTAACTAATTAAAGAGCAGAACTTTAGCAACTTACATCAGCTGTGCAACTGCCTGCCCTTTATTTGTCCATCCCTCCCTCCATTTGCTTCCTACCCTTATGCTGAATTTCAGCAAATAGGAAGATGTGGTGATCCTTTTATCTTTCAGGACAATTCTATCAAAGTAGAGCCAATCGTATCTTCTAAATGTCTAAGAGAAAATCTTCAGGATAAATTTTCATACTTAACGTATTAGAATCTTTAGATACAAATTATCAAACTTGTATCTGAGTGTTTGTGTTTCCACGATACGTTTTGAAGGAAAGAATCTCCTTCTCTGCTCTTGGCTAGTAGTGAAATGACCAGTGGTGGGAAAATACAGCATAAAGAATGATACCAGTTAGAGTATCCACCTCATAACCACTCAGGGCAATAAATGAAATATTGCCAAATTCTGGGAGATTCCTGTTTGAGCCTCCTCTTTCCTTCCTACAGTTAACCACTCTACTGCCTTTTGTCGAAAGCACTTGGCTATTTTCCTTAGAGTCTTATCATGTGTGTTTGCATCCCTAAATAATATAGTTTAATTTTGTCTATTTTTGAACTTTTTAGGATGGCATCATACTCTGTATTCCTTTATTTTTTGTAATCATTGAATGTTATGTTTAAAAGACTGATCCATGTTACTGCATGTCACTCAAGTCTGTTCTTTTTCACAGCTATGCAATTCATTGTATGAATATGCATACTATGTTTTTCTCTTCTGTTGATGGGTGGTGTCATGCTTTCTGACATATTTAGGTTGTTAGAAGTATTTCCTGGTATATGTGGTATGATGACTATCTTTCCAGATGTCCATCACCATTTGCCCAGAACAAATGCCTTGCTGTAGAATTTTTAAATCAACAATGACAGGCTCCTTTGAAGCTTCCTCCAGAATGGTTGTACCATGTGTACTTCCACCACCAGTGAACATTCCTGTCTGTGTCCTCACGCCCTTGCCAATGCCAGTTTATCTGCATTTGCTTTAATCCTGCCAATTGATAGGAAAATAAATGTGTTCTTAAGACTAGCAATTCCTATTTTTTTGGGTCTAGTGAGGTGAGGCATCTTCCATCTTTTATGTTTAGTAGCTATTTGTATTTATTCTTTGATGGATCACTCTTTCATATCCTTTTTAAAAATTGGTGTGTGTATGTGGATTTAATAACAGTTCGCATGAGGGTTCATCCCGGTGAAGTGTGGGTTAGACACGTTTCAAGTTGGAGTGCCGGGAAGTGCAGGGTGGATGGGGGAGGAGACTTAGTGGCCCACAGAGCTCAAGTGCATCTTCCAGGCAGAGTCATTTGGAAGCTTATTGTTCAGAAACCAGAGGAAACAGTTGTGCATTCAGCCCCGTGCTGGGGAGAAAACAATGCTTCCTGGACCCGAGGCCATTTGAGAACAAGGGATCCTGCTCTAATTGAATCTGCCTTCCACTCCTTTGTGCCCAAGGAGTCTCTTTATGATTGTGACAGCCGGACTTCAGGAGCGAGATGAGAGACATGGAAATGGAGAGAAAAGCTGTGACTTGGCTTGCAGCTAGCATTTGAATGAGAAGCACCCACATAGAATTTGTACTTGTTCTTTTTTTGTGCTTCCTGTCCTCTTTCTTTCTTCAGAAACATGTCTTGAGCCCCTACCATGTGTCAGATACTGTTCTGAGGATTAGAGGTCACCCGCCATCCTCATCTTAGTGTTTTCCAGCTCTGCTGTTGGCAACTCCATTGTCTCCACTCAGGCAAAGAAGCTGAGTGTCACCCAGGACTCAGCCTTCCTGTGATATATGACTACCCACCAGCAAATGAGTTCAGCTCTACTTGAAAAATATATCCAGAATCTGAAATATAACCCAACTTTCCATCAGTAGGTGAACAGACAAACAGACTGTGTGTTTCATACAATGGATTACTACTCAAGAATAAAAAGGAATGAACTATTCGTAGGCACAACATGAGTGACTCTCAGTATAATTATGGCAAGAGAAAGAAGCTAAACATCAAAGAGTACTGTATGATGCACTACACAAAATTTCTAGAAACTCATGTTAATCTAATAGAAAGTATTAATCATAATAGAAAGCACATCAGTGGTTGCCCAGGGATGGGAAGAGGGAGGAGGGATGACTAGAGGGCTCAGAGACTTTTTTGAGGGGTAGGTATGTTCATTTCCTTGATCGTGGGGAAAGACTCATATGCGTAGATATAACAAAACTGATCAGGTTGTATTTTCAAGTGTGGACATTTCATTGTCTGGCAGTTCTTCCTTAATGAAGCTCTTAAAACATATCCAGAAACTGACAACTTTTCACCGTTGCTACCATGTCGTCCAAACCACCACCATCGCCACCTGGTTAATGAAAGTCACCCATGACATGCTCTCTGCCACCTGCCTTTTCATCCTCACACTCTCTTCTTAGCACAGAGTCTGGAGTGTTTCTCTTAAAAAGTGAGGTCCTATCTCTCCTCTACATAAAGCCATTTAATGGCTTCCTATGTCTTCTCATCATACTGAGCGTGTATGACTCTCTGACATACTATGTGCTTTATGCATTTATTAGCTGTTCTCCCAACACAGTGATACACCTCATGTTCTCCAAAAGAACAGGTTCATTTTTCTTCACGGCTGCATTTGCAATGTCTAGAAGAGTATATGTCACATAGAAAGTCATCAGTAGATATTGGTAGAATGAATCAATAAATTCGATAACACATTGAAAGTATTCCTGGACTATTTAGGAGACATATATAAGTATAGTTAAATATAGGTCAATACCTTCTATGATAAAATGATCCCCAATGAAGCCACCTATGCCTTCTTGGGGTGCAGCAAAGGAGGCTTTCTGAGGAACCAAACTGAGAATCCAAAGTTATGTACGTTTCTATGGGGAAGAAGACATAGTTTCTGCCTTCATGTCATTCTATTGGATGAGCAAATACATAGGTATGCATCACACTATGTGATTAATGCTTTGTGGGAATAAATATGGGGGTTGAGGCACAGAGAGGTGAGGCTGAATCAACCTGGGAGAGCTTCTGACAACATTGATAAAGTTTCTTGTAAGTAAAGCCCTTCTTCATTGGGATTTTCCTTTTACTGAGTCTCTAGAAACCCACACTTTGGAAACTGTTGCCTGGATACAGAGGATGACTAGAGGAACCAACAAATTGATCCAAGAACTGAAGATACCCAGTCATCACACTGTGTCATTGTGTTTCTTGTGTAATGGAAATTCTACTCTATGCCCATCTAGTCCGTCATTCTCCCTCCTTCCTGCACATCAGGTGGCTTACAAAATAGATTGTTGTGCTCCACCCCTGATTGATCAGAGCTACACCTCTGGGCAAGTAGCCTAAACATGGATTTAAAAACAAAACAAAACAAAAAAACTCACTGTGCAGCTATCATCCTGAAGACCACAGATGCCATACAAGATGTCTAGCTTGGAATCCAGGCATCCACTTGTTCCTTCATTGTTTACCTGCCTTGGGGCCTTTTCCTTTTCCTTTCCCTTTGCCTGGAATGTGTTTTTGGTTTGGGAGATCTTTTATGTTTTTGCACATTTACTTACTTCTCATTCTGCAAGTCAGTGAAAATATTACTTCTTCAGAGAGACTCTCTCTGACCCTCTCCTCTCTTTACCCAAAATAGTCTTCATCCAGTCTCTCCATCCAGCTATTATCTCTCCATTGCATCACCTGATTTATTTCCTTCAAAGCACTTATGATCTTCTCTGCTGTGTTATCCTAAACATTAAAGAAACTAATCATTTCAGTAAAGAGTGAAAAGATCTGACACACAGAAAGTGCACATTAAGGACTTAGAAATGGTTGCAATGATTATGAGTGGATTAATTATTAATTACTTGGGGTACAAGACTTCTGCTGAAAAGGATTAGCTTACTGCAGCATTGGAAGTGTTGTGAAGACACTACTTTCTTTCTTATTAAGTAGTTTAATGCTAAGTTATTTGAAGGCAGATGCTATGTCTTGTTCATTGCTTTACATCCAGTGGTCAGCACAGTGCCTGGCTGTTTAACACATCTGATGTAGAGACTGTTTGGTTGCAAATAACCAAGTGCCACTCAAGCTAGTATAAGCAGAAAAATGACTTTTTTGGAAGAACCAAGGGTCTCAGTGAAGCCCATAGTGAAAAGGGGAGTTGCTGTACAAGAAATGGAAACGAAAACTAGCAAATGATCAGAGACCCAACAGTTTAACTCTGTATCTGTCCAGTTTACATGTCTCTTTCCTGGGCTGGGCAACCTGACCTCTATTCCCTGGGCTCATGGGTATCTCCAGACAAGGCTTTGCATTGATTTCTGCTTCAAGCATCACCCCAGTTGAAGAGCATTGATTGTAAATTTCTCAGGGAAGAGAACATTTGATTAACTTGAACTCCTACCAGCCATTCTTTCCTGGGAACACCCACTAGAGCCAGGAGGGGCGGGGAGGGAGTGACAGCATGTGGCTTGTCATTCTGTAGATTGAGGATTTCTTTGAGATATGGAGCATTAGCTCAGATTCTTCCCTGAAAGCGGAACTCAAAAGAAGGCCTTCCATGCAGATTGTTTGGTTGGAAAACAATGACGGGGAGCTTGGAAGAGTGGAGAGAAGGCGAGAAATCCGTCCAGAGGTGTGTTATATATTTCATGTGGGCAATCGAGGCTTGAATTCA
The DNA here is from genome assembly GCA_004363575.1 of Solenodon paradoxus. NCBI lineage: Eukaryota > Metazoa > Chordata > Mammalia > Eulipotyphla > Solenodontidae > Solenodon > Solenodon paradoxus. The sequence goes on along the minus strand of RJWH01001965.1, from coordinate 18,396 downwards.
GCAGAGACCCTCTGAGAACTGGGCAGACGCACCTCCTGAGGAATAGCTTCTTGAGAATGGAGAGGGAGGAATAGACTTACCGGTGCCTGTCCTCCATGGGTTGAGGGTTACCTGAAAGGTTGTTTGCTCTACCTCTTTTCCAGTTCTGCACCTGCACCAGAATGGCTCAGAAAGTGAGGGGTACCTGGGGCAGCAGAAATAAGGTGCCGTCGGAACACACCTGCTAGCAGCTGATTTGCTGCAGTGATGTCAGGGGCCCAGAGGGCGGCCCAGGAGGAGGTGAGTGAAAGCGACAATCCATCTGCACAGGAGGTATTGGCAGGTTGTAAAGAAGCATGAAGTCGGGGTGGACATCATTCATCTCTCTAATATCTGCTCAAAGAATGTTTTCTGAATGAATAAAGGAATGAATATGGTGGCAGGGTTCTTGGAGGAAGCAAGGTATGAAGATGCCTTCAGACCTTGGATGTTGAGTCCAGCGGGCGTGTATGTGGATAGAGCATCTGTTCTCCAGGAATTTTCTGCAGAGGACTCGGTTTTATTGATACATTGTGATGCCGTGAGGTGGGAGATGATATGGCCCCATTTGGGGGTGAAGAACAGACCTGGAGGTGCTGAGCACTCCAGAGGAGGTGCACATGTCGGCACGAGGGCAAAGTTTAGGTTCTCTTAGCCAAGGGTCTGTTTTACCCGTAAGTCTCACGCCTGAGGTTAGAACACAAACATATGAGAAGTGCTAACTTCACCTCCACTTTCATTCTCTCCTCTGTGTAGAATTCAGCACAGAGAATACAGTGCTTATTCAAGTCTAAAGCAGGTTCTAATTTTGTTTCATTATGAGTATGAATGCAGCCCTGAGGACTCATCCCTCCGGCCTTCACTAAACTTAGTCTTTTGAGCTAGGAAGAGATGAGATAAAGATCAGAATGGAGACTTCACTTGGCAGAAGGCTGGGCTGACTCAGCCCCGATAAACCTGCAGTCCAAAAAATCAATAGAGCTTTCCAGAGTTGCCATTATCCAACAAGGAAAAAAATTTCAAAAATAAATTGTGCCGTGGCTTAAAATCAGATTAAGTAGATAATGGGTTTTGCTGACTTTGGGGCCATGTTGGGGACAGCACAGGAGAGAGAATTAGCGATTAATGAGCTCAGTTCTCTCCCTGCTTGTGCTATGCAAGTGTTTACACTCTAACTGAAGAAGAGAGGGAGGGCAGAGGTGAGAAGGCAAACTCCAGTTTCTGCTTGAATAGCACCCCAAAGCTAACTCAGCTCTGCAAAGGTCATCTCACAATAATTTGATGGTGAACTTGCAGAGTCATTAGTGGATCTAGTCTTGAAGTCATGGGTTTTGACCAGGCTTCACCACGCTGTGTGCCGTTGGGCACATCACTTCACCTGTCTATGAGCCTTGGTTTCCTGACTTTGAATTGAGTTGCCCACGGACTGAGGATGGAGGAGATTGCTATGTTGTTAAAAGATGAGAGAATGGATGTCGGGTAAGAAGAAGCCACAGGTGTGCACCAGTCTCACATCTGGCCCTTTCTGTCCCGACGCCAGCATTTCCACACTCCTTAACATGTCCCATAGATGTCCTCTGTGTTAAAATGAATAAAATGAATGTAAGGATGTCCAGAGCGGAGTGAGTCCTGAGAACAAGTACAAACTGGAACTTACACACAGGGAGGACTCATCTGCCTCTCTGCTCCTTACCTGCTCTCAGAGCCAGGGGCATCTTCCCACCTGTCTCAGGTAACCTCTTTGGACTTCATCTCTTGCCTGTTTGTACTACCATTATTCCTCAGACCCACCTGAATGTCCCGCTCAGCACTGGCCCTTCCCCTCTGGTTAACTCAGTCTAGTTGTTGTCAAAGAGAGAACTGCCCTCACATCAGCATGGGAATCGAGGGTCTCTTCTGGTTGGTGCTGTGGTCAAGCCTTGCCCAACGCTGATGCTTTGTGACACAGACATCCTGCACCTACTCTGGTGGCTTTGTAAAGCGTCAGCTTGGCCAGGCTGGACTGCATTTCCCAGAATCCCCTTCTCAGTAGGCTTCCAGAGCTGCAAGTGAGAACCCAGCAGAGATTCAAGGGTGGGATGCAGCAGCTGCCACTGTCTTCGCTCCGTAGGCCAGGTGAGGTGCTTTCCAAGCATACGTGCTGTCCTGTGTTCACCTCACTGTGTGGGGCCACCCCTCTGGGTCTTCCTTCAGCTTCTTTGACTCCCGGCCCAGGTGTGGGTCTGGCCTGGTGATAAAAGCGGCCAGCTCTCCTTGTGGACACCTACATCCTCAAGGTCAGCGGTGGTAAGAACCCACATGGGTCTGAGTATGTGTCCTGTGGGTTCTAGTTTGTGCCACGAATTCCGACTTGTCCTTGTTCTCCTGACTTCACATGTATCTACCGCTCTGGACTGCCTGCCTGCAGATTTCAAACTCCAGCATCAAATGTAAAACAAAAACATCTTTACATAGGCTGTTTAATAAATCAGTTGAGTAAAGTTACATGCCTGAAGCAAAACATATGTGCGTTTGTGTGTACATGTACAGATACATGTATTTACATATATATACACACACAAACACACCCCTCCTGGTGGACTTGCATCTTTGATTGAACCCTGACTGATACACCTACCACAGAAGCTGTATTCATGAACGATACATGCTTGGGTTATTATTTTGCAGTTCTCCGAAGCAGAACCGCTATATACATTGTTGTGGGTAAGTTGTCTGTCTGGGAGCTCACCCAGGAAGCAGAAGCGAAGGAGCAGGGAGTGAGGTCAGGCCATGGTGCAAGATCAGTAAATAAAGAATCCACTCTGCACAACCTGGCGCTGTAGAGAGCAGACTTAGCTCCACCAGAGCCTCTGAGTCTGTACAGGTGCCCGCCAGCAGTCTGCAGCAGCGGGGAGGCTGGAGATCCAGGTATTTATCTGCTGGCTCCTGTCTGCATTTGAGAGGTGGCCTGAGGCTGCTAACTCCCCCACACTTCCAGCTTCATGCTTGAGACTGACAGGTTCTTTCCACTTTAGAGAAAGCACTGAGGCAGAGAAGCAGAGAGGTTTAGGTTCTGGGCAGGTGCTTGAGGAGGAAGGACGTCAGTGTGTCCAGGATGCTGAGGCCACAGTTGAGGGTGCGTGAAAGCCTGTAACTTGGTTACCAGAAGCATCCGTTATCCCTGCAAAGTGTTGCTTTGAGATCAAGTCTCATAAATGTTACCGGATCAGGAGGAAACAATTCAGCGGGCCTTGAATGTATATTTAAAAACTCAACTCCCTTGGGTGCTCTAGACCTTTCTAAGGTCAAAGACCTATTATGATGGCGCATACACAGTCTCATCACAGACACTTTCCCCCTTTCTTACTCGACTAGCTCTTTACCTCCTAAATTTCCTTTTTTCAGTTGTTCAGAAAAAGAGAGTTTGCAGCCTTGTGCTCTGTTCATCTTTCCATGTAGCCCTTTCTAGCAACCCGCGTGAGGGCTCTAACAGAGCCTGTCTATGGCTCTTTTAAAATGAAAAATAGCTCTTCATGTTAGGAGAAATGAAAAAACTGGAGCACATACGTAGAAATACCATCACTCAGCATCTTGGGGACAGGACTGTGACAAGGAAGGGATTATTGATTTCTAGTCACGGAGCAGGGGCAGAGGCCAAGCCTGGTGTTTAAGACCTGCGTTTGATTCTCATCGGGTCAGCTGCAATTTCTCATCTTCATTTTCCTACCTTGGGGGAAAAAGATCTTTGTTTTCTACTCCAGGATAAAGTGACAAATAAACTAAGCTGTACTGATGTCAGTTTTGGACCTGACACCCATCTGTGCCAGGGCTGTGTTCCATATCTGGACCATGTTCTCGGTGAAGGAGACAGAAACTTTGGCACAAAGTTTCCATTTTCCAAACGGAGGCTCACTTGGATTTACAGTGGAGACTACTGACTATGACTCGAGTCCCAGAACCTTCTCTCCTAGATAGGAGACTCTGAAAACTCTCCATGCAACTGATGAGATCACAGAGATCAGAGAAGAAATCAATGATCCCAACCCCACCAAAACATTCATGGCCCAGCACATAGTAGGCCCTCAGTAATTATTTGGGTTTTGTGAGAGGCAGTTAAGTATTGAGGTTAAGAGCAGTCTTGGGGGTCAGACAGATTGGGGTCATGCCCTGACTCTGCCTTACTAACCAAGTGTATTGGGCAGGTGGCTTAACCTCTTTGAGCCTCAGTGTTTCCAACTATATAATGGGAATAGTAAGAGCACTAGTATGGTTGGGAGAATTTAATAAGATCATGAGCTATGTTTTTTTTTTTTTTTTTTTTAAAGAAAGGTGCAGGCAGGAATGAAGGCAAGTAGGCAGGCAGGGGGAGAGAGACGGGGAGGAAGCGTTTTTATTTTTTGTGTATTTAGTTGCTCACACTGGTTTTTCTTCCTGGACCCAGGACTTGAATTCAGGGATATGTGGCCTGTGCTCCTTCAGAGGCAATCGTCCTAATCATTACTCCACCAGGGCAGGCCAAGCTGTGTACATGTTCAACAGAGGCCATAGTGGTGATGATGAAGAAGAGGAAGAATAAGAAGAATTAGCACAGATCGGGCACCTGTGAGTTAGGCCTCTCTTTATCTACCTGACCTCTGAAGGTATAGAAACCTTTCCAGCCCCTGGCAGGTAGACCAGAGCGGAGGACTCCCAGTACTGGTTTTTTGACTTGCTGATAATTGTTTCTCATACAAGCTGGTGTTTTATTGATTGGCCATTGATTTTTGCAAGGGGCCAGGGGAATTCTTGGGCCATGAAGACAAAGGCAGCATTTTCCAACCCAGGGTTACCGGCTGGGTGTCAGGGGCATCACCCGCTGGCTTGAATGACTGGCCTCTGCCCTGCTTGGGACAATTTCTTAATCAGAATCATCCACCCTGATGACCCCTCCCTCCTGTGCCCCTTTATTGCTTCCATCAACCTTTCCCGGACTGGCTCCATTTGACCTTTAATAAGCACCGCTTTTGTGCAGAGCTGCCGAGGAGTTATTGCCATGTGAGCTGCTCCCCAGGGCAAGCTGCCTCCCCAGCCCCTGGCCTCACCACAGCTTGTAAGGGAAAATTACATTTTGATCTACATTCCCCATTTCCATTCTCTGTCACCTGACTTTGGAGACAAAAGGAAGTAAAGAATGTTTTCTTGTCTCCTCTCTCTCTCTCATCTCCTTCTGGATCATGCTTGTATGCCATTTTCTGTCTTCCTTTTTTCTTGATTCTGTCTGATGGTCACTTTGGGAAGCTAAACTAGCCTCTCCTCTAGATCACAACCTCTGGACCCATCAAAGGCCCAAAGGTCGGGACAGGATGGCACCTGAAAGTCAGCAGGTGAACTTAGAGAAGAATGCATGTGCCCCCCTTCCTCTGACTTCTGTGACTGCTCCAGACCCGGCAAGACTCTCCTACCACATCCCGTACTTCTTTCTCCTTCATCCTTTTATTTAATTGAGACAAAATTCACATAGCAAATATCCACCTTTTTGACCCTTTTAAAGTGTACAATCCAATGAGTTTTAGTGCACTCACAGCACACTCGCTTCCCACTCACCAAGTCCAGAACATTCTCATCACCCCAAAAGGAAATTGACTTTTTCACATTCTCTCCAACACTTAAGAGTTTCTGTTTTTAAAATCATAACTATCATAGTGGATATGAAGTGGTGTTGCTTCTACTTTGAGTTTTCATTTCTCTAATGACTAACGATGGCGAACATCTTTTTTCATGTGCTTATTGGTCATCTGTGTGTGAAGCTATACCTGTATTTATCTGTTTATCTGTCTATGAAATGAAATGTCTGTTTAATTCCTTTGCCCATTTTTGAATGGCGTTATTTGTTCTTGCAGGTGTTTTTGATTTGTAAGTTTTCTTTATGTATTTAGATGCTGCACCCTTATCAGATATTTGATTGGCAAATATTCTCTACCATTCTATAAATTGTCTTTTCATTGTATTGTTAGTGATCTTTATGCATTGTTTTAGCTTTTGATGAAGTCCAATGTATCTATGTTTTGTTACTTGTGTTTTCATGTTTATATTTATAAAACAGTTGTCTAAGCCAATGTCATAAAGACGTATACCTATGGTTCCTCTAAAGTTTTAGAGGTTAACTATTACATTTAGACCTTTGATCCATTTTGACTTAATTTTTGTGGTTGTCAGTAGGGTTGATTTTTTTTGGCATCCAGTGATTGTACCACCATTCTTGAAAAAGACTGTCCTTTCCTCCATTGAATGATCTTCTCACCCTTGTTAAGAATCAACTGACCATGCATAGGGGGTTATTTCTGGACTTTTCTTTCTATCCATTGTCCTAGGTGTCTATCCTAGGCTGGTAGCAGCCTGCTCTGATCCCTGTAACTTGGTGGTAAGATTTAAAATCAGGAAGTTAGAGACTTCTGGCTTTGTTCTTTTGTTTTCGAGATGTTTTAGTCATTTTGGGTTCTTGTGAATCTCTATATGAGTTTTAGAATCAGCTTGTCCATTTCTACAGTTAGAGTTTTGATAGGGATTACATTTAATCTATAGATCAGTTGGGAGAGTTTGCCATCTTCAAGTTAAGTTTTCTACTCCATTATAAAGAGATGTATTTCTATTCATATCTTTGTTAATTTATTTCAACATTTTATAGTTTTTAGCATCAAGAAGTTCATTTTCTTAAAAATCAGATTGCTAAACCATTAGTTGTGTGATTAGTTGTTCAGTTCAGGGTCTATATCCTCAGACTTTGAGCTTCCCAGGGGCTTCTAGGTTTTCCTTTCTTTTTTGAATCATTGTGGCAGATATGGGGATGTGCTGCTCAGATCTCCCTTTAAGAAAGGACTCCCTGTCTCGTTACAGAGAATGAAGCTAGTTGGCAATCTCTAACTGTTAGCTTCCCAAGTCAGCTTTGGAGCAAAGTTTATATTCTCTGGAGAAGGCCAGGTGAAGGATTGAGCAATCAGGGGACACTGAGGCATGCTCTTCTGAAGACAGTTCTTGACACATGACTCAGGAGGACAGTGGGTAGCACAGAGCCTGGCCATTTCTGCCCAAGTTGCAGCTTCTGTAACAGGGAGTCTGTTGTGGAGCTTCTATCAGGCTTGTGGAGACTTGATCTGATCTACACTGGGATCCGATGCTTCCTTCTGTCCAGTCCAGCATCCTCTCTTTCCTTTTACATAAGCTAACCATATTTGCTTGAGACAAAACGGCACACTGGAATGGCAAAAATAGCAGAGTATGTGCTGGTGACAGAGGGGAGGAGAGGAAGCGGAGCAATCCGAGCAGGAGCAGAGCAATCAGGCAGCAACAAGTAAGTCCTATGTGGTGTAGATCAGCAATTGTGTAGTAACAACATGTGGTCCAGAAGACTTCATACAAACGGCCAGGACCAATGCAAGGAATTTTGGTACCCTAGATGAAAACCAAATTTCGCACCCCTGTAAGCCCCGCTCTATATGTCCTTCCCAGTGCCAGAAATACTCAATAACCCACTCAGTGCCTGAGAAATCCCCACAGTGAGAACCCCAATACTGCCAGAGATAAACCCCATAGTACTTCTCTGTGACTTGACCACACTGTGGTGTTCTGCTCCCTTTGAAGAAGCAGGTGCATGGAGCAGGGTGTGGGGGTGTCCTCACAGAAGGGGGAACAGCAGTAGTGGCCGTGGTCCACTGCAGTCAGCACTGGAAAGGGCCATCCTTAATGCAGGGCAAAAGGGCAGTTGCTTTTGGACCTCCTCAACGGAGTGGCTCCAGGGCAACTCAGCTGCCCCTTTTGCCCCATGCTAAAGACAGCCTTGGTTTATTAAAAATGGGACAAAATTGGCATTTATATAAAAATGACAGGATGATTGGGAAATAGGGAAAAAGGGCATTGTTCCATTTAAAACAGGATGCATGGTTGGCCTACTTTTACCTGTATAATTCCCCAGTCACCCTTCTGCATTCTGAGCTCTTTTCTGCCCTCTGATGCTTGAGGAACCCAACTTGCAGAAACTCCCAGTGTCTAGTACAGTGACTGGCACATCACCGGAGTTCTAGAAACATTTCCAATCAAATAGATGAAGAAAGACAGTCTCTATGTGGTGCATTGGATGCACAGTTATAACTTTTCATCACCAATCCACTGATAATGGAGGCCAAAAACAGACTTTAATGAAGCATCACCCTTTTAAGGAATTCTGGCCAAATGGAACCTGTTAACAATGGTTGTAACAAACAGGCTCCATTTAGTTAGTGTGGGGTCAGCTAGGGTGGTAAAGGACTTAGAATGAGTCATCTAATCAAAGAAATAGTTCTTCTAGGGGGAGAAAAGCCTTAATGTGAACCAGTGTGGCCAGAGCAGAGAGAATAGAGCAGTCATAGGGAATGAAGTCAGAGAGGTGACCAAATGTCAGCAAGGCAAAGACTTTTTCTGTGTTCCTCTTCAGGGGGAAACTTGATGCTGACTCCTTTTTATCCTCCAGTCTCAGCTTAAATGTCATTTCCTCCAAGAAGCCAGTTCTGAACCGCCTTTCCTCCACCCCAAGACCTGGCAAGGTTATCATGCACTCCTGCCTCCCTCTGCACTTCTCCTTTGAAACTTTATATGAAGCAGGTCCATGTCCAAATCAATTCCTTGTGTTTTCTTCGCACCAAGAATAGCTGCAGGCTCACAGTAAGTGCCTAATGTAACTTAGCTGAATGAAAGAAGAAACAAATGAGCCAGTAGGTAGAAGTTAAAAAGGAAGCAGATGTAGATTCCATTAAAGCACTACATAATCTCAAGTCACATCCAAGAGTGAAATGGTGCCGGGTGCACAGAGTAGGGACATGGACCCAAGTCTTTCACCTTTGGGTCCATGAATTTCCATAACAAAGATTCCTTGACTCTGTGATTTCAACCTTCCTGCCTTCCTTTAGCTTCTCTCTGGATCTTCTTCCACTAAGAAGATGCAACTTTCTCTCTAGAGGGGCACATCATCTGTCTGCTGCATCACCAAATACAAGTCAGGATATTCAGGAGATGCCCGGAAAAATAAATTTCTTGCTCCTCTCAAACTCTCAGGTATTTATTTTCTTTATAACACTTAACATGTATCGAGCACTTATAAGCACAAGACACTGTTATAAATATGGTATATAAATCGCACATCCTGGCTCTGTTAGCTAGGAATTGTTATTGCCCAAATATGGAAATTCCCTGACTTCTCTCAATCATCTTGGAAGTCAGAGCTAATAATCAACTGTTAGGGGACCCAGTCATAGAACCAAACTGGGTGGAGGAAAATCTACTATAGAATCAGCAGACCCACACCCAGACAGTGGAACTAAGTATCTTCTCACACCATTCATTCTGATTCAGAAGAATCTGAACACTAGCCCCAGAAACCAGATGTGACATTTATGTTTGACTTAGTCCCACAGCCATGAAATACCCAGAAAATGCCAACAAGCAAAGGCAAGGTGTTCATTTTTATCATCTGGATTTTTTTTTTGCCATCTTGAATGAAGGGGAGTGACATTCAGAAGTACCTCCTAAATCATCAGAGAAAGATTCAATTATATTTGCTGTCATTTGTATTACATGGACTTTGAAGCATGCTCATTTTAAAAACAAAAGTGGCTACCTAGATATGATAATAAAACAAAAAAGGCTCTCCCTAATCAAGCAAGCATTAATTTCCTGAAAATTTCAGTGGTGGGAGATCCAACCCCTTGAAATTTAGGACCATCTCTGGGAAATGGGGTTATTTGGTATGAGATCACAAATAAAAGTGTGAGCATCTGATACACTATCTTTTCCATAAAATAAAGCAAAGGGCAAAGATGGCATCTAAATAAAGAAATCATCAAAGACAGGCAGTACATAGGAAAGTATTGATAATGGGTCATGGATAATTGATCTTCACGTATCCTCCTCCGTTCCCCAGAAATTGTGTGAGCTTACCCTGGCAAATTCCCATGCAAATGGGCAGAATGGTGAGCCTGAGCATAGTTCTCAGGGAAATCCAGTCCCACCCAGGTAGAGGCACGTTGAAGTGGCAGGGGTGGCCTGATGCTTTAGTTGGCTTCTTCGGATGGGGTCTACCAAGATCCACCCCAACTCCAGTTGAGACTTTGCAGCAGACACAGAAAAGTCTCCTGGGAATGCTGAGAGAGCAGAACAGTGGCGGCAAAAAAAGCAAGGAGAATAGAAGGACCCAACAGGATGATGGCTACAGACTCCTCCAGTGCTTGCTTTGTGACCTCAGGTGAGTAATCAATCCCCTTCTCTGTGCTGAGTCTCAAGAGGGCAGATGTGTCAGTGTGTACTTCTGTGCCAAGTATTTACTGAGTTTACATCACCATGAGAGTACATTACCATTACAGCACCAGATGGCACATACTATTACTCATACATGTTAGCCATTATTATTATTATTACATTTTTCTATGTTTTGCAACTATTTCATCTTCCCTTTGCTTCCTCATGGCTTAAACTTTCACAGTGGCCCTAGTCGCATGACCTTCTAAGTTTTAATGCCTGGCACTCTCTAGAAACTATCTCCTCCTTCTCTTAGTTCAAGACGCTAAGAGATGAATCTGATAATTGCTGGTCTGCTCTAGTCCCTGGTGCGTCAGAATCCTTCTCGGTCTGAATCATTCCCTGTTCCCAGTGTTGAGTGGCAGTTGTGTCTTTCATCAGGGCTGTAGATGAGGAGTCTCTTTTAGGGTCAGAGGTGAGCAGCAGGCTGGAGCTTGCCTGGACATGCTGGTGAGATCACTTCTGGCTGGGAAGTGAGGGAAAGCCTTTAATGGATGGCGGTTACCTGTGTAAAGCTGATGCAGTTGTTAGGGATGAACCATTATGGTGGCTGCAACTCACTTAGAAATGAAGTAGGAAAAAGTGTGTGTATGTGTGTGTGTGTGTGTGTGTGTGTGTGTGTGTGTGTGTGTGTGTGTTCCTTTGAGGGAGAGAAGAGAGAATCTGATGACTCTAGGTCAAGGACACTTGAGTGCCCAGCAAACTATTCTTTTAACTTTACTGTAGGCTTGAAATTTTTTGAAATTAGAAAGTATAGAATAAATCACAGCTACTTTTTATTTACTAAATAAAGCCGATATTTTCATCATAAACACATAAATGTACAAAATGTGTAGCGAGCCCACAAACTCAGGACTCAGTAAATTCCAGGTCTGCTTGCCTACTCAGTGATTTCTGTTTTGTCTCTGGGCCTCCGTTTCCACATCTGTTAAATGGGCTGCCTCCTAGCCCACTGAGTGGTTTCGGTAATTGACAGATATGCCAAGCAGGATAGAGAGTCAGCTGGTAGGAATTGGGAGAGCTGCGTGGTTGATTGGCAGTGAGCTGGCCCTCTACCTGTCTGGATTGTTCCAGTTGTTAAATACATTTGAATATTGTTCTTAATACGTGGCATGTGGAAGCAGCCAAATTCATGGACACTGGTTTCAGCACCATCATCATTACCACAAGAACTTCAGCATCAGTCCTGAGCCCAGCTGGCCTCCCCACACTAGGAACGTTCCTAAAGTAAAGGCTTTAGGAATGACAGCTGGACGTGGGGTAGGGCAGGTGGTTGTAGCGTGGGGTATGTCAGGAAGCTGAAGGAGTGGTGTCTTCCCAGGGTGAGGTAGATGAAGACATGTCAGTAGCATTTCAGGCTAGGGCAAAGAATGCTCTCTGACCCAGAAGGGATTATTTCTGTTTGCAAACTAAACACTGGTATAAATTGAGAGAGGGAAGGAGGCCCCGGCTGCAGGGAGAAAGAGGGATGGAGGGATGGGAGGTTGGAGGCAGGGAGGCAGAGAGGCAGGGAGGGAAGGCACTGTGCCCTGGCCTGGAAGAAGGAGCTGTTGAGGTGGGAGAAATGAGCACATCATGTGAGAACCCCTATGCTTAATTAGGTTGGGTTAAGAGTGTGTTTAAAATGCTGGTGCTGTTTTAATATCACGCTTCTAATCTTTTTGTTACTTGAGTAGCCCTGAAATAAGCTTTGTAAGTGTGTAAGCCATAAATAGATGGTTAGAGGGACATATGAGGGTGGCTGGGCACAATGGTGTATAGAAGCATAAACTATGAAAGAATGAGAAACTCATTAAAATGAACAATGGATAGATATTTGGGTTTTCTCTAGTTTTGTTAGATATTGACATGCAGCAGAGTAAGTTACAGGTGTGCATTGTGATTGTTTGACACACCTACATATTGCAGAACGATCACACAGGAAGGTTACTGACCACAGTCTTCACCTCAGATAATGACCAGTTTTTGTTGTTAGGGTGGAGGTGGTGGCATTTATGATCTACACTCTCAGCAACTTTTGACGATATATGTAATACACTATTATTGATCATTATAGTCATGTGTTGTGCTTTAGATGCCCAGGATTTATTCATCTCATGATTGGAAGTTCGTATCCCTTGACCAGCATCTCCCCATCTTCCCCACCAGCCAGTGCCTGGAAGCCGCCATGCTGCTGTTTCTGGGTTGGCTTGCTCAGATTCCACAGAGAGGTGAGATCCTGCAGTATTTGTCTTTCTCTGATTTATTTTAGTGTCCTCAAGGTCCATCCCTGTTGGTACAAAAATGGTAGGATTTCCTTCTGTCTGTAGCTGACTGGTAATCCATTTTGTAGATGTGCTACATTTTCTTTCTCCAGTCGTCGTTCATCAGACACCTGGGTTCTTTCCAGGCACTGGCTATTGTGAATCAGGCTGCACTGGGTATGGGATGCAGCTATCTCTTCAAAACAGTGATTTTATTTCCTTCAGAGGTATACCTAAAAGTAGGATGGCCGGCTCTTGTTGTCATTCTATTCTTAATTTTTTGAGGAAACTCCATGCTGTTTACCACAGTGATGATTCCAATTTACTTTCCCGCCAGCAGGGCACAGGGCTCTTTCTTCTACGTCCTTACTAGCACTCACTGTCTCTTGTCTTTTTGATAATACCTGTCCTGCAACTGTGGTTTCGATTTGCATTTCCCTGCAGACCTGTGACCTTGAGTACCCTTTCATGTACTTATGGGGTATTTGCATATCTTTTTGGAAAAAGCTCTCTTCACATTTTTGGATCTTCCTAATATATTTTGAATATAGATTAAAAAAGAAAAACATTTCTGCCCTATGCCATGACATGGATGAGCATTGATGACATATGCTAAGTGAAATAAGCTAGTCGCAGAACAAATGCTGCATCATTTTGCTTATATGAAGTGGTTAAGATAATCAAATTCATAGAATCAAAGATTAGAATGATGTTTGCCCGGAGGGGTTGGGTGGGGGCATATGGGTTTCCCAGTCTACAAGTATAACATTTCAATTAATCAAAAGGCCTAAGTTCTAGAGTTTGTCTGTGGAACATTGTGGCATAGTTGACAATAATGTATTGTATATATGAAAATTCAAGGTAGAAGATTTCATGTTGTATTCTTCCCACAATAAAATATATATATATATATATATATATATATAGTTTGCAAACATCTTATCATGTTCTGTAGGTTGAATTTTCATCTTGTTAATTGTTGCTTTTGCTACAAAGATGCTTTTTAGTTTGATGTAGTCCTACTTACTGATTTTTGCTTTTGTTTCTGAAATTTCAATTTTGTACCCCCCAAAATCTTTGCCAAGATTAATGTCATTTTTTCCCAATGTTTTCTCCTAGGAGTTTTATAAGCTCAAGTCCTTTACACTAAGTACACGTAATTAATTTTGAGTAATTTTTTTGAGATTGGTCTGACCTGGAGGTCCAGTTTTATCTTTCCCATGGGAATTTCCAGTTTTCCCAGCAGTTTATTGACAAAAGACTGTCCTTTCCCCACTGGTTGTTCTGGCTCCCTCACCAAATACTAGCTCACTCTTTTTTGCATCGGTTTTTTTCCAGGCTCTTCATTTTGGTACTGTTGGTCTCTGTCTGCTTTTATGCCATTGCCATACTGTTTTGATTATGAAGCCTTTGTAATAAAGTTTGAAATCGGCAAGAGTGAAGTTCTGTTCTTTCTCAAGATTGCTCTGCTACTCAGAGCCTTTTGTGAGTTCATACGAATTTTAGGACTTTTTCTGTTTCTATGAAAAGCCCATTGGATTTTTGATAAGCATCGCCCTGACTCTATTGGTGATTTTGGGTAATAGGAACATTTTAGCAATAGCAATTTTGTGGGTGAATATTTGAATGAATAAATGACTGAAGCAATTCATGGGGGATTATTTGAATTAATTAATGAGTAATAAGACTGACTTTCCTTGTGGACCTCCTAAGTACGAGACATTTGAAGCAATTTGCATATGTCTAATCCTCATTTACGGTAACAGTATAAAACAATATAAAATAGATATCACTGTTGTTCCCATTTTGTATATGAAAATTGAGCCATAAAGAAGCCAAATAACTCGTCCAAAATTGTACAGCCCGGAAGCAGTAGAGCCAACACCCCAGTGAATGCCTTTATCTCTGCCTTTAGCCGCTTTATTATACCGTGAACCAAAAATGTGTGTGTTTATTTTCCTCCATAGATATCTGTTGGTCCCAGTACCAGTAACCAGTTAAGGGGTTCAATCTAAAGATATATAGTGAGCACTCAGTATGTTGCCAGCACTATTCTAGCACTAAGGAAACACTGAACAATCAGTCATTGCTCCACCATTAACTTATGCTCTATTAGACAATATACTTTCATGTAGAAGTAAGTGCTATGAAGAAAACTAAAGCATGCAAGGGTTTATAGAGAGAGAGTGGTCGTGGTGTGGAGGGGAGCTGTTTTAACTAGGGTGGGCAGGGAAGACTTCTCAGAGTAGGAAGACAGATCTGTGTCATGAATAGTCTATTATGCAAAGATCTAGGAAGAGACAAAGGGAACAGTAAGTGCAAAGGTCCTGAGGCAGGAGGGGCATTGCAAGTGCGAAGATGAATAAGGTAGCCAGAGTGGTCAGACTGGTGTGAACAAATGGGACAGTGGTAGGGGACATAGTAGGGAGGAAAACAGATGTCACATCCTTATCTTTGTAGGCCAGGATAGTAGGAATAGATTGTGTTTTAAGAGCGAAAGTATGTCTGTCAACATTTAAAAACACCACACTGTCTGTTGTGGTAGTGATGTGGGGAGCGTGAGCGAAACATGCTGATGAGACACTGGGTCCATCCAGAAAGAACTCATGGAGAGAGCTGTGTGGTCAGAAACACACAGCAGGTTTATTGAACATAGAAACAGCGAGTTTGTGCTCCCTGCGGGCCGGGAAAGTTCCATCAAGGGAGCGCACACGTGTGTACAGCCTGTGCTGCCCGCCTCCACGCAGGCAGATGAGTCTTGAATATGCATGAGGCATGTGGGCTTCTTCCTTCGTGGATGTGTCCAGGTCACCTGTAGTAAAAATGGTGCAAGTATCTGGGGCTGTGTCCTAGACTCAAGTTGCTAAGGTGGGGTCCTTGCTCTGGGGTCTTTATTCTTAGAAGTTTCAGGCTTTGCCAGTTAGTTTTGATGCAGGGACAGCGTAGCTTGAAATCTGCAGGGCAGTATTCACATGTATGAATAGCAAAACCTGAAAGAGACCCCAGAGGGATCTCAGCTTAACAGCCTGTATCTAGGACACACCCCTGGATGTTCTGTCTTTCTGTCAAAAGTAAACTGGACAAACCCGAAGCCCCTAACCCTCATACATATACAGAATCCATCTTCCCTGTGTGTGAGAGGTAGGCAGCCTAGGTCCTGCACACATGCACGTGTGTATCCTCTTGATGGAAACTCAACTAGTTATTTCTGCTTTTAATAAACTCCCTGTGTGTTCCTGGCCAAGGACAGTCTCCACGAATTCTTCCTGACCCAGCGTCTCATCAGCGTGTCTCGGCTCCCTCCCCACCGCATCAGTTTTCTACTCATCCATCTACACACTGCTGTATAGACTTTAAGCTATGCTGTCTCTGCATTGTTCCTTCACTCTTGTTTGCAATTTGGTCAGTTAGGAGATGAATGGAAGTATAGTTGTCCAACCTCCTCTGAATGCTTTCAGCCATCACCCGCTTCTCTCTCTTCCTTCTTGGAGTCCAGTTGTCATCGGCACAGCCACCCGTTGGCACCTGTGCATTTCCTGGGGGTGGGGGTCATCTTTTCTTCTTGTGCTCTCTTTTCTCCTGGGCATCCTGGGCGTGGTTGCTCATCCCAAAGCTTCACCTGACAGAGAAGAACACAGAAAACAACACAGATGTCCAACAGTGGGGGATTTGTTCCGCAAAGGCACATATGATAACACTTTGGTCCATCAGAAATGATGTTGAGGCGCGGTAATTGCTGATGTTATGCCAGTAATGATGATAGCTACACCTACCATGCCTCAGACTCCTTGTAAAGAAACTTATACGTCACTTCATTTAATCTTCTCAACACAAAGAGATCAATTCCACCCCCCACCCCCCAGTTTATAGATGAGGAAATTAAGGATGAAGCATCTTGCCAAAAGAACTACGTAGTACATGGTTCAGCAAGAACAAAAATGCAGGTCTATCTGAATATGAAGTCCATGTTTTTAGCTGATACCATCTGCCTCCCATTGGAATGTAATCACGCTGCTTTACTAAGTGAAGGAGGCTGGCTGTTAAATAATAAGTGCAGCCTCAAGCCCATCTTTTCAGGACAAAAGGGCATGCAGCTAAATATTACAAGTTGCTATCTCTGGGTGGTTAATTATGGGAGATTTTTGTGGGTGTTTATGATTTTGATAATTAGACTTAAACAAAAGCAATAAAAGGTCTCTTTGTGTTTTTCTCCCCTACTCAGCCCCTCTCTGTTCCTCCCCTGTGGTCTCCAGATCAGCTCTGGGCTTCTACATGAAAGCTGCTTAAAGCTAAGGTGGCCTCTTCCCCGTGGCCTCTTCCCCTTGGCCTCCCGGCTTTGCAATTTCAGCACATTTCTCTAGATTGCTTCAGATTTTGCTTGCATTCTGGAAGTTTGTTGCAAATTTTTCACCTCCCAAAACAAATGTATTGTTTCTTAGCTAGAGGCTTAAATAACACCCTTGCATAAGATCCAGGTCTCTTGTGGTCTTGCCCTTCAGGGTGTGGACTTGGTAATGGCCTGGGTCACTGGGGTGAGGGGGGGGGGGGGGGGGGGGGCGGCACTTTGGTGATCAGAATACCTGATTGCTCAGTGAAGGGCTGGACCTGGAGAATAACTGGTGTGTGTGGAGGAGGTGTTAGGGGTGAGGCTCTGCCCTCAACGGAGACGTGGAGTCACCCACATATGCTCCAGCACCATCTCTGGAGGTGGGGATAAGGGTTTGTCCTGTGTTAGGAGGCAATTTCAGTGGGAGATAATTCCGAGGCTCTACCATCCATAACATGCACCCTGAAAGGCAAAAATCTCTGGAGCACCGACTCTCTCCAGCCCCGTGGGGCATGATGGGAACCCCACAGCAAGAGAAGGAAACCCCGTGCCTGCCCGGTGGAGCTCACGAAGAGTCGCCAGCAAGACAGACGAAGACTGAAGAGATGTTCAAATGTTTTAACTGGCAGAAAGTGGAAGTGCAGGACAGGGTGGAGACGTGAGTGAGCCAGAGGATTCAGGAAAGGCAGCCCCAGGAAGGGACTGATGTTGAAGCTGAGAATGGAAGGAAACCTAGGAATTAACCAGGTGGAGAAAGAGAAAGGAGAGTGTTTCAGGATGAGAAAGGAGAAAGAGGTGGAGCAGAGCGGATCGCGACTACCCACTGAGAGAGCATATAACACACAGATGCAAGACCGAAAGGGGCACGTGACGGGTGGGAGGGATGACCTCAGCCAGGACCGAGGGCCCAGTAAGCCACGTGACAAAGTGTGTGCATCCTCCTAGGGATATGAGATGAAAGCTGTTAATAGATTTAACTTGAAAAACTCATTTTATTTTTTAATGACATATCCATGCAAAAGCAATTAGAACAAAAATGAAGTTGCTTCTTGGAAAGGAAACACCTTTTTGCTAATATGCTGCTTTTTCGTGCAGTAAATATTTATACGACATCTACTACGATGTAGCAGACACAGTCCTGGATGTTGGGAAAGTAAAGGACAAAGATTTCTAGCCTTATGGAGCTTATAGTTTGGTGAGGTGTGAAAGCCAGTAAACTGAAGAATGGATAAGGAGAAGACACTCTCTGATTTCACTCCTAATCATGAAGAAAGACAAAGTTAAGTAAAAGTGTGTAGAAGGCCAGGTTGATGGCATGGGGTCATCTATTCCCAGTAAATGATCAGAGAAGTCCTTCAGAATTTGACCTTGAAGCAGGAAACTGGAGAAAGAGGGTGTCGTGATCGGTGGCGAATGATCAATCATTACAAGTTGTGTGGTTGTTTGAATGCTCGGTTTATTCTCACATCACACGACATACACAGTCACGAGTGAAACTTGAGCGGGCTCATCTGCGGTGGTCAGCAC
>RJWH01001964.1:235126-285007 GCA_004363575.1 Solenodon paradoxus | reverse complement strand
TTCTGATAACAGCTTTCCAGAAACAGGATCTAGGCTCTTTTTGAGAAACAAAGACCATTTTTCTTGAGGTGCAAAAAGTATGAGAAGTTGCTCCCCAGGGCCCCTGCCCATGCCCCACACTTGAATCTCCTGTCTGCTTGGACGCAAGGCTTCCTAAGAAGCCAGAGCAGCTGCTGAGTAACAATAGTTCCTACGGAGCCAGTAAATAGACAAGGCCTAATTTTCTTGACCTTTTCCACCCCTGCTCCATCCTCAGAATGAGTGTTTTGATTCTGGGCAGAGAGGGGGAGGAGGAGGAGGGGAAGGGAAGCTCTTTTTTCACTTTATCTCTGTCTGCCCTTAAAAACAAAAGAGAAGTGTTCACTGGGAAATTTTGCTTAGTAATTTTGCTCCGTTCTTAATCACCTATTTATATATATATATACATATATATATGTATATATATATATACATATATATGTGTATGCATGTATATATGTGAGATGTGTGTGTGTGTGTGTGCATGTGCCGTGTGCACACACTTAGCAATTCTGTTTTAATAGGAATTACACCATAAAAAAAAGGCCACTCTTTCTACTTGAGACCCGGTAGTTTGCTCAGCAGAGGAAAATCTCTCTGGTGTTGTTCCTGCAGGTCCCAGCACTAGGACAAGCCAGTCAATGAAGGGGATGTTAAACAGCATTTCCAAGTGGGTGAGAATAATCTTAGCATCTTAAAAGAATCAAGGAGGAACTCATGCACTCTATTCAGTTCCCAGGCTAGGACAAGCCAACCATGCCTTTCACCTTGTGATCAAGAGGCATTCCTGTCTATAAACTCTTCTTACCAGGTTAGGAGCCTTTTTTCTGCACAGAGCTCAGCCCTGGCTATCAAGCTGCGGATTGCATTCTGGAAGCCTCAGTCACCAAATCCATTGCCATGCAAGCTTCCCACCGTGCAGCCTGATGTGACTGGATCTTTCTTTTGGAAAAAGTCAGCAAGTGAGAAGTAAATGAAAGCATTGAGCCTTGCTTGCTAGGCTGCCCATATATATTGAGCTCAAAGGGGATGCTTCTCTCCCTCTTTCCCTTGTTAACAAAAGACTCACTCATCCTGATTCCCTTACACAAAAACAAAGTGTAAAACCAGCCTGAAGACTGGAAATAAAATGAATGCTGGAGGAGCAGCTGGCACATTAATGCCCCTGAAAGCACTTGCTGGCACCTCTCTCTGAAACCCAATCACCCTGTCTCCACGGGGGCTGAAGAAGGATTTCATTTTGCTACAACACAATGAAGTATATTTTTAACAAATAAACACAGTTTTGGCAGAGTGTGGGCATCTTTAGCTAGTTAAGGCATTATGCACTCACTGTCAGCTCTTTGCGCCCTTGCCATCAACTTCCTTCTAGCTCCTACTCCCAGAGTGAAAGCCAGAAAAAAACTGAATGTCTACCAATGCATTAAATCAGAGAGGAAGGTGGGGCTTCCCACGTTAAAACCAACTATGACCTCCCTTTCTGATTAGCCAGGGCTTCAACAGCCCTCCGTTCGTCATTTTATTGGCATTTTCTGAAGTCTTGAAGGTTGCCTGTTAGCTAGCAAGGCTTGTATTTAATCACTGTTGTCTGAACTCCATCCCTGGTTGGTTTCACCTTTTCTCACAGCAAATCCAGCCCAACTTCTGGGAAATCCAAGTTCCAGATCTTCAGGAGAGGTTCCATGAAGAGTTGTGCTTAGAAGACTTCCATGGTTTTCTTTGACTTACTTGGTGTCCACTGATTCTTTGGGCCTGGAATGAAAAAGATGAAGGAACACAGCCAGCTTTGCTTTGTTTTGGCCACATCTCCTGCTGGGAATGCACAGCTGCTATGTGGCTGCTGTAGGGGGGTGGGGGACAGGGGGATTTACAGGGAAAGAGTAAGTTTTAGTTAATTCTACCAGCTCATGAAGTCATATGCAACCGTCACCCAAGGGTACAGACACTTTTTCCCAGGGAGAGATAACTGTGAGGGAGAAGTGAGAAGAGGATGTTGAGAACGGTGTGTGGGGGAAGCATGGAAGAGAAAGAACATTCATGTGGGATTCAGGCTGCAAACAGGGAAAATCCCAGAGAAAGACTCCCTTCTCTTTTTCTGAATGCTCCTCCCAGCTCCCCGTGGCTCAAAGCCTCTCTCTAATTGAGGTTTGAATTGGAGTGCTTCCCGGGGCTGCAGAGTGTGATCACACTTAATTTCAAGTAGCAAAGTCCATTTCAACCCATATTTTCACACTGACATTGTGGATCTGAATAATAGCTGCATTGAAGCTGGGTTTTGAATGACTGGCCAGACCACTATGAACGTTACTTTTTCAGAAGAGAATGTGTTTAATAGTTCAGAAACAACCTTTTGGTGACCCCAGAATCACCTCAGCAATCTTGTCAAGATCAACTCTGTGAATATGCTGGTTCTAAAGGCTTATTGTCTCCCAGGGTTCCCTTCCAGGTCTAGTTCACCCTGTTTCTTCCCTGGGATGTTTCAAATTTTCTAGTTTCTTTTCAACTCGCTGATACCTTGGATTCAGAGCTTACCTTGGTTTTCTTTGTCTTCCTAACATCTGATCAATTCCTCTCTGTGATTCACTGTTTTGGCTGCCTTTTCCAGGTCTCTGAATTGGAATAATTTCCAAAGGTTTAATTTCTGGGCATATTGCGGGTGCTTTTGTCAAAGGAAGCCTGACTCTCCAGAGGCCCAATATGGCAAACTCGGATCTCATGTCAAGACAGAACAAATTCTAGAGGAAAGCAGGAGGTCATTTCCTCTTAAATTGTATCTCAGGCTCTTTCCTCACAGAGATGGATATGACCATTACTGACTTAGATAAACCAGGACCCACCTTCTGGATGTGGGAACAGCTTTGCGCGAAGCTCAGGGCAGAGAGGAGGTGGGTTGATGGCTGAAACAAACAGGAGTTCAGATAGACAGGTCAAGGTAGAAAATGAATGTTGGAAACTAACAGTGTCTATGGCACTGCTTTCTTCATCTTGTAAATTCAGACTTCCAAAATTGTAATGCCTCTATGAAGACGAATCCCATGCCCTTATCTTGGACCAAAACCCCTCCTGATTTGTAGCTGTACATTTCATATTCAGTGTTGTTACCTTTCATCCAACAGTGCAGCTGAAATTCGTCTTTCCTTTCCTCTTACCTACATCTTTCAAACTAAGGTCTTCTCTTAAACTCGCTATTTTTATGTAGGTAGCACCGTTATCCTGTCACTTATGCTACTTCATAACTTTCTTTCCTCCAGTCTGTGTTACATTAGTCACCAAGTCCTGCTGATTCTTCCTTGGAGGAATTTCTCGCATTCATCCGTTTTTTTTTCATTTTTGCTTCCATCACTCAATTTTAACCCTTCTCATTATGTACCTAAACCAACTGCTTGGTAGGTTTTTTTTTTCGTTTTCTCTGTACATTGCAAATAGACATTAAAAAAAATAAAATACTTTAATCGTATCTTCCCTTTGCTAAAAACGTTTTATTGCTATTATCTAAGATTTAGTACAGACTCCTCGGCCTCCTATTCAACAACGTCCTCGCCACTGTATTCCAACCTACCTTTTCAGATCTTTCTCCCACTACTAGATGAATGCTTCACCAGCTGTAAAATTCCCCTTGAAGTCTCTCCAAACACATCCTGTACTTAGACAATGTAGGTTTGATTCTATAACTTGCTACTTGTTAGTTGCAAATCTGAGTACATTGCCTTATTTATAGGAGCCGTGGGTTTTTTTAATCTATAGAATTATTTTAGATGATGTAAAACTCATTCAATAAAAATGTGGAGAGCATGGTAGGTCCTCAATAAAATTTAATTATTGAATAATTAGAGGCAGTTCTTGACATTAAGTCTTAAGTATCCATTCAAAGCTAGATATCTGAAAGTCTTAAATTATGTCTGATGCTCTTCTTGCCTTCTTCCCTATGGATTCAGTAACATAGACTTGCTTCCCATTCCCTGAATGGTATAAATCCGACCAAGTCTCCATGAGCTCACATAAATTCCTACTTCCTGTAAACTTCTTCTTTCTTTGTCTAGAGAGCTCCACTCACCCTTTGAGTATCAGCTTAAACATTTTCTCCTCTGTGGACTTTCTGTTAAGTTGATGGGATGAATAAATCTGTTCCTCTCTTGGACTCACACATGGTGTAGTTTTGTGCCTCTATTTTCACTCTTGGTTTTTGTGTCCACTCAATATCAGGAGTTACTTTATCCTTCTTTCATTCTCTTGCATACATTTTAGGTTGTGTTCAATAAATTACTATGCATTTTATTTAATTTCATTGTATTTTAAACCTGAGGAAAATGAGCTATTGCTTCTATAATTAAAATTTTTCCATAAACTATAGTTACTTTTCAAATAAAATCCAAGCTCCTGACCATATTACGTAAGATAGATAGCACATAACTTAAATTCTGCTCCAGCTTATCTTATACCTCCCTCCCTTGCTCTCTCTACCCAACAGAGACTGGTCTCCTTTAATTCTTTTAAAAATAATCCAAGCTCATGTCTTTCTCAGGACCTTTCATATGCTCATCCTTGGAACATCTCTCTCTATAACATTTCAAATTTTCAATTTATCATCAATCAGAGTCAGTTTCTCCTATCGGCTTCCTATAATTAGTAACTCTGTCATACACTATCATCCTCAATGTATTGCTTTCAAAAAATCTACCTCAATCCAAAATTGTTGTGTTTCTGTGTCAGTGTTCATCATTTGAATGTACCTTCCCTTAGAATAAAATCCAAACTAAAATTCTTTCACTTGCTTTATGAGGTCACCCTTCCCAAACATATTTCAGGTTGCTCTTCCATTTGCTCCCCATACAGTGGTGATACTGGCTTTCTCCACTTCTCAAGGATGATACCTTCATTCTTACACCATGGTCTTCACACTTGTTTGCTTCCTTGTAAATTTCTGTCCTCAGATCTTTTCATGGTTCTACCTTCCTCCATTCACTTCTTATCATAAATGTTTTTTCTCAGGAAGTTCTTCTGATCCTAACTTCTCAAAAGAGGAGTTCAGTTCTCTCACACATTATTCTTGTATTTTCCTAATAGAACTTAATTCTTATCTAAAAGTATCTTCTTATTCATTCCTGATCTGTATCACTCACCTTGATATATAGAACAATGTTGAAATGAGCGTTTAAAAATCTTAGTTGTATGGGTGGAACTAATGAATGTTCTTAGGCTGTTTATGACTTTGGCATATTTAATGGAAAAGTTTAACTCTGTACTAATTGAGTGTATAATCAATGCATTGATTATCTATTTCTGCATAACAGGTTATCACAGACATAACATAATTCCTACAAAATAATGTTTATATTAATTCCTGTAGGTTGAGGGCCTGGATGTGGTTTAGATGCTAATTTTAGTTCAAGATTTTTAAAGTTTTCACTCAAATGGTTGGTTGGAACTAAGGTCTCATCCAAAGGCTCATCTGAGTGGGGAATCCATTTCTGAACTTACTCATGTGGTGGTGTTTGGTCTCGATCACTTAGAATTGAACCCCTAACACTGGGATGCCTCATAATACAGTAACGGCCTTATCTTGGGTAAACAATCCTAAAGACTACATGAGAACACACCCAAGATGAAAGCCAAACTCTTTTTATAACCTAATTTCAGAAGTAAAAGCCTATCAGTTCTGTCACAACTTATTCATTAGTAGCAAATCAGTAAGTCCACTCCATATTCAAAGGGAGGAGCCTATATAAGGGAATGCATACTAGTAGGCAGGAATCATCAGGGACCATCTTTGGGGCACATATCATAGGTTAAGACTTTGGATTGACAGGAATCAAAATCAATCATTTTAAGAAATTAGGAAATTTGTTAGAAGAATACATAGAATTGAAAAGAAAGAGGTGCAGAAACAAGAGGATTTCAGGGGCTGCATATAATACATCCATATTTTTCTTTTCTTTTGTAATATTTTCTTCACATTATTTCTAAATCACTGTAGATTCTTTGCTTTTCTTCAACTCATCTCAACGGTCCATACCTCTCTCCTTTGCTAATTTTTCCTGATTTTAAATGTTAACATTGCTCAAAAATTGACTTTCAAACCACTTATGTCTAGTATTTAGACCTACTTACTATGATACCCTCATGTTTTAAATAGTACTTAAAACACTAAATAACTCATTTATTAGTTAACATAATGCTGACTGCTATCGTAAACAAATCCAAAGCTATGTAATGATTAAGCATGATAGATACTTATTCCTAAATGACAGAAAGGCCAACCTAGTTGTTCTTGATTGGTTGACGATTCTGAAAGTAGAGATTTAGGCTCCTTCCATTTTGTGGTTCTGCTGTCTTGATCTTAGAGCTCTTAAGGCTGTCATACTAATTTGTAATAAGTCAGAAAAAGGTGAAACAGTATGAAGGATCAGACAAAAATATTTTTTTATGGACCAGATCAGACCATCAGCTTTATTCATATGCACTGGATGGAATTTAATCATGCTATTAGATTGTATTGTAAGGGGATCAGAAATTTTGGTCTAGTTATGAACCCAGGAAGAAAAACAGGCTTGTGGATGAGTCACTAATCATACTCATAAACTTTACCTTTTCACTTCTTTCCCCAAACTTCCCTTTTAATCCAAAATCACTCACTTACTATTGTTTTATGCCCAGATTACATCCTTCAAGATGTTTGACCAAAAGGAAGAAAAACCAATCTCTCTTTCAGAATGTTAGCTTCAAATGCCTTAGGGAAGACTTTTTCTGGCCTTTGTTTGGTCACCTGACTCCTGTTTGGACCTATCACTTTGGTCACAGGAAACTGAGATGATCGGATTGGTTCTTGTCCATTCTGTGTCCGAGGAGACCAAAACTTATCAAATGTATCACTGGAAGAATTTTTGTGAATAGAACAGACACCTTACAAAGTGCTGATGCTGATATGAAATGGAGAAGTTGAAGTAAATATTCCTAAAGCACAGACTTAAATTCATTGGGCTTGTGTGACATTATATAGCAGACATTGTGGCATTTAATTTTTTCATTCATCCATCCATTCATCCATCCATTTTTTTTTTTATTCATTCAGTGTTATTAAGGACTTGGAGACATACAATTCCATGTGATGCACTAGAATAATATTATAAGGTAGGCATTCAGGAAATACGACTAAATTACTGTCATATTCTTGTGACTCAGAGATATTTTTCCTTTAGTCAGGAAGCTGTCCTGCTTGACTTCACCTTGGCATCATGACTCAGTCTAATTAACGCCATCATTGAAATGTTAAGGGGTGTTTTTGCTGGTGGTTCTGAGATTTCACTATTTGGAAAAGAAAACAAAGATTTTTATCAATGTGGGTCCTAAAATAAAATCATGTAGCATTTTCCGACTCTATCAATAAAGATTGCCAAAGAGAATCTAATGTCAAGCTAATTTCCCCCACAATGGCAATGATTTTAAAAGAAGCACTTATTTATAATTATTTGAAACATTATCTTTTGTATCTTAACTTTACCAGTGCCAGGCAAAGCAGGTGAACTGGGAGGTAGGTAGATTAGAGGTTTGGATCTAGAGTTGTTTTTAAATTATCCTCTCTTCCACCAAAGCATTTCATTTGCTGGCATTGAACTGATCAGGTAAAGCACTCACATTGTCCTTTCCAATGAGAACTTAAGGATCTTGTTTCCGAGTAAGAGTCCTTCCTGGTCTATAATAGATCAGCATCACCCATAAATGTGTTAGATATATAAATTCTTGGCTCCCGCCTCCAACTTGCTGAATCAGAAACTCTAGGGTTGAGGCTCAACAGATTGTGTTTTAACAATCCTTCCTCCCTTCCAGGTGACAGATGTTAGCTCACATTTTAGAACCACCAACCTTAGGTGTTTTGTATCACAAAAATGATTTTTCTTATGATGAATAAAATGGAAACTTGACCTTTCCTTAGTTCTACATTTATGATACCTCCTTCAAAAATTAGTTGTGGTAATATAGCTTATATCCTATTTTTAATAATGACTTAATTCTTATCTTAAGGGTGAAGGAAAAGTGTCTGAGCATTAGGTATTCGTGATTTACATTTTGCTTGGTTTATTCAGTTTGATAAGAATATATGTATGGTCTTCAAAAAAACTTATTTCAGACCCAGTTGTTTAGAAGGGGAAATAAATAGAAATAGTTTGTGTTTTGTTTGCTTGTTTGTTTTCCTTTTATTTTCTTCTAAAAGCACATGATATGTCTATGACTCTAGGAACATACACAAAACTGCTTGATACCATTTGTAAGGCAGAAGATGGAACCAGATTAAGACATGGAGTTTGACTATAACTGATGATATGGTGGCTAATTCTCCGTGCTGCCACTACTCCTGCTACTACTCCACCTTCTCATAATACCAATAATAATAATCACAACAACAATAAAAAAATAATAATAACAACTCTGCTCTTCCTAAAGAAATGAGAATGAGATTATTAAAATCCCAAACTCTTTAGTGAAGACTCAATTTGTCAAAATTACATTTGGCTATGAATAGATCTTCATGTAAGGAGCAAAAAAGGCACAGATATTATCTTAGATAATGGGAGCTGTTGAAACCATGAGGGCTGGTAGGAATGGCATTACTCCCAGGATTGTTGCTCTAGATTGATCAAGATCTGGATGAATAACTTGTCTTTTACTATCATTTTAATGATTTTCAGTTCCATGAAGGTACTATCATCACCAGCAGAGCCTGCAAGTGATAAGACTCTAGCACTTGCTTATTTATCATTACCTTATGACCAAGAAAATAGAAAGCTGGCGTGTCCTGGTGGACGTTAAGACTTCAAAGATAGGCATGAAGTCTAGTCATCCCTTAGGATTTCAGACTGCCTTAGGAAATGTGTCAGAGGATTTCGAGCACACACCTGAAGAAATTTAACATAAATTTTATAGCTTAAAGTCAGAGTTGAAGGAATCTTTGTGATTATCAAGTGCAAACTCTTTATTTAATGGGAAACTGAGCTAAGAACTTGTCTCTTCTCACAGAGTTGCCCAGGGCCTTCAGACCCCATTACACACTTTAAACTGAATGTCAATGTTGTGAAACTTTTTGTCTAAAAATAAATATCTCCCCAAATAAACTTCTTCCTAATTCCTGCTCATTTAGCCTTATTATTGGTGTCCCTACCCAAGCATTTATTCTCTACCAGGAGGCAATAACAAGAGCTATTTCTGCAAAGTAGAATTATTTTGTGCTTGTTTTTCCCTCTTAAAATCAAAACTTTGGTGAATGTTTCCAAGCAACGCGGCACTGTTAGGACTCTGTGATATATGTCTTGCTTTCTTGCAATTTCACTAAAGAACTTTAAAAAAGGCAAGGTGCCTTCATAGAACCTCCTGGAATTACCACTGTGATGACCATAGGGGATGATGGACAAGGAAACCCTCCAGGGATTAGAACCAGGGGCTCTCAGCTGGGTCAGCAGTGAGGCTCCCTGTTGCCCTGCTTCTGTCAGGGGTGTGCTTTTTCTGCCTTGAGGGATTTGATCTTCCCCGGAGAACTGTAACTGCTTTGTGTTTCCTTCTCCTTCCCCACTCTCAAAACAGAGTTTTTAATTGTACTTTCCTCATACTACCATTTTAGATCTGGTTTAATTGGAGAAATAGCTTCCATTTGTCTCACAGCAGCCACATCTGGATCAGACAGAGATGCACACTGAGAGATTCCAGGCTTTGAGTTAGAAGCAGTGGATGGATGAAGCTCGCGCCTTGCATGGAATGAGCACCTATGGATGTCTGAGTGGCTGAGAGGACAGAGTCCACTACTGCTTCCCAAGAATCATCCCTCCTTTCTTAGTAGCAGAACTTGGGGTGATGGCCAAGCTGAAAAACTACATTAAGATTTCTGTTTTAACTTGAAGAGCATTGTGCATCGTTGCAAATACACACCTGCAGATACCACATCAAGTTCACCGACATTAGCTCACTTCATCCTTCACCTGATAATTGACTCACTTTACCCTGTCTGTCCACCATCCTCCCTCCCCTCTGGCAATCATTCATTTTTTTCTTCTATACTAGAAGGCTTATTTTTGTTCCGTTTGATTCATTCGTTTGCTTCGTTTTTCTAAATACCACATATGAATGAAAACATATGGTGTTTGTCTCTCTCCATCTGATTTATTTCACAAAGCACAATTCCCTTTGGTCCATCTATATTGCTTCAAATGACGGGATTTCATCTTTTTATTTTTTACTAGCTGAGTAGCATTCCATTGTGTATACATACCACATCTTCTTTATCCACTCATTGGTTGATGGGTACTTAGAATTGTTCCAGCTCTTGGCAATGGCAGAAAAGCTACGTTTCTGGAACTCCTTTGCAGATTGGTGAGGCCATATGACTGAGTCTGGGCCTTGAGATGTAAGCAGGGGTGATGAAAGAGAAAGCAAAAGGGCAAGTTTTTTCACTCGCTTTTCTTCCTATTGCCTAAATGCAGATACAGAAGCATTTGTCTTAGGTTATGAGGTGGCTTTATTGACAGAAGTTGCTTTTGATATAAGGGAAAGACAGAAGGAAGTCCGGCTCTTGGTGCCTTTGTGAAGTCTATTCCAACCCTGAATTGCTATCCGGGACCTCTTTTACACGAGAAAATAAACTGGGCATAAGCCATGAGTTGGGTCTCTGTTACTAGCAGCTAAAAAAACACTCTAATTGATGTAGTTGTTCATATTAGGTGTTGACAATCCTATTGATTGCAAATAACAGAAACCCACATTAGCATGCTGAAGGGACAGAAGGAATGAGGGCATCTGACAAGGTGTGGTGTGTATGAGTATAGCTGAACATCAGGATGTTCTCCAAGAAGGAACTGGAAATCCATTAGGAACCATGATTTTTGTCAAATTATCTCTCTCTCTCTCTCTCTCTCTCTCTCTCCTCTTTCTCATCCCAGTCATTCCATTGTCTCTTTCCACCATGGTTCCCTTCACCAGGTCAACTTGGTCTGTGTAGACCATTTTTCTCAATTTCTGCCCACTCTTTGGAATAGAGCCCCCAGAGCTCTGAAGCAGCTTCCACACTGTGGGTCAGTACCCACACTCAACTTCCTGGAATCCTAGTGCTCGATTTCAAATTCTCCAGAAACTAACAAATTGGCTTAGCTTGAGTCAGTTGTTTACTACTCATTCAATCAACTAAGATTAAAAGATGTGCATTGAGCTGTACAATATGGTTTCTGGGTTGGTTGAAATATTGAAGTGGGGAGAAAAAAATTTAACTGAGAATTGCAGAACACTTGTGGGAAAAAGTGGGAAAAACACCCTTTCATGTGTTTGTTATATGCTTGCATGAGTGTGAACATGTCAGCATAAATCCCTCATCACTATGCTTATTACTTGCTGACATAGACATATTAATAATATTTCTGTATATTTGAGGTTTTAAAGTACTTTCACACATTGATCTCATTTGAGATAATTCGTACTTTAACACGAGTAGGAATCATCATCCCCATTTTGCAGAAGTGGAAGCTGATGATCCAGAAAATTAATCAATTAGAAGCCACAACTAGTGGAATTGGCACTTAAGGATTTTAGTTCAGGTTGGTGTTGAAACTTGAAATCCAAGTTTGTTTCAGAACAGTCCATAGGCTATGTGGAAACTGTCAGCAGTTCTCAAATATTGGTTTGGGAAGCTCCTTCATCCCAAAGCAGTTTTCATTGGCCTTTAACAATGGTAATAGTAGTCTGATATGATTTAGTTTGAATTTTGTCTTAAGTTTTCAAATGAAAATTCAGTGACCTTAATACTAGAAACCACTGAATTATATAGGCTCTATTTGCTTGGAGTTTAGTGTTAAAACTATAAATAGCATATTTTAAAATGAGTTAGACTAAAACATTAGAGTCCATGACAAAAATAGGAAAATAAATGTGTTTAGTTACTTTTCCATTCACCTGGATGACACGAAATGATTGAGTCTCTTTTAGGCCTTTCTTAGATGATTAAGCTTACAGAAGTTCAAGAGTGGCTAACTTGCTGAAGCAACAGAGTCTTTCATTCATGCAGCATACTCTTAAATATACATAGATGCTTTGCTTACATTACTTAACCTGATCTTTAAAATAGCTGTATGAGAGAACTATTATAATCCTTAGTTTAGAAATGAGGAAACAAAGTTCCAAAGATTTTATACAGCTTATCTAAGACTGTACGAGCTAGAAATCTCTCATCAGCAAGCAGCAGGGGAAAAAAATACATAGGCTAAAACACTTAAAGGGAATTTTTTGGTTCACATAGTTGAAATGACCAAGTTGATCAACCTTCAATTGACCTGGTGATGTGACTTTCAAATGTCATCATCTAACCAATTTCTATATACCTGCTTTGCCTTTGCAGGGGGCATCTTCTTTATAAGACCAGCTTCCCTTGCACTTGCAATATGGGAATCAACTGTTCCTAACACAGTAATCTTTCACTTTTACCATTAGTGACTGTGTCTTCTTGTTACTTCACTCAAAAAGGCAAGGACGTTTTCATAAAATATGTCACGAGTCTCATTGGTCCAACTAGATTTATGTTCCACCATTGAACCAATTAGAGGCCAGGAAACTGGACATTGGTGATTAGTTTGAACAAATCAAGGCCCATGAATGGAACTGAGAAAAAAAATTAATTTCTACTCAAACTACTTGACTAAGCAAGGGGAATTTTTAGAAGGAAAGTCAGCCCACCAATCCCTTCAAGCAGATGGAGGGTGACCCAGAATTTGGATCCATATCTCTCTGTCCTCCAAACCCATGATTTTGCCACAAAACAATACAATATCTGATCTCTAGGAGATACTAATCTAGAAATACAGGTACGTCTATCATAGAAATATAAGTATTGTTCTGAGAAAGGTCTAAGGTAAGTATAGTAGAGCACGACATGCTTAGAAATGCAAAGCCTTTAGGAGACCCCACAGACCTTAGTTCTGCTATGATTGCCTATTGATCTTGGACGAGATTCCTAACTTTTTTGTGCCTCAGTGTCCTATCTGTAAAATGGAGAAAATAATGGTAGCCATCTAATAGTTTTCACAAAGATTAAATGAGTCAATATTTGTAAAATGCATGAAAAAAGTTCATGGCATATACTACTTGTTAAATAAAAGAAATAATTAATTTTTCCTAAGGAATTCAACTACAGTGATGATAATGATGATGCTTCTGCTGCTGATGATGTAAAAATCCTCTACTCCTATTCAGTACAAGGCACTCTGTGAAGCTCGGGAGATGCAAATGTGTGTAAATCAGTGTCTCTCCTCAAAGAACTTTCTTTGTGGCAGAGGGAAGCAAAAACAATACAATGCTGCAAAATACGTAGTGGAATGAACCTGCCATTTGAGGTAACCTAGGCCCTTCCCAGGGACTGAGACTGGACAGCAGAAGGAAAGGAGGAAACTGTGAGCAGTGAAAATTCAGTCTGACCATGTCCAAAGATACCTCTTTCATAGACAGTTTTGAAATGATAAATAGAAAAGAATCTTCTGGAGACCCAGGAAATTGGGAGAGCAACAAAATACTCAGTTTTATATATATTTCCTTATTTTCAACTATCTAGCATGAGTCCATCTTTTGAGGATATAAGAGATTGTATAAAGTACTTCAACTGCTATGTAAAGGTGACATGAATAGTTTATCTCACTCTTTCTGGTGGATGCAACAAAATGAAAAATAAACAAAAACAATAAAACCCCACATGATAAAAACAACAACTTTTTCTAGAAGCCTCAACAG
The DNA here is from genome assembly GCA_004363575.1 of Solenodon paradoxus. NCBI lineage: Eukaryota > Metazoa > Chordata > Mammalia > Eulipotyphla > Solenodontidae > Solenodon > Solenodon paradoxus. The sequence goes on along the minus strand of RJWH01001964.1, from coordinate 271,240 downwards.
AGATAACTAACGTTTAAAAAACTTGGATATTGAAGTAAAACTTCACTTGCTGAAATAATCCTACTAGCAAAGAGTTGAGGAAGAAAACTACTTTTGTCAAGTAACTTTCCCTGTATTCCTTCTCATTTCCAAAGCTGGGGATGTCTTATGTCAGGAACATAAGACAATTATGCTCTTTCTTTCATCACTCTAAAATATTATAAAAGCTAGAGCTTAACTGATATAGGATAGAAATAAACCCTGTAGAGATTAATGTGCTGACAATATTTACATATTGTGAGATCATACTTAGTCATTTTTCTTTTCAGGGAAGTGATGTCTATGAAATTGGGAATATGAGTGGTAGTAGCAGATGGGCTTTTTAATTAATCAGCTGTCACCAAAGTTAGTGAGAAAACCAGGGAGGCTTTTAAATGTCCAGTAGCATCTAACCAGTCTCTTGTCACAGCTCTAGATGTTGTAATCTTCGCTTCTGTTTATAAGGTATCTAATGAATATTCTCCGATTGTGCCGTATCAGGCCCTGCTACCATCTCCAAGATGGAATCTGGGTATAAATTGGGGGTTTCACTAGTTAACAGGGTTTTAGAATGAATCTGTTTCAGTGCTGAGAGTAAACAGTAGAAATTTGTTTTCAGTTCTATCTTGGGCTTCCCTATCATACATATTGATTTATTTAGAGATTTTGTAATGTTATATCCCCACAATATTTGTGGAATATTGGTGTACTTCAGTAGAAAATGTATCTCTCACCTTTTAAGTTCAAATAAAAATTAAAAAGCTTATCTTAAAGATGATATCCTTTCTCTCTTATTAGAATCTACTAATAATCTGAGTTAAGCAGGCTATTGTCATAAAAATGGTGTGGGAAACATACCGAAAGTCTGCTTTGCATTTTCTTAATTGTAATCAATAGATTTGAAATGTGTTGAAAAGAAAACCAACTTCAACGAAATAGTAGAAGTTCTCTTTTGCTTCTCACACAGCTATCCATTTAAGAGAGATATTTTTCCGAGAAATTCCTGCACTGAGTAGAAGGCTCAATCGTACACACATACTTTCCCACCTATGCTCCTGAATAGGCTGCTGACTGATAAAGATGATAAGATGAACAAAAGCAACACCAGAGGGCTGCTTTTCTGTCTTTTTTAAGGAACAATAGGTTTATTGTGCAGGCCTCCAAATGACAAAATAGCTTGCTAAAAATGCAGGTTCAAAACTAGTGGATGTTTCACTGCAGTTTAAAAGCTCCTTCCAAGCTTAGATGAACACATTGATAATTGAAAGCTATCTGAACACGTTTTGTGTTCTAGATGTTAATCTGAGGTTTTCCTGAGTCCTATACCTTTAGATTTTCACACTTGCTAAGCTGCTTTAAATTCTTTCTGGAAGAAGGCAGGGTACAAGTAAACCTATTAGTTAAATTAAATTAAATTCATATGGTTCTGCATTTGTGAAGACAGTTTTCAATCTAGAGAGTATCTGTTTTTCTTATCTCATCAGCCTCATTAAAGATGCAACAGCCCAAGGCAGCTATATGAGATCAATATACCCAGAAATCAGCCAAATTAAGTGATTTTTTTAGGGCAATGTTATAAAGCTTCCCGATAACTTTATGATGTAATGAGTCAACGGCATTAAGTTCACTTTGTGGTTGCCTTTTTGTATTTAAAAAACGGAATTTTTTTTTTCTTGAGAGATGTTTACCATAAGATGCTTTGCTCACATGCATTTTCATGTGAACATAAACCTCTCCTGACTGCAGGACTTCACACAGATACCAAAGGAAGACTCTGCTATAGCAGCTAATGTTTGCCATCACAAAACTTCTAGAATCACTAGTTACTGTGAGTGGCAATGGTTTTCTAGGACTTGCATCATTTCAGCCACCACCAAGGATAGAGTTTAGGGTTTTTCAGTTAGTACCTGGCTAACCTGGAGAAGCAAGTGTCCTGGGCATTTCATTCAGTAATGATGCTTTTCCAGCTAATTTGTTTAAAATGAATCTCCAAAGCTAGAAACCACTGAAGCCAGATCTATAGGCTTATGACTGCCGATGTGTGAGATGAGAAGCTATAACCAAATTCTGGAATGCCTGTTTGCCCATCTCAGTTCTTTTTAAATCTTCCTTGTGCTGCTTCTTTTATTTTGTTCCCCTGCTTTGAAATTTATATGAACCATTGTCTTAAAATGTAATTTTCAATTTCAAAGACGATCTTGGACTTGAAAGCAGTTTTTGTATTTTCCTCACATTTGGTCTGGGGGTGTTTGGATTACATCAGGCTTGTATGGAAACACTATCATTAAAAGATTCTCATGGTCCCTGGGGACAGGATTTGGAGACACAACACAGGCCTTTCTGATTAGGGATATGAGAACTCCTACTTGTTTGCGATGGTTTTGCTTTGTGTTTGATTTATAATAACTCCCAGCTAATGACCCTGTTTTAGAGCTATTTACAGAGATTCTAAATTAAAATTGTAAAGGAACTAGATGTAAAATCTTAACAAAAAGCATTATTAACACAACAGATACATTTGTGTCACTACCCCTAACAGTGCCCAACTCTTCAAATCCTCCTTTTTCTGTCCTTTCCTTTGACTTGATTTGTTGCCTCTTTTCCCCTCTTTCTTTAACCTCAGGGGCCTGGCCATTTCTCTGCCTTCCAGAATATCATATCTGTTACATTTTCCCCAGGATCTTCCAGATCCTCAATTCTGTTCTGTCCTCCCAATAATTTTTCCTGAGTTTTCCATTATCTGCTTCTTAACATTTCCTCCACCATTGTGCTCTTTATTTCTTTTGGCCTACATATTGGAGGCTCTTTTCCTTGCCTTCCTGTTCATTCTTGCTACTAGTCAGAAGCCCCTCCTTGACCTTGGAGGGTTTCATTTTGTTTTCTTCCCTGAAATTAGTTCAAAACTAGACAATCTTTCTCCAATACTTTCAGAGCAGGAATTTCCTGACCTAGTAAAGCGAACCTCTGGTTCAGAAGAAATTTGATAAACAAACATGCTCTTCCCCACCATAAGCTATAAAAAAATAGTTACAGAAGGCAGATGGGGGATCAAAATATTAATTATGGACAAATACTGGTATTTATTGACAAAGCTGAACTAGGGATCTTGGCTTAACCTATAGTTAGAATCAAACTTTGATTTTCCTTTCTAGTCATGGGCAAAGAACCTGGGTCACAAAATGTGCAGAAACTTCTCCAGGTGTTTCATGGTCTGGAGGAGGGGTATCTGTGGGTCTACTGAGAACGCTTAATTCTCAACCTCGATGATGTTCCTCTAAGACCGTTCCCTCCCAGAACATTATGGGGAATGCACATATATAACTAATGTAGATGCTCAGTCCCTAATTTTACCCATTAGATCAAATCATATGTAAAAACTAATTTAAATTAAGCTATTTATCTAATGCATCAATCCATTTTTATAAAACTCTGACTAAACACCTGGTAACTTTCAGACTATCAAGGACACAAACATGAACTGGACGTAGATGACTTTGTCCAATATGGTACAGCTGCAAAAAAAAAATTATATATAATGATATGCAAAAATCTAGGAGTCTTGTATGGTCCTCATTGGGGATAGCCAGCTTTGTGTGGTAAGTACTTTTATAAATCCATGTAAGCAGAATCAACAGTTTTTATAAAGCCTGAAGCTTCTGGAATTCGGAGGCACTCATTTTGAGAGAGAACAGTCATAGTTCAAAATAAGATTCAAAAGTGAATAACTAGAGTGAGACTATAAAACATATAAAAAATTACCAAAACCTCATAGGTGCAGGTCCTTTGCTTCTAAAATCTCTTGCATTTTCTCAGAAATGCTTCGCCTACACTGTCTGGTTTCCTGTTCCACCTAGAATCATCTACAGCTTCCCCTGACTCTCAGAATTCTGGGGGAGGGTACAAATAGGACCTGAAACTGAGTTTCCATGACTTCAGACTAAATCTGCGCTGGAGAAAATTTCCAGAGCTCGAAAGTTGGTTGGCATTTACCCTCAAGTCATAGAGGAATAAGTTTACAAAGCAGGGAGGGGCCAAAAACGGCCTTCAAAAGAACTACAAAATCACTTTAGGTCCTTTGTGTTTGTGTTTTACACAAAAATGTAAAAATCAGTTTTACATCTTTGGTTGGATTAAAACAGTTGAGAAGTGAATTAACATACACATCATTTACATTGCAGAATGACTGATCTATAGCTGAATTATATTAGCTTATAATAGATGATGGTATATGCACCAAACCCTTAGGAGAAAAATGATAACATATTTTCATATATTGCAAGGATGTTTGCATTTTTGTCTGGGGCTGGGTTCATTTATGATGAATTACATTTCAAACTTAAAATATTAAATTTTTTTTTTTTCCCTGAAGGCTCCTTTTGTATTCCTGATGTCAATTAATGGAGCTTACTTCTGTATCATATATTCAAACCTGAATCCAAAATCACGAAGTCTTGTCCATTGCACTAGTGGCAGTTCCTGTTTAAATATCATTCCTTTCCCTCTGTCTTGATGAACCAGAAAATACCCTTTAACACCCTTGCTGCCTGCTAAGATGATGATGCTGTTAAACTCATTCATGGTTAATACGTTGAAGGATGGCCCCCATAGACCATAGACCCTCCTCCCTCTAAAGATGGCTACATCCTAGTCCACAGAACCTGTGAAGAGTCTGCTTACAAGACAAAAGGAACTTTCAAATGTGATTAAGGATATTTTCCTTGAGATGGGGAGACTATCCTGATTGTCTGAACCAGTCTAATGTAATCACAAGGGTCTTTATAAGAGGGAAGGAGTAGGCTCAAATAAAAAAAATAAAAAAAAGAAGGAACTGTGACTCTAGAAACAGAAAGAACACATGCTTGCAAACACCTTAATTTTAGTCCGTTTTGAACTTCTGACCTCAAGAACCGTAGGTGAATGAAACTGTGCTGTTTTAAGCCATTGTGTTGGTGGTCATGTGTCACAGCAACAATAAGGAGCAATTACTGCAGAGCCAGTAACTCATGCTTTGCCCCTGTGGTAGAAATGGTCCATACATCAGCCTGGAATGCTACAAAATTAAAAAAAAAAAAAGTTTAAACTGATTACTAAAACCTTCTGTTTTATTTTCCTTGAAGCTTTCCTCTTCACCTTCATTTGGCCCAAACTCCAGGCAACATTCTAGAATGAAGGTCAGTGCTACTAAGAAACCCCAGGTGGCAAGAGAATGGTGGGGGGTTGATGAGAGATGGGTTGTGGGTTTCACAATGTCATGGGAAATCTTCTGTGACGTTGGCAAATACGTGTGTATAGCGGTGACGGCAGCCTTGCTGGGTGGGCTAAGACTTGGTAGTTATTTAGGTGAGGGCGAGCTCTGTCTCAAAAGGCGGGCGTTTTCCTAATGCTGTCATAGTTATATCAGAAGGCGCTTCCAGTCTTAGTCACTCTGTGCCGGAGCCCTGAACCCCTGATGATCAGGCTTCATTATGAGTCCAGACACTCTTCCTCAAAGATAGGACCCTCCTTTTGATTCCCTTTATTGCCAAAGGACTTCAGCTGATATCATCCCACTCTGCTGGAGATGGCAAAAATTCATTTAGCTTTCAAGAAAAGTAGATAGGATCACAGTCTCTTTTCTTCTAAAGAGGCAATTTGACTCAATGGGAAATTTTTCCTTCTTTCCCTAATGATGAGCTCTGTAGACTGGGGATATTGGGAGGAAACAACATTTCTACCTTCTCCAGAGAAATAGATGCCTGTTCCCTCTTACCTGACAGGATTGCCTAGAAGTAGAGACAGCAAGTTACTAGGAAGACAATTTTCACTTTTAATGGAAGAAACAACTTGACTACTAAAGGTTGTCTCTGAAAGAACAAAGCATCACAAGAGGAGCAATTGAAAGCTGAGCAGTGTCCACAAGAAGAGGGATTACATCACATAAAGTTCCGATCACTTAGGCAACTTGAGTGTGGTTATCGCCATAGGTCCCAGGGCGCTACAACTGTGCATGTCGCCTTCAGTTTCCCAGACTCTAGAAGTAGTAAATTGATGGAATCTCCAACCCACAGTGCTACCGCCCTTCAGTAGGAGATAACTGCCAGGAACTGCATTTGAAATGGTATTTTGGTAATCTGTAAACTGACTTTCAAAATCATTCCATTTACTGACCTTCTGCTTAGAAGCATATCAGATGTTCGGAATGCCTTGATTCTGTTAAATACTTTATTATTCTGCTTTATTTTTTACTCTACAGATATTTTAAGTTTGAACTCTAATGACAAGAAAACATGAATCTATTTTTATATTTTCACCAACATTTACTCTAGTACTAAATTTCTCTCGAGGCTTTTATCTAGGCAAAAGTCAACAAAGATACAAAGCCTTAACAATTTTAAGGAAACGTATGGAAAACATTCTGTCTTCTAGGCACTGTGCCAGGTGCCGAAAATTGGATTGGAAAATGAATTAAACGTAGTCCCTGTTCTCAAGAAGTTCCCAGTTTAATGGTGGAGAAAAGCATGTAACTGCCTGAATGTATGTACTCAAAGGATATTTGAGCTCCTACCATGTGCTGTGTTTCTATAGTTTCAAAAATGAACACATTAGACATGAAGCCTGCCCACAGGTAGCTTAGAGTCTGGTAAGGAGGGCAACCACTGAACTAATTATTATAAGATGATCAGGGTCTTAATGGAAAATCAAAGCATTTTATGGAAATGTTTAATGGGGCCACCACTTCAGATTTTAAGATTAAGATAAATATTAGCTTGGAAATAATGATGACAGTTGTGAGTGCAGTAGGGGAGGGAGCAAAGAAAAGAGAGCCGATATAACGTCTGCAAAAAAACCTTGAGGCTAGAAAGAATTGGCGTATCGTTAAAACTAAAGGCAAGCAGGTAGGGTTGGAGTGTAAAGGGTAGGGTATGGGACGTTGACGTGGCTGTGTTCTAAAATTTTAAGAGCAGATAAAATCAGTTAAGTATAAAGATTTGTCCATATCAAGAACTATTTGATAATAAAATGATTGTACATGCTCATGTGCATTGCTTCCAGTACTCCCTCATTCAGTTAACACAAACTGAATGCTCATTATGTGCCAGCTGTAGATACTGAGAATAAAAAGTTGAGTAAGACCTAGTTCACAGAGTAGTTTGTCCTGAGAAGGAGCTAGGCATGGTAAAGACAGATGAGAAAAAAACACTATGTTCATTTCATTTTAAAAAGAAGTACAATTCCTTTTCATTTTCATATATTTTTTAAGGAAAGGTGCAACTAGAAATGAAGGCAAGCAGGCAGGTAGGCAGAAAGAGAGAGGAGGAGGAAACATTTATTTACTTTCGTGGTTCATCTTGGTTGTTTCCCCCAGTTCCAGGTCTCAAACCTGGGTCCTTGGGATGTGTGTGGACTATATCTGGTGGAGTTAACCACTAAGCCATCAGGGCATGCTGCCAAGAGGCACAGTTTTTATGCAGTGATTCTGATATTTCTGGCCAAAATGTGCTCTAAAGATAATAAAGGCATACTACCTGGCTGCAGAACTTCAGTCTATTTATACATCATAATCTTCTGGGCAGATTTACAATCACAAATACCTGAGTTTCTCCCTAGATGTAGCAGATTTCACTGTGTGTCAATGAGACCTAAGAATCTGGGATTTAAAAAATGACCCCTTAGTGATATTGTGTATGTTCTGCAAGTGGAATTTCAGAACCACTGAGGCAGAGCAAGACTCCTATGAAACACAGATGTGCTCTACTGGCTAGTAATGATGTCATTATAACTAAGTGCTCAGTAGTGTAATGGGTTGAATTGTGACACTCTCCTTCCCAAATTCATGTGAAAGTCCTCACTCTCAGTATCTCAGAATGTGACCTTATTTGGAAATGGGCTTTTATAGGAAAATCAAGTTAAAATGAGATTATTAGGGTGGATGCCAATCCAATATTACTGGTGTCCTTATCAAAAGAGGAAGTTTAGACACAGACAGAGATACTAGGAGAATGTCATGTGAGCATGAAAACAGCCATCAACGAACCCAAGAGAGAGTTCTTGAAAGACTCCTTCCTACATAGCCCTCACAAGCAACCTATCTTGCTAACATCTCAGAATTTTAACCTCAACTGTAAGATTATTCAGTTCTGTTGTTTAAATCATACAGTTTATGATGCTTCATTAAGGGAGCCCTAGTGAACTAATGTAAGTGGTTAAATTAGTTTTGGAAGTTCTGAGTTACAGAGTTGAAATGGTTTCTCTGCCACAGGGTCCTCAGAAACTCAGATATGCTAGTGTGTCGGGTGGCCCTGTGAGAGGAGACAGTGTACCTCTCATCTCAAATTTGATGGCAGAATGCTTTTCATTTGTTGCAGAGTATTACACAAGACTGGTGTTCTGTGTTTCTAAAGCAGGGAATATTAGGCTCATTTCTCTTGAGGAAGTAGTCATGCTGTGGGTTTCACAATTACAGAAAGGTCAGCCTGATGGAGCTTGACTGCTTTCAGTAAATAAGAGTGAAGGTGACATTTTTTAGTGCATTATTTCAAATCCCTCACACATCCAGGAAAAAAAAAAAAAAAAACAGCTGTAAGGAAATAAACTACTGAAAGTTATCAGGAATCATCTTTCTTAATCCATGAGTCCTTTGATTCCTGTTATTTTACGTCAGTGACTCTGAAGCAGTCATTTGTAGGGAAAAAGTCAAAAAGTGCAACATCGTCTCTCTGAGTGGGAGTAGTTCAAGAAATGCAGGGGAAAATATGCAAGAGCGATTCTATCAAATCGAACATACCAGTACACATTTGTCTCCCAAGCACTCCATTTATTCCTACTACTGTTCACTAACACCTTGCCAAAATGGATTCATCTTTTTTGAAATGCAACATTGGAAGAGAAATAGACCATCATTGTCAGTGGTTAAAAAAGTAAGACTGCAAAATTTTAACTTTGTGTATTTCAGTGTGGACACACGTAGACAGAATGAGGGAAGTGTGAACTAGGTGGACCCAGGCTTTTTTAGCTATGATAGAATTGCAGTACTTTAGCTTCACATGTATCCAATGTACTTTATATCATATAAATTTGAACTTATACATATGAGTTTTAGATATTTCAATTGCAATCATGACAAATGTTTATAAGTATGCCCCATGAAAAGCTAAGATCATGCAGACAAAGCATTTATCAATCTTTCTTTTCATTTTAAGCCATAATTGATAAACTCTTCCTACCCTTCACAGCCCACTGTAGTTGCCTTCTAACCAGCCCTGAAGTCCTGATCTAACTCATCCCACATCTCCAACCTCATAACCAGTGCCCATCAATCAAAACCAGTAGCCCACTGTAACCAAAACGCAGTTTCTTTGGTTCTACTAAGTCAGAGTTTGTGATTTTGTAGCACCAAGTTGAAAAAAAATTGTTTTTAACATCTCAGTTGAGTCTAATGGTCAACTCGAGAACCAAAACTACTTATGTGGCATTTCCCATAGATTCTCTTATATAACTGGATTAACCTCTTTAAATTTAAAGACTTCTTTTGAGCTCTGAAAATTATTCAAGTACTATTTTCCATCCATATAATTGTGTTTTTTAATTCTTTGTTAAGGTGGTTATCTGTCTCCTTTGGCAGTTCTGTTTTAGCAGGATATTCATCTTGGTGTGTAGATGGTTATTCCTTGATCTGACTACCAGGTTCTCTTGGGTTGTTTATTACTTTTACTTCCAGATCTTGTTTCCAGTTGCCTGGTCTAGTGTTGAGAAACCTCAAGCTATGGGTATGAAGAGAGATAGAGCAAGCTCCTTCTTCTCTTATGGCCAGCTGTGGACAACTGAGATATCAGGAGGAAGTCACTTCCCCACAAAATTGTAAGGTGTTCAACTAGCATCAAGAACAGAGAAGACCCTAGCCTATCTGTCCAATTTTGTTCAAATTCCTCCTAAAGTCAAGGAATACTAGGGATGACTCCAAGTTCATTCTTAAACTGGTATACTGCCTCTTCGGGGTTCATAGATCCCCCAAGGCAGCACTCCAGGAAGCATAGCATCTTGTTTCTTGCCCCAGGTTCATCATTACTGATGCATGGAAGTCAGTCCATCACTAACTCTCTCCATTTGGGCCTCCACAGATGGGAGGTCTTATATGTATCCTCCAGGCACCATTTATCACCCTGCCAGGAATGATTAAGATAGATAACTGGATGGTGATTAGAATGAGTGTGCATGTGTGTGCATGCATGTGTGTGTGTCTGTGTGTAGGAGGTCGGAGTTGGGGTAGTAATATAGAGTCTGAGGTCACCATTTTCCTGGAATTCCTTCATTGCTACTGAACTTGCCATATGTGTATGTCTGATTTCTCCAGCTAAGGGGCTTTGGATATATCCTTGAACTCCATCATGCCTTTCCCTATTGTGAAAGTAGCAATAATAATAACCTCCATATGAAACTGGCATTTAAATCACAGCTACCACTATTGTCTGCTCTTTTTACACTAGGTACCTGGCTACATGTGTTAATGCCAAATGAGCTAATATGAATGATGTACTTAGAATACTGCCAGGCACAGATGGGTGTTCCATACATACCAATTGTTCTCCTCTGTTCTTGTTCTTAGCTGCTGATATCCACGAGGGTAGATGCTATCTTGCATATTTTCACAGTCCCTTTCTCCCTTCTGCATTTTACACCCTTCTTTGCATAGGGACACTCAACGTATTTGTGGGTTGACTAGCTGAATAGATCATATGCTTCCAAGTGGTGATTTCCTATTTCCTCTACACTTGGTCAAGCCAATTAATGTTACATGTTACTAAAAACTTGGGAGAATTACTATAAAAAACAAGAATTTGTGGAATCCTTCCTTCATTTTTTGAGTGAAATGCTAAATGGATAATGAATTGAGTGGAACAGGCATCTTTAAATATTGGAAAAATATGAGAAGGGGAGAATATGGGAGAACATCCTGGTTAATGTGTTGTGTTGACCTGCCTTGGAGTATCTTGCACTCGCATGAGAACTTCTTTGAGGTTTTTTTTTTTTTTTTAGTAATATTTATGTGTGCATCTACTCAAATAAACTTCTCCATCTCAAGTGACTCATTAAACTTTCTAAATTATTTATCAGTATTTTAGCATGAGTATCTCATATTTTACAAAATTTTTCCTTTATAGGCAATTGTATTTTGGAGTACAGTTTTTTAAGTGTTAGAATCAATCCTCTACTTATGACCAATAGCTACCCAAGTCATAGGTACTGGGGTTATGTTTATTATAACACACATTCATTAATTGACTAGTGTAGACTCTGCCTTCTGGCAGAAACTTTTAGGAGAATCAGAATTGAGTCTCTGCCTCAAGTGATTAGAAGACTATAGAAGCCAGGGGTTAAGAATGTAGATATGGATATTCACACACCAGGGACTGAGTCCTGAAATACCACCTACCCTCCTCCTGGATCAATAATGAACTTGGCATATAACATGCTTTTAATATATATTAACTAATATTATTGGTAATACAATAACGTACTTAGGGAAAATTGCTAAAATGTATACTACTGGAAAACGAAGTCCCAGTTTGATTTATTTTTCAAAACCCCTCAATGCCAGCACAATATCTTATTATAGGTGTTGTAACATCTTCCAGAATGTGAATTTCTCACTGAAAGGTGCCTACCCATTGGTAAATACATTTCTTAATCATCTTGTGTCTCAGTATGATTATGGGATTTGTTCATCTAACAGTGTGTGAGCAGAAGTTGGTTAAATTTGAGGAGGCTTCTCAAGCTTCTTTTCCCTTATCTTGGATGAATACGGAGGACTTGGGATGCTAAAAGATGATAAAGACAGGATGGAGGTACTCTGGCTCCCTCAATTTTATGACTCACTCTCATTGCACTGTTTCCATTTATGAAAATGAAACAAGCACAGTATTAAAAATTGGCCACTGAAAATTGAGGGCTATTTATTAAATCAACTTGCATTGCCTTAATGAGTACTGCTGTTCAGCAAATTTGCTGGAGGAATAAATGGGTTGTATAATTGAATCACCCCTAATACAATGCCATTTAGTACCTAAATATGGATTCATAATAAACTCATCAATTTTATTTCATCAATCTGCCTGTATTCTCACATCAAAACAATTACAGTCATCAGAGTTTGAGGTAAGGCAGGGAGATGGGTAGCTCTGAGGCATCTAGGCACTTTGTATTTTATATTTTAAAAAACCTTTATTGTAAACAAGAGGCAAGCAAAAGGGTCAGCAAGCAAAGTGGGAATGGGGAAACTCTTGTACATTGTTGCAGTGTTTTATCTTAGGTCAGTGAATGAATGAAATAGATATCATTTGACCGTTTTCTGCTCAATTCATTGTCTATTTTGTCTTTTTAAAATAATAAATGGGATTGTGAAATGTAGTCAATAATTCCCTTGCTGAACTAGAAGAGGATTAGAAAAGGCCGCTAATAGCTTTTGTGTTTGGAAGTGTAATGTCTTTCCTGTGAGTTATTTTATGAGTGAAGTGTGAAGTGTCTGGAATAGCTTATGAATACTGAGTTATAGATTTTTTTCTTTCCTTCTTTTTAAATAAGAGAACTTAAATATGATATATTAAAAACATTTTTTTTGTATCACTGGTAGAAATGTCAGTCACATTTCAATTCACTCTTAGACTTCCCCTAAAAGGAATGACTTTTACGCTTAACAATAGTCTTGTTTTTATAAGTGGTTGGTAATATCTGCAAATGTGTAAGGCATTCATTTTCCAGGAGCTCTTTTCTCCCTGGTAACACACCAGGAAATATCAGAGTGTTGTTATTTGAATTCTTTCTTATGCTCTGACTCCCGGATGAATTGAAATTCAACTTCACAGTCAAATGAGTAGCCATTTAAAGCTCAGGTGTGTATTTTCTAAGACCCTCTCAAAGGATATATAACTGCTTATGACTTTCCTAAAGACAGCAAACTGAATTTTAATTGGATCTTGTCTTTCCCAAGAGATCACTATACCTCTACTCCAAGGCCATAGATTGTAAAGCTTCAGTATGAATTACATCATGGAGTCAGTGTTTCGGTTTAATATTTAAAGTTGAAGATACAGCAGCTGATGCCCTAGTCATTCTGGAAACTTCCCAACCAAAATTTTATTTAATTAAAGTTCCTCAAAAACTGAACACACACACCCACATGCGCACACACACACACACACACACCACCCCACACATATCAAAATTGCATAGATTTTCAGATCATAAAAAACAGCTTGTTTTCTCAGGAAATAAATCTCCAGTGGGACTAGTTCCAAATTTTTCTTTTCTCAACCCCACCTTGACCTTGTCAGATGAATTTAAAATATAAGCAAAACAAAACAAAAAAAAGCAGTGGAAAATTTTATATGCATGCAAAAGACCTGCTGATTCAGAACTGGACCTGGGAAAGCCTCCTGTGGCACAGAATGAAACTTTTTACCAGAGTGGTGGGGAGTGGTGGAGACCCTACAGAAAACATCTGCCTAGGCATGAGTGCTGTTAAAGCTTGCCTCCCTCTGATCTTTGAAACTGTCAGGACAATATCTAAAAGGAAACCCAAATGGGGTAAAAGAGTTCCATTAGATGGCGAAGGATGGAATTAGGCTGTTCATGGTGAACTTAATGTAGTATACACAGATGCTGATTTATAACCATGCAAATCTTAAACCTGTATAATGTTATTAAGCCATCGCAGTTCAATAACATTAAAAAATACGTTTTGAGACATTGGGGGGAAAATAAATGAAACCTAAAGACTGATGGAACCTAATTCACCAATACTAAATACCATAGACATGTCCTTCTTTGTTCTTTACAGTTGAAGTAGTGTGTGATTTCCCTGGGGTAAATGAGACTTTGAGGACCAAGGTTAGAAAGACTGAGCATGTTGAGGAGTGGATTGCAGACTCAAAAACTCTAAAGATCTGTGTTATAGTTTTGCCTTCTACTATGACAAAGTAGACCTTTGTGTATTTCATGTAGTTAAAACTAGGTTGTTTTTTTTCTTTTTCCTGATAAGTATAAGTGGCATCTTCATTCCAGATTTGAACACTTTTAGAAATCTGGATATTTTTTCCCCTTAAATGTGCAGGCAGGGTACCAGGGAACTTTGGCAACCAGGCTACCAGGTAAGGAGTATGTCTTTCAGCTTTTCTGAGATGTGGTTTCTTCAATTGTAACATTAGGGGGTTGAAGTAAGTGATCTAGAGCAGTTAGAGTTATAACATTTCATGGCTCTAAATTTCAAATGGCTTTTTCTCTATTTATACATCTCTAGATTTCAACATTTTTTTACCATGATGTAAAAGAATGTTTGAATTACACACTCAGAACATTCAGTACTGGAATCTTAGACAGGCTTTTGTTTGTCCATTTATATCTACTTAATTATCTTCCACTGATAATGGATTTCTTGATTCTCCTTCATTTTCTTTACCTTTTGATGGTATCAATAGCTTCTCAATTACTAGTCTCTAAACCTTGAAGTTTTCCTCATTTGTTCATTCTCCTTTGTTCCTAACATTAAATCAGTCACAGATTTCTGTTAGGTATATATCTGTGAAGGGTAAGACTAGATTTACAAAACAGTATTACAGAATTGTAAAACTGAAAGAGACTCCATATAATAGTTCATAGATTTTATAGAATTACTTTGAGTTGCTGAGGAAATATAAGCATATTCTCTTCAGGAAAACAGACAGACAGAGAGAGACACACACACACACACACAAACACACACAAATGTTTGATACTATATAAGATTTCCAGAGATCCTAAGACTTCATGAAGTTCACTCATGAATATCAAATTAAAAATGCCTCCACTAGACCAAATGTCTCCAAAGGCAGAATTTCACTCAGAAACAACCATTGTGGTTGGTAGCATCTGGTAGAGCGTTTCTATTGACTGCACATCCTCAATACTTTTTGTAGTTTTCTCTTCCATTGTTTGTAAAAAATGCATTCGTTGTTAGAAAACTTATTTGGAGCTGAAATCTGTTAGCCTATAATTTCTAATAAAGCCCACATCTTCGGCATTTGATGACAGCTCTCATATCCCCCCAAATCTTCAATTTTTTTTGTTAAATATTCATCATCTCTTTGATCGTACCTATTATTGCATGGTTTCCAGATTTTTAACAGTTGTCATTCACTAGATACTTCCATTTAATTTTAGTTCCTTAAGATGAATAACTTTCTTCACATATTGTATGACTCTCCAAAGCAAAATTCTTAGAACATTTTTTTCATCAGTGATATAGAGGAATGGTTTTTGGAGCCATTCAACCTTGGCTGAAGTCTTGATTCTGCTGCTGACTAGCCCTTTAACATACTACTGCTGGTTACTTAATCTTTGTTTTCTCATCTGTAAAATGGAAATAGTCAACCATCATTATAATTTTGTTATCTTAGCATGTAAAGGGTACTCCACCAATAGTAGATATTATTTTATTTTTAATACAGATTATGATTACTTAGAATATTTGAGAGGTTATATCTTATTTTAGCATGGACAAATAAACATCTCCAAAATATTTTAACCATTATTCGTCTTTGTCTGTCCTACCCCAAATCTATGACATTAAAATTCTTAATGTAGAATTTCACAATTATTTGGTATTGCTAAATTTTATCATATTGGCTTTGGCCCATATGGTAGGTTTCTAAATTATTGCTGAATCCTGATCTTATCATTCCACATGTTACCTGTCCTTCCCAGTTTTGTGATCTTCAGCCAGGTGAAGATCAAAGTCAACAGCACACACTAGTCATTTCTCCCCAAGATATCTTTAATTTATTAAATAGCTCTCTATTAGGACTAGAGTTTGTCATGTACCTGACAACATGATACACTATGCATCTGGAATTCCCCTGCCTAAAAAAAAGAGAGAGAAATGACATTAATGTGAAATGAATTGTTCTATATGAACTCACCATGACTGAGTTGTTTAACTGAATTCTTCTTAAGTTTCATAAGTCATATAAAAACTCTATGAAGAAGTCAGGGAGTATGCCTTATTTGTACAGAGATAAACAGATTTTTTTTTTTAAGGAAAGGTACAAGCAGGAATGAAGGCAAGCAGGCAGGAAGAGAGAGGAGGAAGCAATACTTTATTTTTATTTGGTTGTTCCTCAAGTCCGGGGTCTTGAACCTGGGCCCTTGAGATTTATGTTGGACTAGAGTGCTAGATGCCCCAGATTTTGTGGTGCTTCCCTAATGTAATTTAGGTCTTTCTTTGACTCACAGATCAGAAGAGGACAATTTCAAATAAAAGGAAAGGCCTGGGTATGTAAAGGATAGTTCAGTTCTCCTGCAAATCGGTGGTTCTCTGTTCTTTCAGAGACCATCCAAGAAGCGTGGTAGTGGACTTTGTCAGAATCTCTAAGGAAAAGTGGGAATGACTAGGTGTGAGCCTTCTCATGTTACCCAGTCTCTCTTAACCTCCCTAAATTCTGGAACAGGGAGGAGGAGAAATAATAACCGGGACTTTCCCTTTTTCTAAAAGACTTGGTAAACTAAAACCCTTGGAGAAATCCTTCAACAATCTTTATGAATGAAATCTTTTAAAATATTTTTTTCAATGAGTTTTCCGAACATCTTTCAGTTAAAAAAACCCAAAAAACAAGACTCACTGTTAATACCCTTTACATGAGCTCAGTCTGTTTTGCTCTTACCTCCAGCTGTTGCATGAATTAAGGTCATATTTGGAAAGACAGCTCATTCTGCCTGGAAGGTTGTATAAGGGACTGCGGAAGAAGGGGGACACAGAGATGCCAGACAGGCAGGCGAGCCAAGACACACGTGGACAGGGTGGAGAGAGATCCTCTTTCTCTGAAGCGTCTCTGCCTGAAATGGAATCCAAGGCTCTGGTCTCCAGAGTGCAGGAACCATGACCTCTCCATGAACCTGGCCATGAACTCTCCTAGAAAGTGTATGGGTGTTTTTGTTTTCTGTTTGCACAAGGTCCCTGCCTCTCGGGGGGGATTTTGCTTTAAATTTAGATGAATTGAGAGCTCTGTTAATATAATTAAGTGCACCTTCCCATCCCTGCTATCTACAAATAAAAGGACATTCAAAGTTTTCCTTTTAGTAGAGTCTGTCCTAAAGCTAAGTTATGATGAGACGTAGGTTATAAAAGATTTCCCTTTCTTCAGAGGAAGATACAATAGCTGATCAATAGTTCGTTTTTTTTTTTTTTTTTTTAATCTTGACCAAAGTTTTTATTTAAAGCCAATAACAAATGTCCACACACATCTGGTTCTCATTTCCTGGATAAAGTGCAGAAATAAATTAAAATCCCCCAGTACATAAATGCCTTCCCTACAAATTAGCACATGGAATAAGGCAATGATCCTTTCAAATAAGTGTTGAGCAAATAAAAATGAATGATCCTCATAAGAACACTTATAAATAGCATCCTAGGTCATAATAAGGAATTAATCTAACTCAAAAATCCCTGGTTATGAAGCACCGTATTCAATGACAGAAGAAATGGACACTGTGAACCTGTATGACTCCTTTGGCGACGTGTCTTTTATATCATCTATGCTTTTTTTTTAATGCTACGTATCAGATTGTGTGACCTATATCATGTTACCTTCCACTCTTACAGCTCAAGTTCTTATCTGAAAAAAAAAAAATGTACCTAGTTTCTAACTTGTGAAATTTGTGAGCATTGAAGATACCATATTTCAGCACAGTTCCAGGCACCAAGCTTGCCCAAGACAAGTGGCAGTGGACTACTCTCATGATAAGACTGTAGAAGTATGAGCTGGCACACTGCCCTCTGAGGTATTCTGCTACAGAAACCTACTAGGGATCCCCCTGTGGGAGAAACTGTTTTAATGAGGACCTTTGCTTCTTTATTCATAAATTTCCCTATGTTGAACCAGTCATATGCTGACTTCCACTAATTTTTAGAAATACTGTTCACTGAATTGGAGAGGTCATGGAAATCACTGATTCAAAGTAGGTTTTTTCCTGATTCATCCGTGATTTAGAAGGATTCTCATCTATCCATTCTCATCTATCATAAAACGGCCTGATAGTGAGTGATTTTAGAAGGATCTTTGGCTCAAAAAAGTCTCCCAGTGTTCAGGAAAGCATTGGAAAGCAGGGCCCAAAGGAGATATCTGTTTGTTCTTTCCTGGTGTGAATGCTTTTGCTGATCATGTTTCCAGGGACCACAGGGCAGTGAGTCATTTTTGGCCAAATGCACTTCACTGCAGACATATGAACTGAATTTAAAACCCAGATATTTGAAGAGGGGCCTCTCATGTGTCTTTGGATCACAGGCAACGGCAGTAACAAAAGGCAACAATAATAGAGAGAGGTAGAGAAAGAGACCTAGAAAACAATAGTCCTTAACTCTTAGTCTTCATTTCTAGACCAGAATGGGGGAAAAGATGAAGGAAACATCTGAAAGTTTAATTTCTTCCCCCATCGCCTGCTCCTGCCTGTTTGAGACATAAACATCGGCAGCATCCCTTGGGGACAAGTGGGAGAATAAATGTTTCGAAGAAGCAATCCATAGATCATCTCCTCTCACTTGATATGTATAACTGGGCTAAATCAATACTTCTTACAGAGCAATGACTTTGTTAAAAAAAAAAAAAAGGATATAATTGGATGACATGAGGTATCATCAGATAAAAGAACCCTATAGACAATTTCTTCTTTATCTCTTACCCATCTGTGAATATCTTTGACTAGAAGTCTTGTGTCTAAAGATATATTTACTGAAGTCATGGAGATTAGGTCTGGAAGCATTCTCTTCATTTTTCAGCATATTTACCTGCCCAACAGACTGTCTGAAATGATACACACATGAACAAAGACCTTAGCTATAAACCCAGCAGAAGAGATTGAACATATAACTACGTAAACCATCAAAAGTCTCATCCATTGTATAAAGAACTTGCTTAATTCCAGCACATGGTGGAAACAGGGGCCCTGCTTGCATTAGCACCCAGACTGCTCGCAGGCTCATTCTTTGTAGTTCAAGGAGTGCAGTGTTTCCACTGGGGAACTTGGAACAAACACAAACAAAGGCTTTAAAAAAATTGCTAATCCCTTCAGAGAAAACATGAAGGGACAATCACTTCTTCATTTTGATTGTCACCTGGGCTCACCACTGTGCAAGCAAAGACGGTTTCAGATGGACAGATGGCCCTGGCAGTGGAGGGCTGGGGGTGGGAAAGGAATAAGTGAATACTCTGTTTTCTGTATGAGCAAATAAAAGGGGAGAGGAAACAAAAGGAATGAGCTCGCCACCCTTGAATCATACCTTGACGCTCCTCTACAGGGAACTACTTCTTTGTTAACCCATTGAGCACAGATGTGCTGATACTCAGACTGCTGAATCTAAGAGTGTTTGCCTCTTTGAGATTAAAAACACCTTTCTTTTTTTTTTTTTGCCTGTGCACACAGCGGTTGCTGAAATTTGACGACACTGTGTGTGCTAACCAGTAATGGAATGTTGAATGAGTCAGGGGACTTGAATCACACTCGTTTGATTCGGGTTGAATTGCACATCTAGGGCACTGTTTGGTCAAGCGAACAAGGGCGTGCAAAGACTTGGCTTCCCCTCCGTGCTGTGGGTTGCTGAGCCTGGTGCTGGGCTGCTGGCTTCGGTGGGGAAAATCCATTTAAATGCCTGCTGCTGAATGGTGCTGCGCATTGTCAGCTTTTGTTTACTTGTCTTACATGTGAAAATGGCAGCTGTTTCTTTCAGTAAAAAGGAGTAGAAGAATGTAGCAACCCACCTCACATTATTCCCCTCCTCCAAATGTTTGTCGGGCCCCACAGCTGTCTTTGCAAAGCCTGTCACTCAGGATTGGGGTGTTTCTATATAATCAAGGATGGAGTGGTGAAGCTAAGATTGCTGTCTGGCTGGAGGTGGCAGGTGGGAATGAACTGTTCTCTTAATGGGCTCACCAGGTCTGCTCCTGCGGGAATTGACCAAAAAAGAAAAGGGGTAAAAAAAATTTCAAGGAGGCGATGAAGGAAAGTTGAACACACACATCTTGTATTTCATACTTATAGATCCCAATAACTGTGAAGCATGAATTCACTGGTTGTTAGAGCTGGAAAGGATTTGAAAGGTTCTCCTGTCCAGGAGATTTCAAATTATTTTAGCAGTAGGCTTTTTCTTTTCTTTCTTTCTTTTTTTTTTTTTTGTTCCAAACACATGTTAGATCAGGGGTATCACTTTATAAATGAAAATACCTACATAGAACAAGCAGGAACATCAGTGGGAGGTGGGGCAAAAGCAGCTTCAACAATAAATACATTCAGTAGTAGGACACCGGGTAGAAGTGATGGGGATGGAGGCAAACTGCCCACCTGGGGGGCAACTGCTACTCCTGTTTAACAGTGTGGATGCCTTTGCCAAGTGGGGATTCATTCATCCATTCATTCACTTAATGAATATTTATGTGCTTACAACATACCAAGTACTGTTTTAAGTGGCTACAACAGATAAGATCGCTGCTCTCTTCGAATGTTTATATTCTAGGAAGGAGACAGCTAACAAGAAAGGGAGCACATAAAAAATGTATATTTGTAAGTTGTGGTAAGTGTGGAGAAGAAAACTAATGCAGGGTAAGGGAGAGGGTGTAACTTGGAAGGGAGGTATTTGAAAAAACTCTCTGAGATGTACTTTACAGGGAGTATATCCTTAGCAGAGGATTAAATGAGGGGAAGGAGTAAGTCAAGTGCAGATCTGGGGGAGGGTTGGACTTGGGGGTGGAGAACATTCCTGGGAGTGGAAAAGAGGGTGTGAACTTCCTGAAACAGGCCTTGTTCTTACCTACCACCCCCAGTCCCTGGGCACATGTGGAATCCTATCCCTGTTTAATCTCTTTTTATTTTTCCCCTCAAAGATACATCAGAGAAGTAGACTTTTGTTCCAGGTCACACAGGGATGCACTAGGACTGGAAGCCAGGTCTTGCAATTGCCATCTCGTGCAGTGCCCTTTTTCTGAAAAAGTGCTGTGTACGCAACGTTTTCTTCCACGCCTCCAGAGTGGGTGCTGGTGAGCAGAATCTACATGAACAGACACACAAATCACAGCAATTTCCAATAAGAAATTTAAGGAGAACATTTACATTCTCAGAGTTCTGTCCCAAATTTGCCTGGTCAATTCCTGCCTTAGGGTAGAATTCTATGTTATTTACAGCTCTAACATCTTTTCTGTGCTTTTTGCAAATATGATTACAGTTTAAGTCATTTATTAGTATCCAATAGATTAAATCCCACAGCAACAGAGGAGTCTGAGACGGAAAAAAATGGATCCAATTTAATAAAACAGAGAACAAAAATATCAGCTAAGTCTGAGCAATTTCAAGAGGCATGCTGATTCCTTTTTTTAATATGCTCAAATTATACAGTTATCTCACATACCTAGTTTATTTTCCACTCAACAGTCAGGTCAGCCAGGAGATGAAATAACAGTCTTTGATTATCTCTGGGTTCTAAGAAAAGAATACAATAGATTGCTTCTGCTTGGTGAACTAAGTTCTTGTTTCCCAATCACCCTGACATCAACTTCAGATGGAGAAATATATTTACATATCAGAGTGGGTCACACTTTATGTCAGTGATGGTCCTTCTCTTCACCCTTTCCTCCTCCACACGGGCTGCAGCTGGAACTAGGCTAACCTTCGCCTGTTTCGAAAGAACTTGATTTACAGACTAGTTCCAAGATAAAAATGCATTTTCATCTTCTGGAACAGGTGCAAATGTCCCTGATATTAATAATCTAACACTCCTTCCTTCTCATTTCTTAAAGATAAACAGAACTTGTCCTTCATTCATACTGTATTTTGTAAAAAAAACAAACAGGTAAATGTTAAATAATTACAGAGAATTTTACTAAAAATAATTTTTTTTGCTGTTGATTTTTTCTATTCAGTGGATATGCAAGGTAGAATTATATACCATTCATTGAAATCTTTTAAAGTGCCATGACTTTCTGAAATCTTCCAGATAGCACTAAATTGATAGAGAACAGGTCAAAGAAATTTGACTAGTTAATATATCACTTATTTTGTTTAGCCAGTTAGAAAGCAAGCAGTGGTTAAATATTATCACTAATTCATTCTTGGGTGTTGATAAAGACTTCAGGGACAGATTTTATTCAATAAATATCAGTAATAATGGCAGTGCCCCAGGAGGAGCAATAAACTATTAAATTATCATATAGGTTGCTTTTTTATCAAGTGTAGAGTACAAAATTATCTCAAGATAAACATGGACTATGGTTTGGACATGTCTCAGAAAAGTTTGGTTTATCCAATATGTGTTTTGGGATGATTTCAATTCACTTCAATATATAAACAATTTTATTTAAAAAGCATTTACTCTAATTTAGTGGGCATCTACAGTGGGTGAGGTATGGAAATGTCAGTATAATTTACCTAGGTGCCTACAGTTTCCATAGAAGTTAGACTAAACCAGAAAACAATGCATGCCATCAAGTACAAAATTTGAGCTATCCAAATGCTAAAGGGTTAAAATTGTTCAAGAAGAGTTCATGGAAAATGAAGACTGGCTTGGGTATGGAATCATGGGTAGGATTTGGAACTATGGAGAGAAATAAAACATGGCAGGTGGACAAGTCTTGACAAAGACACAAAGAGGCAGTGACCACGCCCTGTATAGGAGCATGTGAAGAAGAGAACAAGGTGGAACAGAATGGCTGCATGATAGATATTAAGAGGCTATGACTACATTATGGAGAAACTTGAATCCTAGGGGGAGAATCTTACCTTGTTTTGGGAAGCATTAGAGCAACTTGCTGGGACTTTGAGACGATTACAACTGATGATGAGATACAGTAGAAACCTGATTGGGGGCGGGGGGCAGGATAAAATTTCAAAAGTTGCTTAAAAACTTATTACAATATTCCCATAATACATGGCCTAAAAACAGTGGTAGTAAAAGGAAAAAGAATCCAAACAAAAAGTGATATAGAGCCATACTTGAATGCATCATGTATTTATTCACTCATATGAACTGGAATCTCCATGTGCTAGAGACATAAATACCCAATCCTGCCCTTTCTCTCACAGGGCATGAACTCCAGGAGACCATAACCAAGATGGAGTTTGAGACATATGTGTGGATTTTTTAGCCAAGCTTTATGTCAAATGACTCTTACAGAAAGTGGGATGGAATCCAGAGACATAAAGTATTTTTCCAGTGTTTGGGTAGCCCTGCTTTTCCTCAGAGAGCCTGGTCAGCATGTAGGAAAACAATCAAGGATATGCATGGTGAGTCCTCCTCCCCATCAGCTTTGGCAATGGTCAGAAGTTGACCTCTGAATTCCCAAAGCTCCACCCCAAAATCCCAGTCATCTTTTTGACATCAAAATCATGAGAAAGAGCTCTGAAACAGTAGTCATGAGTTTGAACCTTGATTGTGCTACTTCTTAGTGGTTTAATCAAGTGAGGCCATTTATAGTCTCTGAATCTTGTACTGCTTGCCTGGCAAACTCAGATGTGATCAAGAGGATCAAAGGAGAAAATACATAGTAAGGCCACCAGGACATATTTATGGTGATCAGGAGTAGAGAGAATCAAGAAGTCTGCTGGGTAGCTCTTTGTCTTGTCCTAGTTAGCAGCAGGTGATTTTTGAAAAGATATGTACGAATCATTCTCATGTTAGGAGTTTCAAGCCTTGATCTAAAAAAATAGCCCCCCAAACTCTTGATCTAGAGAAGCGTCTCTGGTCTAGTTAAGTGTTAAATATTTTTGCTGGGAATGTCTTTTTTCATTGCAAGTGAAAACTTAGCTGAAACTTCAATATATAAAACAGAAAGCAATGAATCATTTTGTGTGTTTGATTTATAATATTAACATAATATTTACTTACAGCATTAATGGGAAAAAATGAAGTGTTTCTGCTTAACACAAAATCAGAAATGAGAATCTTACCATCAATTTAACCTCACATTTTGTAGTTTTTTTACTTCTGACAGTGTCGCAGCCATTCAGATTCACACAAATCGGTAGTTAAAATGGTAGCATTTTTTTATAGCTTTACTTGAATTCTATGCAAAATCTTTAAATAAACAGAAAGAACAGGAAAAATTTTGTTCCAACGTCAGAACCCATAAAAGGTTAAGTGACAGGACAAATAAATATATATAGGAAGAAAATAGGCTAAATTTAATACATATTACATGAGTATATTTCTTTCTACTAGAATGTTTTAAATAGTGAAAAACATTTCCACAGCATTACCTGCATCCGATATATGTGGAACCTTGAAAAGAAGTCTTTTGAACCTTAAGTGCTTCCAGAATTGTGTTTGAAGCTGGCTACAGATATTGAGCACAGGATTCTGTTCTAGCACGATCTGTGGTTGTTTCTTAAGCCTTACCACCACTGCATGAGGTCAGTAGACACCCCGAGACAAACATAGGTTGAATAATTTTCCATAAGGCACACAGTTGGTCAATAGACAAAACAAGATGCAAACCCAGGTGGTTTGGCTCTGTGGTTTTAAGTCCTGGAGGAGAAGAAAGTATTCCTCCTCTGGCTACACACTTAACAGCAGTTTCATTTTTCACACAAGCCAACTATAGACCAGTCGTGAAGCTTAGTCATGAAAATATCTGAAAACTTTGCCCATTGATATGTGTGTAATAGATGTGTGTGGGCTCTGAATTTATCCCATGCCAAATCTTCCCTCACAAAGCTGGGTCTCTGCAGTGAGGATGCAATGAATACCAGGTGTGGCAGACTATGGCCTGAAGGCCAGACCTGGCCCACAGCCTGCTCTGGTAAATAAAGTCTTACTGTAACACAGTTACTTACATTTGTTCCTGTGTTTATTGTCCATGAGTGTTTCCCCTCTAAAATGGCACAGCAGTGTAGATGTGACAGAGACTGTCTAAAATATTCACTACCTGGCCTTTTAATAGGCAAAGTTTGTCAACCATAGATCTAATAAAATGACCATATTTCCTGTCTTATCAGCTTCCCGCGACACAGAGCCATCTACCGTGTAGGAGAAGACAAGGCTGGGGCCTCACGAGTGAGCTTGCAGGAGTGAAAACTGGTGCGGTGTTTGGGGTATGGTAAATGCTTTTCCTGCCACCATCTTGGCCCTGCTTTGTCTACTAACACGTTTGGTTAAAAATGCACATGTCCTGCACTTCAGAAAATAGGAGCATGTTTATTAAGAGGGATTTAGCAAGTTAGATTTAAGAAACTCAAGCGACTGCTGCCTCAGATAGGATTTCATACTTTTCATAATTGCCCCTAAAATCAGGAGCTTGTTTGTTTTTTTTCTTAAGAAAAAGTTCAGGTTATTTTCCATCATAAAGCCAAACTAAATGAGAGAAATTCATTAGATTAGATATTAAGTTAGGTGAAAACAATGATTTTCTCTGAAATGGCTGTGTGTGGGCTTTCTTTTCTATAATCGAAGGGATAAATAATTTGAGGGAACTAGGGGAGTGATACAGGTACTACATTTTATTCTACCAATTGCACAGGGCCATTTTACGCAGCACATTCCCTGACTATATCTATTGATTCATGTCATATTGACAGCTTCAAGCTGCATTCTCCATTGTGAAAATATATTTCAAATTTGTTAGAAAGTAAACATTAGTACAATGAATTCTAAGTTTCAGAAAGCTCAATTATGTTTTCTTTACAAACTTAATGAACTGTTTCTGTGGGTAAGTTCCCCCTACTAATAGAAATGTTTCTGAGTTTAGAATATAAGTATGTTATATTAAGTTGTAAATATATAATGCAACAATTGAAAATTTGCATATAAATTCCTGTCATTTGTTAACTAAGCAAATATGTATTGGATATCAATGACATGCCAAACTTGGTACTAGTTACCTGATACATATGACTTCTGAAACAGATGTGGTAGGGTGCATCCTTGTGACTCAGGTAGGTCAGGTGGTTGAAGTGACTAAGGTACAGACCACCTAAAGCTTAAGGAGCTGAGTTTCAGACCTCCTGGCTCAGAAGTATAATAATAATAATAATAATAATAATAATGATAATATTTGCCCCAGGGTAGTAGTTCTGATGGAAATTGAAAGACAGATAAGAAGCAACACTTTAAAAAAATTAATGCATTTTATAGAGATGTTGATTTATAATGATGCATACCCTAAACCTATATAATGTTTTGATGAAATATTCCAATAAAATTATTAAAAACTCCAACAAAAACCCTTATCCCACCCCCTGATTTTTGACAAGCATTATAAAGAAAATGAATGGGGTGAAATGATAGAGAAAATAATGGTAGGAGCCAACTCAAATGGACTGTGGTGGTAGTGGAGGGTGAGCAGGAAGAAGTATCTGGATTTGCAAATGTCCTGAGGCACAACATAGGTTGGATGTTCAATGAACTAAAAAAATGAGAAAGTGGAAGGAAACAACATTAGGGAATGCATGAGGAGCTTCCTGAGCCATAAAAAAAGAGGAACAAGTTAAGGTGTTATATATGTGTATATATATGCATATAATGTATGTTCATACATATATGTATATATAAAATAAAACATATAACTTCATTTATTAAGAGAGACCAATACAAAGAAACTTGTTTGGAAGAAACTTTGATGTTTCTTTCGAAGGACATAATTTCTCATCTATTTGTCTTTGAAATCTCCAGTTACCCAGTTACGGGAAAGGTAGTGATTATGTAACATGACACACCCTTTTGTGGATAATTATATAACACTACCAAGGTAAAAGCATTTAGAGAGAGGAGATAATTTTACTCTTTTCAATCTGGAATTTTCAGTAGATAAAGATAAAACATTTTCAAGCTATCTGCAATACATCACCATCTCTGCGGAGAATTAAATTACTCTTCTTTCTGCCTTTTACAAAAGATTCATGTCTTAATTTATCATACTAAATAAAAACATTTATTAAAACCTTGAAATTTGCATGCACAAGAAACCACAAGAATAAAAAAAGTAATTAAGGCAAGATTAATCATATATATGTTGCATATTTAACTTTCTAAAAAGCCACACAGTGTGGCAATTTATGATTTGAAATAGTGAACTTGACAGGAAATTGCAATTTCTAAGCTATTAGTGTTTTTCAGATGGTAATTTGTGATACTATCATTTAGTGTATTTAAGAATATTCTCTCAGCAGATATTCCAGACAAGATCAAAATTTTGGGGGTTCTTCATAGATCGAATACAATGATGATGATGATAATTATTAGAATAAAGGCCCTTGAACAGCTGGACAGAATAGAGAGGTCAGGATTTAATGTCCCTTTAGAGTCAAGAAGGAAATTGAGCAACTTCTGTGCTGTGGGATACTCTACTTCGAAGGACTTGCTTGTGAAATCCTAGATGAGAGCACATATCCCGTTTTATCTCTAACCATCCAACAGGATCAATACAGAAATGTGAAGGGTAGAGTGTCAGGTTCTAGTTTCCACCCACAATTGCACTGGTAAGTGAAAAAGCTTGGGTTGATTACTTAGATTAAATTGCTATTACTGTTAAACTATTAGGGATGGGGGTGCAGATTCTATGTCCTTTCCAAGTGTTTCATGTCTTGCACAGAAGAGGATTAAGAATTAGAAGTCTTAATCTTATTCCCCACAGACTATGACCTTTACTTTACTTAATCTCAAATGTCAGTTTTCTTACCTATAAAAGAAAGCCCCAGCCCCGCCCAAGTGTTCCTTTTGCCCACTTCACTAAGTTTTTGAGGTCAAAATAAAACACTTGCACATCTGCAGAAGCAT
The DNA here is from genome assembly GCA_004363575.1 of Solenodon paradoxus. NCBI lineage: Eukaryota > Metazoa > Chordata > Mammalia > Eulipotyphla > Solenodontidae > Solenodon > Solenodon paradoxus. The sequence continues at coordinate 243,465 of RJWH01001964.1, read as the reverse complement.
TATCATTTGCATCCATCACACAGTGTTTTTTACAGTAGAGACCAGGATATTACCTTGTGGTCATGGTGGTGTGGTCAGTTTTAATGCCATGTCATGCTGAGTTACTCTACCATATTTTAGGGCTCCAAGGGGTGTCTGTGCCTTAGGAAATGCTGCCGTGGAGTAGAGATTGTGGATATGCTATGTCTTTTTTAGTTTGCTTGGTCTCCTGTAAAAGGAGTTCTTGCATTCTTCCTTTTGCTTAGATTCTAAAGAATAATTAGAAAAGTAGAACTCTTACAAGGAGAACAAGCAGCAGGTAGGTATCAACCAATTGTGATTGTCTCATACCCGACTCTGCTCTGTAACCACATTGGTGATTACAAAATGGGTTTTTGTAAAAATGATAAATACAGCTGCCTGCTGATGGTCACTTTTGGATGTCTCATCATCAACAGTGCCTGCGACTGAATCTGTTCCTCCTTCTCACATCATCTCTCTTTGATGACCAAATCCAGAACACTGGGAGTTATTTTAGATTTCATTTCTTGCTAAACTTCCATGCCCTACTCCCAACACCAATCCTATAGATTCAACTTCCCTGATTATTGCACCCCATACACCCCATTCTATGTGTGTTCCTCTGTATTAATTCCAGTCCTTATTTTCTCAAAGTGGATTTACTGTGAAGTCTTCCTAACTGGTATCCTTTGTCCAGAGTCAGCTCTTATAAAAACCCTTTTTCGTGAAGACAGATTCAACTTTCTTAACTAGAAATCTGACCAAATTATGTCTTTGCTAAGAATGTGAAAGCTCCCTAGAACTTTCAAGTTATAATACCTTAGTGTGTTTGTTTTTGATTCTCCTGCCTGATACTAATCAGGCCTCATTATCTCACTTTGCTACATGTCCTGAATTTTGTCCCTATCATGTTATTTCATGCTTCCTCACTTTCACACATAATGCTAACGCAGCCTGGAAAGTTCCTTTCCCTATTTGATGCTTGACTAAACTGATGCTCATGCTTCAAATCTCAGCAATCTTGGCATCTCTTTCCAGAATCTTCCTAAAACCTTTTCATTTAAATGTTTTATTTTTTCTCTAGGATCTGAAAGTATTCTGTATATGCAGCTGTTTATATCCATAAATCCTAATCTTAATGCTGCATATCCCCACAGTCTGACAGTGCCCAGCACAAAACCTGATATTCAAGACACTTGTTGTGAAGATAGATCAGCAATGGTTGAAAATGGCAGCCATGCCAGAGGAAAAGATAGAAGCCATACACTGACTGAATTGAATGAAATAAGGGGACTGTAAAGGCATCTGTTAGACTGAAGACTTAAGAAGACACAGGGAGCAAATTGAAAAAGAATGAAGAGCAAGGAGACCAAAAGAAATTTGAAATAAATCTTACATATGGTCAGGGGAGAGTTGACATGTCCATTAGGTTATGAGAACATCCTTAAGATTACAGAAGACACTATTTTATTTTGTGCTATTTGAGGGACAAGAAATAATCAGTGCAGAGGCAAGACTATTTTTGTTTGGGTGAAGCAACGTGAGTTATGGGCTGAATCATGTCCTCCAAAATTTCATATTGGGGTTGAAGCCCTAACCTCCTATACATCTGACTGTGACTGTCTTTAGGAGAATAAATCTGGATACACACTAGGACACCAGAGGCAAGACTATATGAGGACACTGGTGAGATGGTAGCTATTTGCAATCCAAGGAGAAAGAGAACTCAGAAGAAACCAAACTGCTTGATATTTTGATCTTGGACTTCCAGCTCGAGACGTGTGAAACAATAATTTCTGTTTTTTGTCACATATTCCATGGTATTTTGTGATGGCAGATGAAGCATACGAATACAGAGGGAAATCATAGTAGATGGAGTCAGAAAAATAATAGGAGTCTGGGCGGGAAGTATGGGGAGTTATGTAGTGAGGCAGTATCCGTCATTCTAGAGACTTAGTGTTTTATTCTAGTGAAATGGGAAGCCATTGAAGTGTTTGAGCAGGTGAATATTATGATCTGACTCACCTTCATGGGTAGCAGGCACTGATAATGCAGTCAGCGCTATCAGCGATGCAGGACAAAGGGTAGAAAAACCGAAAAAGGGGAGAGGACATTGTAGATGCTTTTTTCCTTCCATGTACAGCTGAAAACTGAGGACCCAAAGTGAGAAAACAGAACCCAAAAGTGATTTGCTCCAAATGACTTAGGATGTATAGAATAATTCCAGTCCCAGGAGTAGAGCCAGGCATCAGTGCTCTTGACTACTTCGTGCTTGAAAAGAGGTGTTTTTGATGTCTCATGTAAAGAACACACTTTGATTGTCTGATATGTGTGGGAGGCTGCTTTAATCCTGTGGGCAGCTCTGAGCACCTGAGTAAGTTACAGTGGCCATGGAGTACCTCCCAACCCTCTCAGCTGCCCAATCTTGTCTTGTGGTTCAAGGACACTTAACTTGAAAAATGGCAGGAGCAAGTGGAAATTATTCATGGGCTCTAGTCACAGACTTGTGTTTCCACAGATGCCCTTCATAGATCGTTTCATTGACAGAACAGTTTCCAGAGATGATGATAGCAACTCACTGATCTTCAAACTATTCTCCAACATGCTGGAAGAATGCAGCCTTCGGATTCTAGGTTAATGGAGAATTGTGGGTCTGTGTGGGTATCTATGTGAGATATATGTATGTATATGTGTGTATGTGTGTGCATTATATGTGCATATATTTGCGTATCATATATACTATATATAAATAGAAAAATATCAGACTTGAAGATAATGTTAAATATGCTTAATAGAAGTAATATGATCACTTAAACCTGTAGGATGTTTCATAGATATCTATGTTCCAGTCACAATTCTGCTCATAACTGATAGTGTGTTTGGGAAAGTTACTGAACCTTAGCAAAATTTAATTTCCTCATCTGAAAAGTATGACGATAAACATGACTAACTCGTATGGTTGTTACTGGATACTGGACATTTGCCATAAGATAATTTACATAAGACATTTGCATAAGACAATACCTAGGTCATAGTCAGTGTTCATTTTATTTTTATTATGTTTTTCTTCTGCTTATTTGGATCTACTATCCTATTTTTCTAGTTTGACATATAAGCCGAGATAATTGAGTTGAGATCTTCTTTTCTCATAACATTGAGTGTTATAGACTCTCTAAGCACTGCTTTAGTTGCATCCACAAATTTTGATATATTGGGTTTTCATTTTAATTAAAATCAAAACATCTTGTGTTTTCCTCTTTGAGCTAGGGGTCAATTTCCAAATATTTGGAGATTTATGCAGAGACATTATTGATATGTTCTAGTTTAATTCTTTCATGATCAGATAACATACTTTGTATAATAATAATTAATACTCTTAAATATGTTGAGAGTTGTTTTATGGTTCATAATAGTATCTATTTTAGTTAGTGCCTATGTGCCCTTGAAAAGAATATGCATTCTGTTGTTATTGGATGGAGTGTTCTTTAAATGTTAGTTAGGCAGAGCTCCTTGATAGAATTTTTCCAGATTCTCACTGCTTTACTGTCCACTTTTGCTATTTTTTACTGAGAGTGAAATGTCAAAATTTTCCACTATAATTGTTGCCATAAAAATGTCAGATATCAACACAGACATTCTAATTTTTCTCTGAATAGGTTTGTGTGGTTTATCTCTGCCGTCATTGTATTTAAATTGTTAAAATCTTGGTGCTAAGTGGCAATATAACTCATTTAATTCACATATCTAGACCTTTTACATTTAATGTAGTTGTTGATATTGTTGTTTTAAAGTCCCCCAGGTTGTTTTCTGTTTAACTTATTTTTGCTGATTCGTTTCTACATTTTGGGGTATTAAGTACTTCTGTTATTCTGTTTTATTTTCACTATCGGTTTATTGGCTATAGCTTTTTTAATGGTTTTTCTAGGATCTGCAGTATACATTTTTAAACTCGCACAGTTTACCTTCAAGTAGTGTCATACCACTTCACATATGATGTAAGAACCTTACAATATTATTTATCATTTCTTCTATCCTTTTTGCTTTGTTGCCATATCTCTCACTGAAATTTAAAATACAAGGCTTAGAATTCACTATACTTTTTTTAGAGGACAATAAAATATCTGTTTAATATTTACCCATCTATTTTGCCATATATTATCTAGTGTTCTTTGTTCCTTTGAGCAGAGCTAAATTTCCATCCATTGTCATTTTAGTAATCTTACCCTTTTTTACCTCATTAGGCTTACGCTTAGCAAGATATTTTCACAAAATCGTTGGTTGACAGTTTTTCTCTTTCAGTATTTTAAAAAGTATCTAGTATCTTTTGACTTAAGCAGTTTCTGAAGAGACATATGCCATTATCTTACCCTTTATTCAATTACTGCTTTATATAATTATTCCCCCCCATTACTTTTGCTCTTAAGATTTTGGCTTTCTCACTATGGGGAACTTTATTTTTACCAATTTTTTATGATTTTCTTTGCTGCTTTTTTATTGCTAAATTTTTATTTTCTGTTTGAGATTTGTTGGATTTATTGGATATTTAGATTTACAATTTATAGTTTTCATCAAATTTTGACATTTTCAGCCATTGTTATTTCAAATCTACTGTCACTCTCTTCTCCCAGAACTCCAACTACATGTCTGTTATATCGTGATATTATATCATGATATTGTCCCATGCACTCTGATTTCCTGTTTGTTGTTTTCAGTCTTTTTGTTTTCTCTTTATGTGCTTATTCTGGAATATTTCTTTTGTTAAATCTTAGAATTATTGGATTGGGGGGGTTAATATGCTGTAAATCCTTCTAATGTATTTTCATATCAAATACTATATTTCTCTTTTATATGTGTTCCTTTTGAGTATTTTTTATGTCTTCCGTTTTTTCTCTTCATCATGCTCATCTGTCCTCTACCTTATTGAACACGTGGAGAGTATTTATAAAATATATTTTCATAACCCTCTCTGCTGGTTTCAGCACCTCTGTCATTCTGAGTGTTTTTATGTTTGTCAATTTATTCCCGGATTTATGGGTTTTGTAATATCGTAAAAGTAATACTAATTTTTCCCTCATGGCATTTGTTTAGATTACTTGAAAACAATCCGATCCTTTTCCGTAAACTTTATTAGGATGGGTTCAGAGCAGTTTTTTATCTAGAGCTCATTGATTCCCACTATAAAGCATTTTTCCAGTTCCCATCAAATGATGACTGTTTCCATCCTTGCTTTTAAGATAAAAAATGAATACCAATTCTGGTGAACTCCAGAGACTTTTTCACCTATATCTTTCTAGTGTTTCTTTCCTCAGCCTCTCCTGAATGTGCAGATCAGAACTAAGGCGAGGACTTGATGGATCCTTCTCTACATCTCTAGAGGGCTCTCCCTCCATGTGAACTTTCTTCGCTCTGTTATTCATCCCTCAAGCCTAGCCTCCTTGCCTCTCTAAACTTCCATTTCTATCTTCATACCTCATTAAGACAAGAAGTCTATACCCATCTCCTTGGGTACCCCTCTTTCTGTGCTACAGTCTGGAAACTTCCTACAAGCTGTCAGGGGGTGAACCCACAGGGCATTTAGGATGAACAACTTTTCCTGATTTTGACAGGATTTTTCCAGCCTTAGCACCGAAGGGCTTATGATTTGGGAATCTCCCAAATCCCATGCAAGCTGAGAGGGATGATCACTCCTAGTCACATTGTTGCTTTTCTTATTTTGGGGATCGCAATCCTGTACTACCTTTGAGCATCTGAAAATGTGTATAAACATATATATATTTTTTTCAATTTGCCAATTGTTTTAAGTTCACCTTGTTACCTTATTTTGTCCAGAAGTAGAAACTGTCATTTACTCTTCTTTCTGTGTGAAAAATCAACTGGAGAGTATAAAAGTAACAGTGGAAAGACCAGTTGAAACCTATCTGATAGTGGCCTAGAAATATATAGGATAGTGCTATATATGATCAGAAAAGTTGGAAGAAGTTTAGATGTAGTTGAGAAACATTGAACAGGTCAAGGCCCTAAAATAACTTATAAATAACTTTTATAGACTGATTCTATAATCTAAATAATTATGAGGCAACTACTATGTTATGATCCATCCTATATTTTTATATCTTGATCACATGGTTCATGGATAATATTCATAAAACCAGGGTAGAGAATATAGTAATTGATGAAAAACTGGAAATGCAACAATTCACAGAAGGTGTAGAGCAAGAGATTACCTTTAAGGACATAGGGCTTGGGATTTTTGGTCCCTCTTTGACATGGACGCTCCCATTGAGTCTATGGATTAGAAGCATTAGAAGGGAAGAGGAAGTTACTTATGTGTCTAGACTCAATGGACCATCTCCTTTTACTTCTGAAATGTTTGTAGCTATTCAGACACAATCAGAGTCCCTGCTAATCCACGTTATACAGAAAAATGGGCATCATCAAACTTTACACAGGACCCAGGGAAAGTGTCTTATTTGCATACACCATGTTTTTGTTCCTATCATTCATTCATCAAGATTCAGATGCTGTAGTTAACTAGATGCAGACCTGCTTACTGGTAATAGAGGGGACTCATAGCATAAGAAACATGCAAATGAGAATATTCTTTGGAAAGCTAGGAGGTAGAAAATTCCTGTTCCTTGACAAAGACTTGTAATTTCACCTGCAAAGAGGAAATAGGACCTTGGGTTCATCCTGTTCTAAGGAGTGTGTGTGTGTATGTGTGGGTGTGTGCACACTCAATCAAGCATATACACCTGCTCATGCATGTGTGTTAGCTGGTGATGAGGGGCAGAAGTGCCAGCAACAATCTAGCACTATTCAGTGACATGTAACTAAAAACCTTTGTCAAAATGCCTCCTAGGAAGTCCAAACAAAGTCAAACGACTGATGTCAAATATTTTCTGAGTGAAAAATGTGGGTATTTGATTCCTAATAAGAGTCAGATCCAAAGGAGAAAAGAAAAAAAGAGGTGATCGACTTTGTAATATTATCCAGGGTTTCCATATTCACCTAAAATTGACCAAGGCCAGAGAGGAAAGGTAACCAAGTATTTTGTCATACATGGCTGCAAATGCATGTTTCTATTACATTTCATAAAAAGCCATCTCTCTTACAAGGCAACTTCTTACTCAAGTGGTTTGAATATTGTGTTAACGAATAACTTTTGTTATTTATGGCAGAAATTTGGGGACATCACCTCAAGTCATTTAATTCCTTTTAAAGAAAATTTCAAGAGAACTAAGGTCTGAGATGAGCAACCCATTAGAATGTAAGATGTTTCAGGGAAGGAACCATGTCTGATATATTCAGTGAATCCCTAACACCCATCTTCCACACCTGCACACGGTAGGTGTTTGGGAAATATTAATTGAATTCCAGTGTAAAGTTTGGGAAATAAAAACATTCCTTAGACAAATGATTTGAAAATATGCAACGTTTTTCTGTATAGATTCACAACACATATTAACCTATTATATGTGTTCTAAATGACCTACACTAATAAAACCTATTTTTGAGTAAAGTAACCTTTCACAAATATATTTGACCATGAACTCTATTTTAGAGAATACCTATTAGCATTTGCAAAAATGCTAGCTAGTATACCCAATATATCTTTGAGGTAACAAAGCTGATCCTACAAAAAAAATTTGAAAATATGATCATGCTCTAAAGTTCTCATCACAAGAAAAAAAAGTGAAGCTCTGTATGGTAACAGATGTTAGTTAAGACTTATTGTGATAACCATTGTACAATACATGCAAGCATCAAATCACTGTTATACACTGAGAACTAATACAATGTTGTATGTCAATTATATATCAATTAAAAAGAAAGAAAAGGAGATGGCTGTGTCTACATCACAAAGACACTTTAGGTATTCAAGTGAAGCTAGTTTATCATACGAGCGGGACTTGGTAGGTTGAAAGTAGAAAGCAAATATTAATTTTGTTTTGCTCTTTTAAATCTGGTATTTTGACTACTCATTCCCAGGTTCTACCTTCTCAATACAATTCAGGGAGGTGTTCCATTGACCTTTTTAGTTACCAATGTAATAAATGAAAAACAAAACAAATGTCATTTTTCAAGGTAGTAAAGCATCATGTAGCAAAAAGTTGAATATCTGTACATTTAGCTCCGTCTCCTCTCACAGCTGTTATCTCGCAGGTTGTACATCTGAGAAAAGAAAGACCTGGTTGATTTTCCCATTTTCTTTTCTTTGTATCTTCTCCATCTCTTAGCTGTGATTTCTGGCCTCTCCAGAGAGAGAGAGAGAGAGAGAGAGAGAGAGAGAGAGAGAGAGAGAGAGAGAGAGAGAGAGAGAGAGAGAGAGAGAGAGAGAG
>RJWH01001964.1:0-235026 GCA_004363575.1 Solenodon paradoxus | reverse complement strand
TCATGAACCATTTTGGTGAGTTTTTTTTTTAAGATGCCTCCCTTTGTTTACATTACAGGGTATCTCTCAGTAAGTGTCGCCCTGACTCCAGCTATGCTTTCAGTTCTTGTCTTCTTAGAGCATATTCCCTTGACAGGGTCATGCCATCCTAGGTAATATCTTTCCCCAGGTGATCCAATCTGCCTTTCCTGAGCAGTACCTTTATTGCCCCCATCTCCTGAGAGTGCTGCTTAATCCCAATAAGCTCTGCCCGAGACACCAGAAAAGGGTAGTTCAAGTCCTAGTCCCTATGTTTTCAAGTATGAGACTTCAGTCCTGTGCCCCTAAAAAGTTCAGAAGACATATATTAAACACTTCAAGTGGCTCCCGTGACGTGTCTCTCTTGTGGAATGTGCTAGAGAAGAAACTTGCCTTTCTGGGGTGAGGGTGAGGTGGAGATTGCCAGTGTCCTAACATGGATAGAACTCTTCCAGAACTCTTAGTAGGTGCTTTACAGTTGAGCTGCCACTTAGCTTTAGAATGTGGGAATCCTGGGTAGCCAGTATATTGGGCTTATCTGAAAGTCTCAGACAAGAGGACATGCCCCTTTTAACTTCCCGTGCATGTGACAATATACGCAATCCACACTAACGTCTTTTTATGAGAAATATAGCAAGAGGAACCAAAGCCGAAATAAGAAGTAGACAGAGGCATAACCAATGAAACTAATGTTAAAAAAAAAAAATATATATATATATATATGTATATATATATATATATAATGCACAAGGCCTGCAAAATAAGGAAGAAAAAAGAAAGTGTTAGCTTTATGCATAATTAATAGCTTCATATGCTGAACCATTAGAATGTGGACAGAGATTGAATTTCACTTGTCAAAGATTCACTTTGCTGTACTTCACAGCTCATGGCCAACAGACGACAAATTTATTTCCACAATAAATACTTATACTTGCTTAGGCTCACACTTGTCCTTTGACTTTTGTTCTGTTTGCCTTTCACAACAATGTTCTGTGTGCCTAGCAATTTCTGCTTGTCAGCACAGGCTCCTAATGAACCCAAAGACATTAAAGTCACCAGCCATGATGCTAAAGAATTAAAAGTTCCAAAAGAAGTTCAAAGTGAATGTTAAATCTCTGACCCTTGTTCGGGTATTAGCTGTGTGTTTTATCTGGTTAAAACTCACACAGTTTCTGAAATTCTTAAGAGTGTTGATAATATCCTAACAGATAATCATGTTTGCATACAGTCATTTAGGGGAGTCTTTCAAAATAGCAACGCTTAGACTCAGCTCATCTCATTAAACTAGAAATTTTGTGTTTGGACTTATTGGACTCCATGTTTTTAAAATTCCCAGGTATTCTACTGAGCCAAGATGAATGTCACTGCTAACATTTCTACCCCGATAATATAACTTCTATCTGTTCATCGCAGGGTATGTAATTAAAATCTTTATGAAGTTACATGCCATGTAGGTGGAAGAGACATGGAAAGTGCATTGCTAAGGCTTTGAGATGTTTGGCCTTGGTGGTTCAGTGCCTCTTTGAAAGTTGGATTAGGTGCCATCATTTAAAAACGTAAGAGTTCTAGTGATGAAATTTTAATCAGTTTCTTTTGAAAACTCAGCTACTGAGCACAAGTACCTCCTCTTCCTGTGGATCAGCGGCTGATGCTGGGGAGCAGGAGATCATTTTCAGAGGGTCTGTGCTTCCCGGTCTGCCCATAAACCTCACCTACTAGAGTTCCTTGCCTAGTCCCTACAGACAGAGTTCTGCACGCCTGCTGTTGTTCAAGTTTGGAGAAGTCGTTGAAACCTTGAACTCTTCCATTTTCAAACACAGACAACCCAACTTGCACCAAAGAGCCTTCTTTGATCTGAATGGTGCAAACAATCCCTTAGCACTGGATTGTTTAAAAGGTTACTTGAGTTCTCTCTTCCATTCTCGGCCTGTCCACTCCCCTGAGAGTTTGTTCTGTTCCTTGTGATTTAAAAAGGAAAACAAATTGTGACTACACATCTATTCCCTGAAGACTGTAGCTCCTCAAGGCCGAGAGCCAGATGCCTGATTTGTTTTTTCCATCTAGGGCTGTACATACAGAGAGGCATCAATGCAAGGCCATTCTGCTTTTGACCTTCCTAGGGCTGAATGCACAGCCAGTCAACAGCAGATCTGAAAATAGAACCCAGGACTTTCAAATCATTGTTCTGTTCACTGGGCTGTGCTTCCTCCCACAAGGGTTTCTTAAACAACGTCCTGTTTTTGAAAAAGCAGAAATCATAATATACGTATGAGAAACTGGATGCAGAAGAAACACGGCCCCACCCTCTAGAAAGATGGCATTCTTGCATGAAAGGAGTGTGAATTCATTTCTAGCACAGCCGTTTATAGGCTGCACTCAAAAAAGTGGGTGTTGAGTCATCGACTTTGTAATGTATGACATTTTGAACAAAGAGTTCTCATGAAGTGCCCAGAATGTCTTTGCTTGACAAGCCATAGGAAAAAAAAAATTACAGCTTAAGAAAGATGATCACAAAAATGACAGGATCTGTACATAAAGATGACTGGGAATCCGGAATCAGGGTGCTGCTTTTCACCAGAGGGTAACAAGTGTCATGAGGCAGAACCAGGAGTTTGTCAACGCTGTGATTCTTAGCTCAGGGTGTGAGTGCGCCCTATGGAAAGAACAGAAAGAAGACTTGAATGGCAGGAGGGCTAGGAGTAGCTGACACTTGCCCAAGCTCCCAGAATGCTTAGTCTTCTCCCCTTTGTTCCAGTTTGCAGAGAGCTTACCTCTCTTTTAGGGATTATCACACTGGTTTTTGGTAAGCCCCCTAAGGTCAGGGACTGTGTGGTTCCCATTGATATTGCCCCCATGTCTACCATAAGTCCCATCCTAGAGGCAGCAGGACAGAATTTAGAGCCCGAGTTTCTGAGTGTGCGCTATGATCGCCCAGCTGTGAGACTCTAGACAAGTGACTCTGCCTCTCCATGTCACAACGTCCTCATCTGTAAAATAGAACTGGTAATAATAGCTCCTACCACGGAATCATTATGAAAATTAAGTGACTTCCTACTTATGAAGTGCTTAGAATATTACTTGGTACTTAATAAGAATTCATTCATTATTACTTAATAGAAACCATCAAATATATAATCTATGAATGGATAAACAGTGTAACTAGCAATACAGTTATAATACGTCAGGTAACTTGATATGCACTTTTCATAGATTATTCTATTTAATATTAAAAATACATGCATGAGATAGCTACTCCTATTCCTCCAGATTTGGCACTGAGGCACAGAAAAATTGAATACCCCACTCAAAATCAAACAGATTGTGATTGACAGAGGAAGGCTTTAAACTTATATGGTCTGATACTACATCTTTCACCACTCTGCTGCTCTTCAAATATTTCCTGGGGTGGGGTGGGGGGTACTTACAAGGTTCACATATAATCATTTATTGACACTTTGACAATAGTAAACTATACTTTGTGAGATGATAGTGATGACTAATAAACACATGAGAAATCTTACCTCATTAGCCTCATTTAGCATACAAAAGGTGTTAAAATAATAATTAGGCTTAGGAACCAAAGAACAAGTAAAACCAGTCATTTGACACACCAAAAGGCAATTTAATATATGAGTGTTCACTAGTAAAGATAACAGTCATTGAATAAATTAACAAAAGAGCGTTCTGAGAACTGGAACATGGTATTTTGTTTTTTTTCTTTGCAAAAATATACTTGGTTATGATGATATATTTTAAGTCTCTACATGCTTTATCTCTGAATAATTTCCCTAGCTCCAAATATGAAGAGAAATGAAGAGTGGTTTTCTTTTCCTTTCTTTTTTTAAACATTTGTATTTGTTTTATTTAGCTGTTCCTTCTACCTCAGACCTTGAACCTGGCTCCTTGGAACATCTGTAGACTATGTACGTAGATTATTTCACAATTAAAATATGCAATATACATTAAATTTTATCAAATGTCCCTTTTTCCCCTTCTCGGTGTCCTTCTTTTTCCTTTTGCCCTGAAATATTGCCATTAAATTCATAATCTATTTTAGGATTAAAGCAAGCAAAACAAAGCAAAAAAACCCAAACTGGAACAGCATAACACTCACCACCACAAACAAGAGCTAAAGCTGTTTCAAAGATTTGGTTGATGTGAATGGACTTACGTGTCATTGCAGTTTAATTTCTTCAGGTCCTCTTCTAGAGAATAAATTATATTTTATCTATGGCAGCAATGACCCTTGAGTTTTGCCTGTCAGTGGTGACAGCATCCTATCAGAAGCAAATTACTTTTAAAAAGTTAAGTGTCAGTACATTTGAAAATGTGATCATCAGCTTGTACTAAGATTAATAATCATTTCTTCACAGTCAGCTGAGATAACAAGGGCTCTTCTTTCCTTAAGGCCTATCCAAGGGGGAGAACAGCTGTTCTTTGTTTCAGGAAAGGACGGGGCAAAGGTTAACTCATGGGCAGAGTTTCCTGTTTGTAATGTCTAAAGTCAAGGGAGGTGCCAACAATTTGAATTCTTTATTAAAGGGGAGCTAATTCTTACTGGGGCAAAGTTGTGATGGAAATAAAATCCCCTCCCTAATTGATGTCTTACCAGCTGTGCATAAGACTAATCGTATTATTTCCTAGCTAACCTGACTTCAGTGGCTCCCCTTTGCTTGCCGGAGAAAGTCCACATACTTAAGAACTCTTTAAACAACACCCAGAATTACTTTCAGTTCCTTGAACATACCTGACTCTTGTGCCCTGTAACTTCACCTGGACTAACGTACCTGTCAAGATTCAGTTCATGTACCATCTCCCCTTGGTAGTCTTTGGTTGCCAGTTAGTCAAGAGAGGAGCTTTTTCTTTGTGATCTCAGGCTTCTCTTTATCCAAGGGATTCTCAAGCCTGGCTGCACCATGGAATCAGCTGACAATTTATTGAAACACACCAATGCCCAAACCCTACTTAGAGATTTTGATTTCACTAGTCTTGGATGAACTAAGCTTCTCTATTCAAGGTCTTCAGTCACTTATACTGTGTAGCCTATGCCGAGAACCACTGTTTTATGGTAAACTTTACAGCATAGTGTATGAAGAGTTTTATGCTCGTGATTGCTCTGTTTAGGTGTTCCGGTTCTTCTAGATCAATCTTGGTAAACTGTGTTTTTCTACAAATATGTCCATGTCCTCAAGGTTGTCTGTTTTATTGGCATAGATCTGGTCATAGCAGTCTCTTATGATGGTTTGTATTTCTGTGGTATCTGTTATAACTTCTGTGCTTTCATTTCTGATTCTGTTTATGAGCGTTTTCTCTCTTTTTTGCTTTGTGAGTCTAGCCAATGGTTTGTCAATTTTGTTTATTTTTCAGTGAACCAACTTTTGCTTTTGTTGACCTTCTGGATTGTCTTTTTGTTTTCTATTTCATTTATTTCTCCTCGGATTTTGATTATTTCCTTTCTTCTACTGATTTTTGGCTTTAATTATTCTTCTTCCTCTAATTGTTTTAAACGTGAGATTAGGTTGTTTATTTGTGATTTTTCTTGATTCATGAGGTAGGTCTGGACTGCAATGAATTTCCCTCTTAGTACTGCTTTTGCCATAGCCCATAGATTCTGGCAGCTTATGTCTTAATTCTCGTTTGTCTCTAAGTTCCTCTTGTACCCAAGAGTCATTCAGAACCATATTGTTTAGTCTCCAATGAATCTGAGGTCTTCTAGCTTTCTTTTTGTGGTTGATTTCTAGCTTTAACCCACTGTGGTCAGAGAAGATGCTTGGCATGATTTCAATTCTTGTAAATTTCTTAAGACATTCAGTGTCCCACATATGATCGATCGTTGAGAATGTTCCATGTGCACTTGAGAAGAAAGCGAAATCTGTACTTATTGGATGAAAGGTTCAGTATAAGTCTATTAGACCTAACTGTTCCAAATGGTCATTTAAAACTTCTGTCCCTGTTAATTTTCTGCCTGGTTGATCTGTTTATTGTTTTAATGTGTTGTAAAAGTGTCCCATTATTATTGTGTTGCTATTGATGTCTCTCGTCAGCTCTAATAATACTTGCTTAATATATTTTGATGTTCCTTCATTTGGTACATATATGTTAAAAGGAGTTATGTCTTCTTGCTGGATTGATCCCTTAATCATATAAATTCTTTGTTTTTTGTTATGCTTTTTAGTTGGAAGTATATTTTGTCTGATGTAAGTATAGCATCTTGCTTTTTTTGTTTTTTTAGTTGCCATTTGACTGTAAGATTGTCTTCCAACCATTGACTTTGAGCCTGTATTTATCTTTTGAAAGAAGGTGAGTTTCTTGACTGCTGACAATCATATGAGAAGTCCTTTGAATGTGACTTTTTCTCTAGCTGCTTTTAGGATTCTTTCCTTATCTTATATTTTTGACATTTTGACGACACTCTGTCTAGGTGTAAGTCTGTTAGGGTTTCTTTTGTTTGGAACTCTGAATTTCCTGAGTCTGGAGGCTTACTTTATCCCTCAGGTTAGGGAAGTTCTCAGCTATTATTTCTTCAAATACAGTTTTTGCCTCCTTTTATCTCTCTTCTTCTTTTAGGACCCCTTGATGCAAATATTGTCCCTTTTGATATTACCCCACAGGTCGTGAATGCTTTCTTCATTTCTTTTCGTTTTTTTTCCCTCTTTGCTGGTTTGCTTGAGTGCATTCCCCTGCCCTATCTTCTAGTTTACTGATCCTGTTGGAAGCTTCATCCATCCTAATCTTGAGTCCCTATGTTGAGTTCTTTAATTCAGCTATCATGTTCTTCATTTCTTTTATATCTTATTTCATTTCGTCTCACTTTCTTATTGTTCTCTTTCTCTTCCTCTGTAGTTTTCTTGATTTCCATGAGTATGTTTATCACTGTTGTCCTAAATTCATCCTCAGGCTTGTTTGCACATGTCTGTTGTATTCAGATTTCCCCCTAGGACTTAATTTGATCCATCGTTTCGTGTATATTTCTCTGCGTCTTCATTTTGTTTGGGATTCTGCTTATGTTTCTGTGGGTTAGAATTCCCTGCAGTGATTGCATTGTATATGATATCAACTTGCACCAGAGAAATGTGGGTCTTGCTTGAACACTGAGAATTCTTGAGCTGTGTGGCATTACCACTGATTGGATTTGTTGATGTCCTTAGGAGGATCCTGAGTTCACCCTGAGCTCATCCAATGGTGTTGGAGTTTGTGTGGGGGATCCAGAATCTTCACCCAGTGTCCCAGCTATGAACAGTTATGACCATCTTTTTGCTGACCCAGTCAGCAGTCGGGCTGCAGTTCCATCTCCATTGACAGGGTGGTGTTGTGGGTAGTGTTGAAGGTTACTTCCTTCTGGGACTCTCTTCTCCCTTAAGCCAGGAGAAGAAATTTTGAGTGGGTGGGTCTTGCAACTCCAGAGCAATATGGTGAGAGAAGCAGGGATGAGGTTATTCCCCTAGGTGCTTTCCAGTTATGACTGTACCCTGTGTAATTTCCCTGCGCAGACCACAAGGGCACTGGTCTTCCTTCTACTTTGTGCCAGACCCTCTTCCCCAACCCTGCATCCTTGTTCTCCTGGGTGAGCTCTCTGCTGCCCTCAGAGTGACTCCTGGGAGGTTTAGTTCGCCACACAGTTGTACCCTCTCAGGCCACTTTTTCTCCTGAGGCTGGAAGTCCTGAATCTGTGATGCAGTTCTGAACTCCAGTGCCTTTGCTTATTCTTGTGGTGGTTATTGCAAACAGGTCAGTCTTTCCACACTATGTGTGTCTGAAGAATAGTGGTTTCTAGTTGTTCTGTGGGGAGGAGATCCAGCACACCCTACCAGGTCTCCATCTTGACCGCCTTCCTAACTTCCCAGTTTTAAAGCTCATTTATGTTGATGCAATTTTGGGGGGTAAGAAATTGTGAAACATAGAAGAATGGATGTGAATCCCAGGTATTTGGAGACCAAGAATACGGCTAAGAGAAGTATTTGAGAAAATATAATAAAGCCCAAAAGAAAACCTGTGAAATCTTGAATTAATTAGGAGCAGGTTCTGGAAAAAAAAAAAAAAAAAGAAAGAAAGAAAGAAAACCAGGCCCATGCTACTGACCTGGGTAGGAACTTTGGGTGTGAGACTGATGCAAGAGATTCTGGAGATCAGGAAGGGAACAACTGGCTCAACCACAGGAGATTGGAAGGAAATTAATTTCTACCTACTCAGGATAGAAATTCAAGGAGCATGGAGTGTGTCCAGAAGAGACCCAGCTTTCCTCTAAGACACAGAGTCCAGGACCCAAAAGTCATGGAGTCCAATAGCCCGAGGGAGAATCAGTGGAATGGGAGTCAAACTTGAGCATCACTGGAAACTGCTTACTCTCTCTATTTTATAAATCTCTGTATTGAGGATCATAGTATGTGCTAAATTGCTTTAGGTTTTGTATTATTTCATTTCATATTCAGTTAGGTTTATGAAGTAGACTTCGTTATTGCCAGTTTTATAGATGAAGACACTGCATTCTAGGGGAGTTGAATAAAGGTCATCTGCACTACAAATGGTAAATGTCACTTTCAAAATGTTCATTGAACATTACTGAGGTGAGGACCCAGTTGAAGGAGATGGAGGGATGGAATGGGCTGGAGTTCCAGGGTCTTAATCCAAGAAGAGGGTTTATCCTACAAGTCCTGTCAGTTGAGTAGGAGACAGCAGAGTAAGGAACCTTTTGTTGATGGTTGTCTCAAGTGTTTTGATTAATAAAGCTCCTGTTTGTCTGGTCCTGGGAACACTAAGTGACTCTAAACAGTGAATACACAATGTTCTCCACTTCTAGACTCTTAGTGACTGTATTTTGCAGAACTACATGCTCTTTCTTGTAAAAAGAGGGCAAGTATACTTAGAATTTTAGTGATTCTATAGATGGAAAAATGGGTATACATTTTGAGTGTTTTTTTTTTTTTAAAGAAGGAGCTAGTAACTTAGTATGAGAATTTTCATAATATGGGAACTGGCTACATTTCACATAATGTGTCATAATCAAAATTTTAGTTTTGAAATGTTTGGTTTTCCATGTTAAGGGGAATTCTCTCTCCCTGAGCCATTGATAGTCTATGTTCATGCAAGCTTCTCCTGCTTTATCTTAACAAACATTTAAGTTCCAAAACAAGGTCTCATCTTAACTACTGGGCCAACCAATCAATTTAGTCTGTCACATAATGGTGTGATAAAGATGCCTACAGATAATGGTTCATTGAAGTCAACTTCCCTTATCATGCCTCTGTGATGATGATTCTTCTGGAATAGTTTTTACAGTCCCAGCCTTCATGCCAAGCACATTAGAACTACTGGTTCTCACCCCCACTCTCCAGCCCTGGACACAGTTCCTGTCTGTGAAAATTATAATCAGCCTTCTGTAAGAGATGCTTGCATGTCAATATGCAAGGAGTAGATTGGAATTGGGATATTCATTTGACTTATTAGGAAACAGCCTGGGTTTTGAACATAGTTGAATCTGGGTTCAAATCCTGATTCTGCATTTTTCAAATGTGTTCAGGGATAAGGAACGATCAATACATATTGGTTCCCTTCCTTATTTCTCTTTGTTGGAAACAATTCTTTCTAGCAGACCATTTCTATGATCTAATCATATATGCATTCTGTCTCACACATCCACACAAGAAGCACAAAGATATGCATTTTACTCTTTTCTGCCTTTGGTTCTTTGTCAAAAAGTCAGAATTTAAAAAACAACTCTTAAGCCGTCTGTATTTCATGCTGATATATTATCTCATCTTTCTCTAAAATGGGTATGTTCTCTTACCCCTGACTTTCTGAAGAATGAAAAAACATATCCCATCCCTGTGCTTTCTGATAGCAAATTCAGAGGAGCATTTTCTAAATAAAAAAAAGGCATTTACAACTGACCTCGTTTTAGAATTTGGCTGTCAACTCTTACCTCACTTTCCAAAGAGGCAGCATTTGGTAGTGCCTGACCTTGGGTATCTTCGCTTAGTCTCTTGGGACTTGTGTTTGCTCCTCTCTGTGAAAGGCAGATTGTGCCACATGACATGTAATGTCCATTTGCTCTCTCAATATCTACCTCTTCTTCCAGCTGACTGGTAAGAAAATATGTTGCCGTACCTGAAGATAAAAAGATACTGATGGTTAATAGTTAGTGGGAAATTGGTCCTTCTCTACTCCCTCTCTCTTTTATGTCCATGTTATAAAATTATTACAATTATTACTTTTTCATCACCCACCTAATCCCATAAAACACCTCTCACTCTATAAATGCATATGGCCTGTTTTCCTACAGCCATTATACATTTTGCCCATGGGAATTGGACCTTTGCTCAAGTTCAGTAAAGGAGGAGCCAATTTTCTGATAGCAGATTAAATTTTTCTCTCTGGGCAAATGGTTTACTGTGCCTGAGACCAACTCAGCACCATCCTATTGCCTTGTCCTCGGGGAATATGACCAACTATTGTATAGCGCTCCAAATACTGGTGATATGTGCTGTGAGGGTGGAGAAGAAGTGTAGGAACATTTATTTTATACCTTTTTTTTTTTTTTTTCATAGTTGAGAGCATGAAGACTCAAGAGACGCTCATGGATTTTCCAAGGTCTCCTAAGTCTTTGGCTGCAAAGCCTGTGTTCATTTCATTTCATTTGCATTTCCCCTCTCAGGAACTCTAAGTGTGTCTATTGTGGGTAAAGAAGAAAATTGTTTGGGAATGTGAAGAATCTCTGAAATGATCTGCACCACTGAGATATAGCTACAAAATGGCATATTCCTATTTGCAAAGCTTCAGAGAGAAGTCCCATGAACTGAAATATTTGACATTGTTATGCCAAAAGGGTTTTGAATGCTTTTCTCTAGTAGGATCACAGAAGTCAAACACAATTTTAGATGTAATAATAGAGTGTAATATTGTTGTGATTCATCATGCTCCTGCTTTTGTGCCAAATACTTAATAATCTCATTTACCTAGACAACACCCCATAAAATAGCTACCATTCTCTTATAGAGACTTGAGCATTGAGGCTTATAAAAAAGGTGTCACCCAAGTGGCATGGCTCAAGAGGATGGGAAATCAGTGATATCTAAATTTAAAGCAAATTGCTTCTATTTATTCCTCACTTATGCCTCCACACTGAGGGGTGGGATAGGACTCAGGAAGTTCTGTTCTCTCTTCCACTGGTCTACACATCTATACAGTAATTTAAAGAACTTGGAGGGAATCACTATTGTGAACTTAGGATGCCCACAAACAGCAAACAATTATAGGGAAGATAAGCACTATAAGTTCTCACTGTGCTTACATTCATTAAAAAAAGAAATTAAAGGAGGAAATGGCAAAGGGGAAAATCTCTGTCCTAAATAACGTCATTTGAATAGAATAATCTCAATTATGATTTAGCAGGAACAGAATTGATTAGGTATCAGACATAGAACTATAAGGAGATCCTCTCCAGAAATCAACTCCATTATTACTTAATCATTTCAAAATAATATGGGATAACAAGATCTACCAAGCTAGATTGATTAGAAGATAAAAGACTCCTAATAATGTAAAGTTAATTGCAGTGCAAAGAAGCCAGATCTAGCAGGTCATCATTAAGGAATAGTATGTAAATACTGCTCTTGGACTTAGCAGTGACATTTAAGCAATCCAATCCTTGTCCCAGCTTGCTGTCCCTGTGATGCTAGGCTTTCATGTCATGGCTTTCACTTTTTTATCTGAGAGCAGATTCTGATGGCAGAGGTTTTCCTGGAAACTGAGAGCATTTAAATATGTAGTGACCTGGTATCAATGGGTTAAAAAGTGGGTTAAAAAGCCACTCATGCTGCAGCTGTGTGGGATAAAGGAAACCAATGCACTCCCTGGAATCTGTAAATGGACTGGGCTTGAAACATGTGAGCCACTTCTCATCTGATCACCCATACTCTCATGACTTTCTCAAAATGACAGAAACAACAGCTTCGATGTTTGTACCCATTGTGGAAACATCATCATCTCCAAACTCCAACTCAGTATTTAGGAATTTTAGAAGGTAATTGGAAAGCAAGTTCATCCATTTACAAACATGTATTATCTACAAATACATGTGGAGCGTATGATGTACACTGAGGAGCAGGACAAAATAACTGAAAAGTAGGCAGCAACGCACAATGGTCAGCTCAGCGAGGAGAGTGGAGCACTGAAGCATAAATGTGAAGCTGGCACTGGAGAGACAGCCACTGCTCCCGTGTTACATGCCAGTTACACACACAGTGGGATGTGTTAGATAGCATTTTTCTGAGATGAATCTATGTCTAATGGTGGTTTAGACATAAAAAAGTCTAGACCTATCAATATAAAGGAAAGATTGAAGAAGGAAAGGAAGGAGGAAAGAGGGAGAGAGGAAAGAAGGGAGAGAGGAAAGAAGGGAGAGAGGAAAGAAGGGAGAGAGGAAAGAAAGAAAGGAATTGATTCACCCACCTGATGACACAATGGTATTCCCACTAGTGGGTATCACCCTTGGAAAAGACATTAGTTTACATATACTTTCTATTTCCTTTTTTCTTTTAAGCAAATGGGAGTTTTTATTGACAAAGTGGAAAAGTGAAAACAAACATGGAAGGTGGACAAAGCAAGGGCAAAGTAGCAAAGTGAAAATAAGAGTGAAAGGAAAAGATGAGTAAAGTGAAAGTGTACCCTCAAGGGCAAAGGATGAGTAGCTCTCAGAGGTGCTGACCTCTACTTCTTAATCCAAGACCCTCACGGCATTATTCATCGGTGTTTATAGTAGTCAATTCTAATAGAAGTGAACATCCACCCGCCCTTATACAGTAAGTCCACATTTAATGCTGTCAACAGGTTCTTGGAAACTACAGATTTAAGAATGTTTTATTTAATATCAGTGGAAATTGTTTTTTGGCTTGTTGTTATATTGTTTTTTTTCATTAGTTAGACTAAGACATTGAAAGTTATTTGAGGACCCGATGAATACATAAGAATAAAGAGAGGCTCACAGACACTAAGTATGGTGACCCAGGAGCAGAGTAACAATATTCAGGTGTCTTGACACTGTATTGCCTCCTCCATCTTTATCATCTTTAAACTTGGCTGCTCCTGTACAGATGATGTGGTGTCCTTGAGAAAGGAGAAATAGGTGTTAAATTATAATAGTAACAGTGAAATCCCTGGTTGGCTTTTATCAAGGATAAAAATAAAGAGGACTTAAAGAAGTATGGCATGTAATGTTGTAAAACAGTAAGAATTTAGCACAAACTCCCTATTTGCATTTGCAAAACAAGGCAGGAAAAGATTGAATTCTGTGCAGCAGGGAGTTTCCTGCCTCCCTCTAGTAGAGTTCATTATACAAACCTGATATTCTTGGAACGTAGATTTATACCTCGGAGTTTCCCTAACACTGAAAAGAATCATTTCCTTGTTCTAAGTAGCATAGTCTGACTTCCTTTAGAAGATGGGTCAATGTATGTGCTAAGAACTTGATGTCTTTACTGCTTCTAGGTCTCCTCCCATTTTTCTCTCAATTCACCTTTTCAAGTGGTTGGTCATCACCTTCCTAAGAAACAAAAAGGTTACCATCTCTCTTTCCTGACCATCCCTACAGATTAACTGCCTCATTCATGGAGTGTTTCAAAATTTGACAGAAACCAATTTAATGTTAACCATTAGAAGTTTGGATTGCCTTTCTTGCGAAAACTATCTTAAAATCTTTTTTGAGGTGAAGTGAAAATATGTCAGTGAATTTTTTATCATGGAGAAATCAAGAGGTGGAGCTCATGTCCCAACTCCTTCCACCCTGCAGATGTTTATGACTGTCTGACAGCAGAATATCAGGGAGATGGTCCTGGGTAAGGCTGGAAAAACCAAGCAGTCTCTGCAATATCTCCTGGGTCAGTTGTTCTGGGAGTTTTTCTCCAGTAAGAAGTTCATCTACCCTGTGTCCATCATTTACAAAGACCATGAGAAGATACCAAACTGAGAAAGAGGTACCTGGGGAGCCCTATCTATTACAATCCCCAGCTGTTTGAGGCTCCCTGGTCTAGATGTCAGATGTAAGTGAAGACAACTTGGCGATCATTCCAGTCTCAGCCTGGTCTGACTACGACCTCTTAAGACCCTGCAAGAGACTGTCTAACTGAGCCCAGTCAACCCCCAGATCAGTGTGCATAGCAAGTGTTGTTACTGTTTTAAGCTCTTGGAAATGTTTTGTATATAATAAAGCACTGAAGCAGATTCTGAGAACTGGAAGTTAGACATTGTCATAATAAACCTAAAGCCTGCACTGACTCTGAGACTAGGTAGGGAACAGAAGATGGGTGGGTGGGTTGGGACCCAAAGAGCCTATTAGAAAGTTGATGGCCCTTGGGGAGTTAATAGATAGGCTGAAAGACAATGAGAAGATTGCTATGGAGAACTAGAGAGGTGGTGATTGCTTTTACGTAGTGGCAGAAATTTTAGCAAAACTGTTACCTTCTGTAACATAAAATATAAATATACCCACTCAACAGGTGGACTTGGCTGAGAATTCCAGTCAGAATGTAGAAAGTGCCAAATGGCTTCTTTTAGTCACATGAAAGTAGAGAGATAAGTTTAAAGAAGGAACTCTTTCATTTTCAAGGAATGTTATAGAACATATAGAAAAGATCTCTTTACAGCAGAGGAGTCTCAAATTAAGAAAAGTTGTCAGAGCCTTTATTAATACCTCTGAGTTAGGGTAATCACTCATAAACCCTTTGAAACAGACAAAGTTTCTCTAAGGATGTTAAGGGCATGCCAGGCAGACTCTCTCAGTTAAGCACTGGGACTTTTAATAATTTTAAATGTATGGTCTCATAGCAGCTTTCCGGAAATCCCAAGAAGAGAAGGATGTATATCAAAGCTTTGTATGCTGATATTTTTTTCTATAGCTTTAAGAAGAATGAGAGAAAGTCCATAGAATCTTTCACAAGATAGTACTACTAATAATTTGCCAGCATGAACTAAAAGGGACAGAAACATTACGAAATAAAAAGAGGACTTTGAACTCTAGAATTTCTATGGGCAGGAAGCAGACTGATAAATCTATTAAGCTGAGGTTATAAGGCATGTTTTCTATATAAAAATGATAATTTAAAAGGAAGAAAAGAGAACCCAGAGGTGAGACTCAAGAAACTGGGAAATTAATTAGAGTGGTAGAACAGAGACCTAAAAAAGGGATGTTTGCCTGGCTGGATTTCAAAATTGCTGTGAACCAACTAGAGCACTGTTTTGTGCTCTTGTCTTCTTCTATTTTCAATAAGAATGTCGATAGTTATTATCTAACGCATATCATTGGGTTGAGTGTGGGATCTTAGATATTTAGTTTGCAGGTCTTCTGAAAGAAATGAATGGTATTCAAGAATTTTCACTCATGGGGCTTCATTAGTATCTGGAAATGATTTAGATGATAAGATTTGAAGCCTTGAACTTAAGTCTAATGAGATATTGGGGCATCTCGGGGAAAAAAAGAGTTTATGAAAATCTATAGCATGTGGGAAGAAATAGAAATAATTTGTGGTCAGGAGGTATAGTTAAGAATTTAAACACATACTTGCAATATTTTGGCACTCCTTCTACCTGAAGATGAGTCTAATTCCTATCCCTTTACATATGAATTTTTAGTAAATCATTTCTAACAAATGGAATGGAATAGAATTGCTGCTCCACTGACTCTAAGATTGGGTCTTAACCGATAAAATGACTCTTGTCTCTCTCTTGGAATCATTATCATTGTTAAACCCTCCCTCCCCAAGCTTGCAGTGAGAAAGCAAATGGAGAGCCCCAAATAGAAGTGTGTCAAGGCATCAGGCGCTCAGCCCCCACTGAGCTCCAGGTCAATCATCAGCTGCAATGTATCAGCCATGAGTGAGCCACTCTGGAAGTGAGTGCTCCTATCCTCTGTCAAGCCTTCTGAGCTGATGTCACTTGGAGCAGACAAATCTTTTCAGGTCAGGCCTGCTGGAATTGCAGATCTGTTTGCAAAATAAATGTCTGTTGTTTCTCTAAGTCAAGTTGAAGGTGACTTAATACATACCAACAGTAAAAGAAACTTTTTTCATATATATATATATATATATATATATATATATACACACACACATACATACACACATACATACACACATACGTATGTACATTTATATGCATTATATAGCTATTATATATTATATTTATATATGCAATGTTGAGATACACTTATTAGTTTCTGCTCGCTCCTTTTCTTAGCTCAATCAGTGCCAGTTTATAGTCCATCTTTATGTTTCCAATCTTTGAATCCAGACTGATGACATTGAATGAAAATGTGGAGCTAGCACTCACACACACACATACACACACACACATACTTTGTATAGTAGTAGTTGTTGAGGGATTAATATTGACTAGCCCTTATTCTGTATGCTGTCATGTGTTGTGTCCTTTAATTCTTATAATAACTCCATAAGAAAATGTTTTTAATAGTTCCACTTAATTGACAAGAATACAGGCATGAAGAAGTTAAATAACCTGATAAGGTTTTACAGACTAAGAGCCTAAATCAGTGACCCAGATTATCCGAAGTCCATAGCCATTATGTTCTCTGCCACTTACGTCTGGTATTGTTTACTTAAATCTTTCCACTTCCCATCAGTACCAAACAGTCTTTTCATCTTAGTAACTCTAGCTTTTTCCTTCATTTAAAGGAACTTCCTGCTCCCATAGTCAGGTCACAGGATAGACTTTGTCCCTAAATGTCAGATTTAGAGGTCAGCAAACTATGGTTCATGGGACCAATCTAGCTTGCTGTCTGCTCTTGTAAGGTGTTTTTTTTGTTTTGTTTTGTTTTTAAACACAATCACACTCTCATTTAAGTTTTGTCTAGGGCTGATTTTACATTTGAGTAGTTATGACAGTGACCTTATGACCTACAGAGTCTATAAAATTAATATCTGTTCCTTTACAGAAAACGTTGGCTGACTCCTGAGTTAGTTCAGTAAGGTCATAAGAGAGTACATGGGAATTATAGACTGACAGACCTGAACCATCTGAAGCTCCCATGTGTCTTATATGTGATCTCAGGAGACTCTCTTAACTTCTCTGAAACTTAATTTACTCTCACAAAAATTGGAGAGAACTGTAGGACCTTAACTGATAAATGCTAAGATATTGATACATAAACGCTAAAATGTTAAATGTTAACATGTTGAATCTTTTAGGATTCCAACAAAATTTAGAGAGTCATGTAATGAGAGACAAATCAGGTTAAAACACTTTGTATTTTATTGTAACAAATATTCACAACTGTTTGGGCACTTGAAGAAAAAACGGGGGAATTAATGGTCAGTGAAAGTTCAGGTTGTGAATTTCCTACTATAGTGCAGATTTTTTAAAGAAAACTTCTACAGGCAGAGATAACTTCATAGGAAATAGTTTTTAAAAAGTATTTCTGATTGACTAAATGTTAAAATTTGAGGACTGAACTCTTGGCTGCTTATTGAGCTAAAGGGATGATCACGTTTTCCCCATTATTACTGAATATTTTTCTTTGAGAATATGAGTGAATTTAGAATCCCCAAGGCTGAGTGACTTGACCTGATTAAAAGTCTTTTTCCCCATGTCCGCTGATAGTCCAAGCAGCTGTCAGGAAGTTAGTTATTTCAGTGTTCTAGCCAAATGATTTCATATTTGGGGGCTGGGACGTCTCAAATTGATCAAAGTAACTGAATCTGCTGCTTCCAATTCTTTGGATCGATAAACAGCCACATTCTGTTTTCTTGGGGAAAATAGGAGAACTGAGTTCTTGGAGGAAGATTTGCGGGGGAGCATCAACTCTCTTTCGGCCTCTTGCTGGAAGATATTGTCCTCAGGGTAGATCTGAGCTCCTCTCAGCTCCCAGGTGAAGCAGGTCAGCTCTGCAGGTGTTGATTGCATCTGGTTACGTGGGGAGAGACAACCACACGTGTGGACGAGGCTCAGCTCTAAGAAAGGAATTGTGTGCCTGTCACACACAGAAGGTGTAAGATGAGGGAAGACATGAACTCAGGGCGTTGGGGGGGCTCCATGATGAGTCCTGCTGAGTGCCACCTTCACACTGTTATATGGACTCTGGTTTTCTTCACTCAAGTTTCTTTTATTTCCCTATTTTCACTTGTCACACACATAAAGGGCAGCAAAATGCCAGCCTGACCTGTTGGAAAGGCCTGGAGATATGAAACTGTAAAAAAAGATAATGATTAGACACATGTGGAGATGACCAGAGACCTCTGTTAGCATGCTTGATGTTCTTGTTTAACCTTTTGACTAGAAGAAAACACTCATTTAATAGCGGTGCTCTGCTTTACAAAGAGGGGGAAAGGGGGGCATTATATTTTCTCAAATCATTCTGGACACATTTTTAGAATTATACTTTTCCAGTGCATCAGTTTATTAAAGAAATCGCAGAACCTAAAGGTGGAAAATTCCTTAGAGGTCACTTTGTCCAAATTTGGGTTCACATAGAACTCTTCTGTATAACTACCAGGGAAGTTTCATTTATTCATTCAACAATATTTTTTTAACCCTACCAATACCAGGTGATGATCTAGGCAAGAGACTAAACCAAAGAGGCAGATTTCCTTGCCTTCATGGAGTCTATTGAACGTTTCCAGTGAAGGAGAGGGACCTGCCACCATAACCCAGGCAATTAACCAGGTGCTGACCACAACATGCAGCAATAAAACAGCTCTGTCCAGCCAAGGTTCTTGCCTTGGGTCAAAAAACAAAGAAGCAAACAAAAACTGCCTAAATGAGACAGAGTTAGATAAAATTGGAATAGGGCTACAATACTTTTCCAATTTTTCTGAGTCAAAGAATGGATTGATTTAATCCTTTGTTTAAAAGGACTGTAAAGAATGTTGGGTGCCTTCTCTTTTAATGGATTAGTTTCGAAATGCCTTCTAATATCAAACACAATGATTTCTGGATTAGAGTTCATAACCCTTCTCCCTGTCATTAATGTGGTGAATCTAGTTGACGTTCTTGACTGACCTACTGGTTTCAGAGTTCTCTGCCAGTGAGCCTTAGACAAGATGTCTTCCTTTCTCTTCATCAGCCCTTCTACCTGCAAATTTGGGCTATAAAAGTACAATTCCTTTTGCATCCCTCTTGTGCTTCTGTCATTCCAAACAAGAGACTGGATAAAACTACCCATCTCTTTGCTTGTGCAAAGTCTACCTTAAAGTGTGTCCTCTTTTGCATGTCCCCTTCTACGCATCGCTGGCACTGCTGCTCCCCATGTTTGCCCTGCTTATAGGGGCATGACCTAAAATGATAAGCCAGTGGACTCAGTGAACACTTCCATGCAGAGTAGTGGCTTTTTTAAAACCAATCTAGTTATCATAATCCAAGTGCAGCTATCTCATCTCGAAAGCAAAGACAGCAGCTACTCAATGTGGGCATTCCGGATACTATTTGCATGAGCTTGCAGAAGAGGGTGTCCTTTAAAAAGGTTTCACTCTGCAGGGTATGTAATTGTTATTTCAACAAAACCTTGAGAATGCCATGCACAGCTGCGAGAAAGATTCTGAAATTAATACATTTTGAATTCCTTGGCTCCCATCCACAAAGTGATTTTTTTTTTTCTAAGAAAGAGAAACATTGGCAAAAATAATTTGAGACTGTGCCACCATTGCTCGAAGAATCTGGCTCAGAATCTGAATCCCTGGGCCCAAATACAGATACTGACAACCCAGGTGTGCTCCTCTTTCATCCAAAGGAGTTTGTTTTTATTCCTCCTGGCTGAGTATGAGTAAGTGCTTGCTGGTTATTAGTTAGGAAAGATGTGTTGTGGGTCATTAACTTAAAAAAAAAAAAAAAAGACATTTCCACTCTTGAGTTTTCCCCAAATGCTTTGGATGGATTTTGAATGCATTATTGGTTGAGTATATTCTTACCATGATAATCCACTTTTAGTAGCTTCATTTACATTAGCTATCACTCTGGAGAGCCATAGGAGCAGGCCGCTGAATTACCCAAGAGAAATTACTCTTGAAAGTAATCATTGTGAATGAATTTTCATCACTTGGCCACATCATTTCATGCTGCTTTGTCTCTTTCTTTTTTGCCCCTGACAAAAGTTTAGCATAAAGAGGCCTTTTGTTATCATCTCATTTTCTTTAGAAAACTTAGCCTTATTAATCATAGCAGCCAATTTTGCAGAGACAACTAAAGGGCATCACACAGATAAACACACCCATACATAAATACACACACACAGCATTGCTGAAATACATTTCATCTTGTAGCAAGCACTGTTTTATGTTGCTTTGATCTAAAGTAGCTCATGTAACATTGGTTTTCACATAACTGAATTGGTGCAAGATTTATATGTAAGTACAGGGACTTGGATTTTTAAGCAGGGGAACTTTGTTGAATGTGTTTCAAGTCACCATCATACAAAAAGAGTTGAAACTTTAAAGCTTGGAACAGAAAACCCAAATAGAAATGAAGAAATTATAATTAAAAAATTTTTAGCAAGTACTTACTCTATGTGACACTTTTAAAAAATTGTAAAAGACTTTTTGTTATTGCTGTTTGTTATTTTTGCTTTATTTATTTTGCCCAGTGAGTTTAGTGCTACGTTTGTTATTCATTTTTCAGATGAGGAAAGAGGATTTCAGAGGATAGGTAACTTGTTTTCAAGCAGTGGATTCAGAATCACAATTGCATTATATAGTACACGGTATCTGCTAAGAGGTACTAGAAGGAATGGAAAATAAAAAATTAAAGTCCTACTTAGTTATTGTTTTATATAGTATTAACAGCAACAGATAATGCCTGACCTACTTTTTGGACTGTTGGAAAGGCTTCTTCCATAAGAAAATTTGCCATCTATTCAAAATGAAATTGGGTTTTCACATGGTCCCAAAAGTTGGAAGATTTATCTTTCTTTTTGTTTTTCTTTTAAAGTATCTAAAGAATGGGCCAACAATGAGCTAATCATTGGGAAAAATAGACACCAACAGCTGTTTTCTTCATCAAGAAAACACTTGTGTGTAGAGTCATTTTCAACAGCATAAAGTCAGAGTTTTGTAGGTTGAGAAAATGTAGAGAGTTCCACTAGGCTCTATTTTTTAAGTTTAAAGTAATAAAAAAGTGGTTATAAACACTGCTCTTTTAATTGTTAAATTATGTTCTCAATATTTTTTCCAGATGTCCATTCTACAATTAATCTTTTGACCAATGGCTGTTGATATCTTCTTCTGTGTCAAGAATACAGAGGAAAAGCAGAACAGACAACTGGTTCTTAGAGTGTCTAGTCCACTGAGAGAAACAGACAATTGAACAAATGAAAACATATATATGTGATATAATGCCAGGAAGTGCTAAATTCAATGAAGAAACAAAGCTGGGTAAAGAAAGCTGGATAGAGAAAGGGGTAGGGACCGTGTAATCAGTGGCAGTCTCTCAGATATTGTGACATTTGAGAGGTTCTCTGAGGAGGTCACTGAGTCAACATTAAGAGGGTGGGATGCTCCACAGCAGGAGGTGTGTGAGAGGTCTTCTGAGTTTGAATGTAGGCATCCATTTTTGACCCATCTGCCACAGGCAACCCTTCCTTCCAAATGCAGTTCTTTTCAAGTTTCATACAGAGTATAAGTTAATGGTTGCTTTGCAAATGACTGACTTCTTTTTTTTAATGTATAATTGTCTTATTTTTGTATCTGGAAAAATAAATACAATTTCACCAAATATTTGTCAATTCTATTTCAATTTACAAATACTGTTAAAATTCCATTGTGCTTTGATACAACATGTTATAGTTTTACCTTTCCAAGAATTTTCTGATACTATAACTCTGGGAGGAGACAGGATTCTTATTTTGTAATTTTCAGGAAGAAGATGCTTTGACAACTGTCTTGCCATTCCCTACTAGTTATGTATAAACTCAGTTTAACTTCAGAATTAATGATAAAAATATTCTCTGGCTTGTATTTACGAACAGCCAACTCAGAAACTAGTCATTTGGAAAAGTGCATGAAGTCCCCAACTTTATTTTCCACTCAGGCCTCTTTTGTTTTTGTCCTCACTGAATCAGCTGCTCCTCTGTTCTTGGGATGGTTGACCCTAAATTCAGTGCTCTTCCCACTAACCATGGTGTGAGAACTTCAAAAGCATCCCTGTCTTATTCCATAGATTCCATAGAGCTTCTGGAACCTTCTTTCCTAACTAAAATGGTTGGAAATGCTACCAGTTCCTTTCTAGCTCTGCTTTTGAAAGATTCTTCTGTGTGTCCCACAGTGGCTGCTGGTCATGATGGATGAGTGGACTGAGACTAGCATATCCAGAGATATAAAGGTAAGTTTGAAGGTTAAGGAATTTTAACCCTCATAGGCCAGAAGTTTGGAGTCAAGATAGAAATCAAGACACTACATATCCAAGTGAGTCTGTGGATGGTGACTTGACTTTCCCTTCGGGACCATCCCTTCTCCTTTGTGACACTTTCTATTGAGAGGGTTTAACATCTTTCTCTGGCTCTTTTGACAAAATAACCAGTTGTGGTCAGTTCAGAGGCCCCTGCCTCAGAATGAGAATCTCACACAGGTCAGTCCAGAGAAACAAAATGCCAGGTCTTTGGCTGACCAGAGGAATTGGAAGCTCTCCTCTCTAGGAATACTAAGATGGCCACAGAGGAGGATGGGGCTGAAAGTCACTATTTTGTCAATTCCCAGGGAGAACCTGTCTGAAAAGGAATCTAGAAGGATGGAAAGCATCTTAAAGATGTGGAGGAGGATGCCTGAGTTCTGTAGCATTGCCTTGTTCTTGGATCCAGCTAGATTTGAAGCCAGTTTTGCTTATGGACTTGTAGGTTTTGTGAGCCCATAATTCCTTGCAGCTTTGATCACTTACAGCTGAGAAACTCCCAATGAGACCCTAAGGGAAGATCACAGAACTGGGAGGCAAGAAATCAGTCAACATAGAATGGAAAAAAAAAGATCTTGGTAACCAAAGGTTTGGGATTCACATGGCTGCATATTTGAGGCAATGGTAGCAGAATACAGACAACAAACTACTCCTGACCCTGGGGCAAGGGCCATGTGCCTTTAGCCTCTTATTCTCTTTATGTGGTGTCTCTGAGGTTACGGATACCTTGGACTCAAATGCAGCTGGAGAGAGTCTGTGGAGGACAGCTAACCTAGCTCAGGTTGGAGTAAGATAAGAAAAAAAAAAAAACATTCCTCAGGTGTTCCTCTCATCCCAGCACTCAGGTGTTCCTCTCATCCCAGCAATGATATGATTCACAAAAAGATTTCAGGACAAAATTGGAATTTCTGTTACAGACTCATGAAACCACCAATCAAGCATTTCCTGCTTTCTGGGCTTATTTTCATTCTGATGAAATGGGGGAAAGTTCTACTATTTGCTCCTTATAGCAGTTCTATTCCAAATGGGACGATTCTGATGAGGAAGAGTATTCATAACCACGACAGGCTAGGCAGCCACCATAAGGACAGTCCCAGACGACCCAACACCTGGTTCTGTCCTGACTACCTTCTGCCCTAATCATCTGTAGTAAAAAAGAATGTTCTAGATGGCCTCTCCCTGTTTTTCCGTGTATACAGTTAACCACATTCATGAGCCAAGCTCTACCCTTCATTCACTTTGCTCATTGCATCTTGTCAGAAGTCCTGTCAGGTGAGCATGACTTAGGGAGGAGAGGCTGAAAAGAGCCAGGCAGCAGTGGGTCCACTATGTGGATCTAAGGTCCAAAGCCAGAACCTTTGCTTTCCTCGCTGTGCTCCACAGAGCTGCGTCTTTGTCTTTCACATGTCTACCGGCAACAGTCAGTCTCCTTGTCCTCTGCGTCTTTTAAAGTCTGATGACTTCTAATTTCCAAAGATACATGTAATATTTTCTAAAATGAAGGATCTACTTCAAAGCCTTTCTGTCATGGCTTCTGATGACTGTGTTACTGGAACCAAAGGGAATTCCCCTTTAAGCATCTGTGGCGTCTGAGTCTCTTTGCTCAAAGTGGAGACCCTCACCCAGGCCTCCTGGGGCCAGAGCCTGCCACCTGTCACGGAGATTTCCAGAGGCGAAAATGAAAGAGAGTTCCCAGCTCGTCTTCAGCAGCCCCTGGAAGCAGTGGCACGCTGGTGTCCTTGCCACACAGACTGGCTCCTTTCCAACACTCTCCTCTCAGCCACAAATTTATATTCAGTAAGAATCTCATATTCATCGTGAAGCACTATTGTTGATTTTGTTTCTTTACTTTGAAAACAAATCTCACATTTAAGAAGAATCAGAATTATACTTTGAAATATGTTATGTAAGCTTGGAAAAATATTTCAGACATCAAAAACACGGGCTTGAAAAACAAAAATATTAAAACGTGCAGGTCACACTCTGACCGACATTTGAAAGATGCAGAAAAACTCCAGGCTGTTGCGTAGACTCAAGGGTAACCACCACAATTATTAGCATGCAGATGAAGAAAACGTCTGTCTAGCATCATTATCGTGCTTGTGATTCTTCTTGGTCTGGGGACGGATGGCAATAATGGTAATAGACTGGGTTTTAGTGGGCTCTGTCATTGTTTTCAAAGTCTCTACAGACAGTGTGGTCATGTATTGCTAAGATCGAAGCTTCCTGTAACTCTTGCTGGTACTTCACCACCTAGAAGAAACAGAGGTCAGTAATGATATAATTCTGCATAATATTATCCGTCAACTGCCATCTGTCATAAAGGAATGGGTGGTAATGTTTTTCTGGAATCTGAGGATTCTAGGGAGTGCTTTGCGATAGAGTTCACTCCTTTGACACATGCAGACCAGTGACACAAGTGATGCCCCAGCCCCCACAGCAGGACATTAATCTGCAGTCACACACTCATTCCACCGCCCCATTTATTTAATCAAAACCCTTAGCTCTGTCTGTAATTATAGTAAAGACTGGTGGGTGGTCTGCTTGGTTTTAGAGCTACCCGAGGGCTTTAATCAGCACTTGAAAGTTCAGTTTGCTCACCCTAGCTCAGCTGGAACTGGTACATCAGCTAAAGGTGCTAAAGCAATGAGTTCTTTGAGTCACGTTCCTAGAAACTAGAAAATGAGAGAGATTGTGACTTTGTTTCCCTTATGGGTTTGCGGGGGACAAAGAGTCCTCTCTGTGTGTATGAGAGCAGTCCAAGGAAATGAGTTGATGCGATTGAGCAGATGCAGTCAGTTTTTAAGATGATGGAGGCACAGGAGAAAATATAAGGTCAGACACATAAGAATAAGTTGTGCAACATATGGGCACAGCAATTAACATCATTAGAAACAGTGCATAAAGAATATGAATAAAGTCAAATATGTCCGAATGAAAACCACTCCAAGAGGAAAGAGTAGAGCCATAAAAGAGATTTATTTCTCTCTCTCTCTTTTTTTTTTTTTTCCAAAGGAAAGGTGCTGGCAGGAATGAAGGCAAGCAGGCAGGCAGGCAGGAAGAGAGAGGAGGAAGAATCATCTTAATTTTATTTTTATTTACTTGTTTACACTGGTTGTTTCCCCCTGGACCTGGGACTTGAACCCACGGGTATGTGGCCTGTGCTCCTTCAGAGGCGGCTGACCCAACCACTACTCCACCAGGTCATGCCGCAACAGATATTTCATGTGACAGTTCAGAACACGGTGACAGACCAAGACAGCAGACTTAGTGAGAGATGGAGAAACAGCCCAGACCTGGACCTTTTGATCTACTGAGCTTAAGTCTACACCTATGTCAGAAGAGTGAGTTGAACAAAGGAAGTTACCTTCAGGGTAAGTTTCCAAGTAAGAATAGACCTCATGTTATATTTAGCTGCATAAGATCTTAATATTTCAGCAATCAAAATCATAATGCACAAGGTTCAACCATTTGAAATTGGCACCCACACTCGCTTTTGACCTATTGAGAGTGAGATTTCACAGTGCCAACTAATAATGTGAAGATACTCTCAAGCAAATGTGTTGTGTTTTGTATTGAAGTCCATGAAGGAGACTCCAGGTGAACTCTGGCCTTTACTCAGATTTCTACATTCTCCAGGAGTTTACAGTGTATGACATTGGTGCTGTGAGGGGAAATGGTGAACCACGGTGTATCCAGCCTGCTCAGGTGTGAGCAGACGTGGGAGGGAAACCTCAGACAGACAGAGACTGAGGGAAGTGGGAACAGCTTCTGTGTGTCTTTGTTTCTCTTCCTTGCTTTGCTTTTTATTTCCAACTCATTTGATTTGGGCTTCCAGATTTGTTTTTCTCTTTGTAAACTAGATTTTTGAAATGATGATCAGGCCCGTCCGGTTGTTTCTCTTCAATGAAATGCAAATTTGCTTTTGTTCTACATTTCAGGTGCTTTACCCTCTATTATTCACCTCCTAAGGCCTTTGGCTGTGACAATGGAGATATTGCTGCCAAGAACAGAGGAGGCTTTCTGATCAGAATCAGAACTTTCTTTTGATAAATGTGCGTTTTTTAGTATTTTTTAAAAGCCTGAGTTTTAAAAGGTTTTATTGGCCTGCCTTTCATCTAATGATTTCTTTCTTTTTTTCTTTCATTCTTTCCCATTCTGAGACCCCATATTTACATTACCATTGTATTTCTTTTTATACCACCCCACAAAAGCAAAAACAAAAAATAAGATAAGCCACTATCAGTTCTTTCCTCAAAGTAAAAAAAAACCAAAAAACTGTCTAGGGGATCTTGCTGATTCCTCTGGGCCCCTTGCATAAGTGATCGTGGTACATTAGATAATGACCCTGTGTGGGCCAATCAATAATTATTGATCGCCTAGTTGGTGCAGAATACTGTACATACAGTACTGTGGGTAATGAGGAGAACACATGTCATGAAAGACATTGAAATATTCATGGACATAGACTTTCTTAGCAATTATGCTTTCAAGATCCATTTACAATGGACACATATTTGGAAGGGAAAGACCAGAGAAGCTCTTACAAAGTTTTGATGCAATAGCTCTTTAAAGCACCTAACCATTGTGAAGCTGCATACTCACCTCTGTGCCCATATACTGCGTCCCCCTGCAGGGTATATGCAGGTATATGCAGGAAGAGAGTTTTTCTGGGGGAAGACTTCCTGTCTTACAAAATGTTTTCTCCCCTGCTTCTCTCATATTATTAACATGTTTTCTTCTCTGGAATGACATTAAAGACAGACTTATTTATATTCTATTTTATTACCTGGGAGAGAATGCTTCTTCTCTAGAAACACATTAGGAAGAGCAGCTGATCCAGTCTTCAAATGCAAGAAACAAGACCACGAGCAATTGCAACAAAGGACTGCTTCCTTTTGACCTCATGGAAGTGGTTTGGGAAAACCTGAGACAAAAGTTCACCTTGAACTATTCTAGGGAGGGAAAAGAACATCGGGTCTCTCATCAAACAGACATACTGAAAAGAAGGACCAGAGGCCAAAGAAAGGAACTGAAGAAATATGAAAGAAACATTCACTTCTGTTGCAATTTGGCTTTTGCCCAAACTGAGTGGGGAAGTTCTAGCCAGTGGTGGAGCAACTCATTGGAGAGCCTGGGAAAGCTTTTATTGGACAACTAATTGGGAAACAACAGGAGACCAATGCATCCCGTTTGCCTGGAACTTTTCTGAATTTAACCCTAAACATCTCAAATCCCTGGAATCCCCTCAGTCCTGAGCATCCCAGGGTGGTAGGGTCTTCTTAGTTCATCATACCTCGAACACTGAGAATACTACCATCTTATTCATGAACAACTGTGTTGGAAAATATGCATGAAAGTCATTGTTCTGCAGGCTGATGGTGTGGTTCCAGTGCAATCATTATTTCTTTCTGCCTGGCTAGTTTCTGGATCTTCCTTGAAGAAGGGTATACTGTTCTATTTTGTTTCTGTTTTTGTTGTTTGATAAACTTAGCCTTTCCTTTCTGTAGAATGTCTCCCGCTGCCCAACTCCCCATAATGGTTTTCATTTTTAATTTTAGCAATGGATTCATTCCAGGGACATCACTTCCTAAAGTTATTGTTTGTGCGATGCGAGAAGATTCTCTGAGGGCCCTAATAAGTGTGAAACTGAGAGATTACAAAGGTGTCATTCTCACTAGAATTCAGTAGTGGCCACCTATTTCCACATGGAGGTAAGTGTGAAGTGTGATGGTGAAGAATTCAGGAATGTCAGATCCATGCTGGGTCCTAAGAGATAAGCAGTTACTTATTTTCTCATGGGAAGCCTGGAACATTCTCTCATGCAGAGCACATAAAACGTGTGCTTGTCTTTGTTCTAACAGGTCTCTGTTTAACTATAGTTTACAGAAAGTTATTAAGCATGCTTATAATCCTTTATATTGGTGAGACTCTGTAGCAATACCACAAAAGCATTTATAAACTCCACAACAAGAGAATGTTTTCAAGCAGTAGTTGAATCAAATGAAATAATTCACTAAAAAAAGTCATCTAGGTTAAATCGAATATATTTTACTACCTGAAGATATTTGTAATAAAGTTTCATCCCTTGTTATTTCTATTTCACTATAAAGTGAGTCAAGTTCTAATGTTCTTAGCAAGGAAAACAGTGACAATATTCATAAATTGAGAGTTTATTCATTAAATCAACATTCTACTAATTTGATTAGCAGTGGAGAGAAAATGCATTTTTTTGTTTTTGTTTTAAACTGAATCACAGTTTTTAAAAAAAGTGACAAAAGAGATCCAAATCAGAAAGGTGTTGCAATGTTTGGAAACACAATTACTGTGAAATAGAAGCTATCCAAAAGTGGAAAATGCATTTAAGGACTTTAGGGACATGAAACATTACACAACTGTGGTGCCAGAGGTGTGGGACTGGGCAGTAGTGGGAGGAGGAGAGGTAGAAACAGCCAGAAGGTGTTGATCTGTCAAAATAGTCTATTTTTGTTGGTGTTCCTTAGCTGAGCACTCTTTTTTTTTTTCCTTTTTAAATCCTCTGTTGCTCCAAGGTCTAAGTAATTACCGATGGTCCTATTGCGTTTTTTTGATAGTAATATTTATTATTTCCTTAGTTGACAATGCTCAATTCCATCTAAGATATTGAAATCGTGTCTGAATCTATATTGCTGAGCACTCTTGCATTCAAATATTTGAATAGTGAGACTCTTAACAACTAAAGGTCATGAATTCAATGTGAAGTATGTAAAGTTGAATGGTTTCCTTACAAGTGAAATCTTATTTCCATCGCCCCTCAATTATAAGAGGTAGGTAGAGCGATAATTTCCTCCCATTTGCGTTGTGAATTCAGGACATCGCACGTAAAGTTACATATTGTGTGACTTCCACAAAATACACATCTAATAGTCAACTGTTTTCTAAAAATGATCGTTAATGATATGATTACTCTTTAGTTACTTTCCTGAATTAGTACCTTGCCCTCATTTTACTCAAATACCCTCAGATATACTCATTTTCCACATTAGTCTGTGGTGAAGTGTTCTGAACACAAGAGGAAATTTATGTCAAAAGAATTCATAAAAATGTGAATGTGTCTAGGAAGCAAGTTAACTCTGCTTAGACTAATACAAGTACCTTGAACATGTTAGTGGTCGCTAGGAAAATAAAGTGCTTTGTTCATGATCTGTACACATTTAAGTAGAGTCAAGTCACAGTCAAGAGCCAGGAGAAGCTGGGAAGAGAGAAAAAGTCCTTTTCCATTCATGGTCTCCTCCTAGAAATGCCATTCCTGGTAAAGTTTATGAAGATGTAGACACCGAATTGCATGAATATCTTTGCAAGAATATCATCCAGGCCGTTTATTTAAAGATAAGAAACACATGGTGCTGAAGAGAGTGTAAGCATAGACCAGTGGAGGAAGGTCACAGTGTTCTGGCAGAAAAAATATGCTTCTTCTTGTGACTTGGAGAAGTAGAACAAGTATTTTGAAATCTGGGTTTTGACGAACAGTTCTTAGCATGGAATTGTTATCTCTCAAACGACAACAAAAATTGAAGCAAATAAGGACTGCTGCCATTTTTTTCAAACATATATTTATTGTCATATGTACCTTAACTTTCAAATTGGAATGACTGGACATATCAGTGAAGGCAAAAGTACATTTTGTTCAACATGGCTTGTTAGGAATGGCCATTTCTAGTTAATTGCTTTCCCCAGGACAAGCTCCGCTGCTCACTTCCTCCTTTCCTTCCTGCTTCCTCTGGGCGATCTGTTTTTCCCTCCCTCACTCCCGCTCTCTTTCTGTGTGTGTTTCATCTCTGAATCTAGTCTTTTTCCAGTCACATTTCAATCCCCCCATCTCATGTTCCCAGCCCACTCCAACCCACAGTAATTTCTCCTTTTCCTGACTTCTTATATTACAAAAGTCTCTGCCAAAGACTTTGGCTCATAGATTTTCTAACTCACAGTGTTGTCCAATCATATTTTATGTATAAATCCTTCAATCAGATCCTAAATGTTTGAAACGCTGAATAAAAATATACTACGACTTTTTAGTTACCAGTAGTGCACATAATCAGTGTCCAATAAATATACAGCACTTTGAATAACATTGAATTGTTTTCCATTTTCCCAGACAGATGTATTTCCTTCATTATTCTTGCTCAACTAAGCAAATTTTCACTTGTAAATCCTCTGATAGGCTAAGGGATTAAAAAAAGAAGTTATCAGTCACACAGAGGTTATTCATTTGTGGGAGACAAAGTGTTAAAAAATATTTTTAATGATACCAAAGAATTTAAAGAAGAAAAATGAATAAACTGAATTTAGTCTGAAGATGTATTCACAGTTTATATAAGCAAAGTGAAGATAGTTATTTTTCAACTAACGTTGATAAGTTGGAAATTAATAGCTACCAGTCAACAGATAGATTCCAAAGACTATCTGGTAATCAACATAAATTTCAACTCTAAGAAGTACCCTCTTGAAATGTGGCTACTAAAAATCACTGTAATTTATACAAATGTCTTTCCTAGTTAATTTGTTCATTGCCTGTGTTGGAAATAAAGTTTTTTACATCATTGTTAGACACTGCACAGTGACACGGACCCTGTTGCCAGACATGATCTATAGGATTTTTCATTTACAGTCAGATAATTGTTTGTAATAACAATAAAATTTCACCAAAGGAGGATAAGTTCCCACAGTAAAAAGGCCAAAGGGCTAGTCATCAGCAAGCTTCAAGCAATTTTTTTTTTTTATTGTGTGGGAGCAAAATCTTAGCAGAAAACAGGTATTCAGTAAACATTCAAAACATATGAGAATATATTTGTTCTTGTGTTCATTGTTTAGTATAATTAAAAGAGCATGATCTATGAAGTAAGAAAACCTTAATTCAAATCCTATTTCTCAACTCTCTGGCTGTGAGAGCTTGGATAAGATTCTTAATGTATTTGAATATTAATTTCCTCATCTGCAAAATATATGTAATCCTACTTCAAAGGGTTTTTGAAAGTAACATGAGAAAACTCTAAGTGCTTGGGTTAAGAATGGTCAGTGTGTTTTAAAGATGCCAGATCCCTCAGTTTCCTCATATTATCCAAGATAGAATGGGCATGGACATCATGAAGCAAAGATAACTGGAATTTGCAATGTGAGACTAGAAATCAAGAATGACGATTTCAGGATTGAGAAGTAATCTGAAAAGTTGTGGTTCTCTACCTGTGTCATTATCAAGGCAAGTAACACCGACAGTTTCCTTTATGAAAAACAGCCATAATAATTACATGGACTCATTGCACAGGCCCACAGTGCACAGGCCCACACCGAGGGCCACTATTAGCTCACGTTGGGGAAACAACAAACCCGCATGGGCAAGAGTGGTACAGAATCATGCCTGAATAGCTACCCTATGGCACATGCCAATCTGAAGTCACGATGGTCATAGAGAAGTGGACTGGACAGAGAAGTGACTATAGCAGACATCCTGATGGATAGCAGCACTCTGGCCACAGTTCTTTTCTCCAGTACTAACTTTATGCCAGCCATGTGCGTTCATTCTCTCATGCAATCCCCTCAAGAGCCTCCATGAGGTTGGTATAGCAGCATCTTTAAATGACAACAGAGCACACTGAGGCACAGACAGGTTCTGTAATCTGTTTTCAGCCCTGCACTTAGGAAACTACCAGTTGGAGTCAAGCCTGGGCCAGCTGAATCCAAAGGCTTCTCTCAATCTTTCCAAAAGCAAAACACATTTTGCACAGTTTGCCCTGTCACCAAGGGAGGTGCCATTCGGATGATCTGGTGGGAGAGATGGATAAATGAAGGGAAGGGCAGGTTGGTCAGATGGTCTTGTGTGATTTTGTCAGTCTGATGTGCTGTCTCAGTGGTATGGAATTGGATCCCAGATGGATGGTGGCTGAGAGTGTGTGGTCATAATCACGTCTGTATATGCTGTGTCCCAGAGACACGGTGGGTTTTCTATTTCCAGGATCCGGGGGCTGCTCTCCCTGACTTGACCCAGATAAGTGCCAGACATGGGAACACAGGTGCAAGATCCACTGATCTGCTTCTTGGGTAGAATTTTCCTGCTTTCAAAAAAAAAGATTCAGGAAAACCACAGCTTCCTATGACCTCATTCTGCTTCAAATTCCTGGATATGTCTCTATTTCCCTTTTGTTCCAGACTGTTTCTTACTTACTTTTAGACTAAGTTCAGCTTCTCTAAAAGGAAACAAGTATCAGCTTCATAAAGAAGTGGTATTCATTTTTGCCCAGATCATTTTCAACTATAGAGCCAAAGCATCTAAAGCATCTTGCTTTGAATTGATCTCTGATTCAGTTTTTTCCCATATAGCCAACTTTTCCCACAAAGGTGGTTCATAGACTTTCTGCATGAGAAATCACTGGGCATATTCATTAAATTCAGTCATTTATAAGAGCTATTTACTGAATATATACTTTCTGACAGGCATTATTTTAAATGCTGATTTGTGATCTTCTCCCTGCACCTGAATTAGTGTCTTTGGAAACGTGTCCAGAAATCCTAATTTTTAACAAATCAGAAAATAAATTTTTTGCTCTCAAAATTTTGAAGGCCACTGACCCATATGTTATGACCTCTTCAATACAGAGCATGGACTTTACATAATTTTGCTTCTAGTTTCTAACACATTGCCTGGCATGATGTTGTTGGTGTCTGACTGGTTACAACAATGAAGAAATGAATTCTCAAACTCACTCCTTGGAGTAACTTAGGTAAATAGAACAAAGCATTCGTTCTCTCGCATCCTTTTATAATTTTTCATATGCTGGCCTGGAGCTTAGCGACTCAGCTATCTCTAAGTCAAAATTCTATTTATTTAAGAGTTTTGATTTCTAAAAATGTTTGGCCCAGGAACAGACTCGTAACTGGATTAAGTGTTGCTTTACTAGAACAGCCTCAAAATTCACTTCATTCAAAAATCAGAGAATGTAGAGTTTGGGTAGACCTTAAAAGATAAGTATTCAGCCTCACAAGTACTTAATTTCTCTTCACGATGTATGTTCTGTATTAATCAGAACAGGTTTAACAAACAAACTCAACATTCCATTTATTTTATTGCAGTGAAATTTATTTCTCATTCATGTTTTATTCCAGTGTAGATGAGCAGAAAGGCCCTGTGTCATTCAGGCTCCCAGGCTCCATTCATCTTGTGACTCTGTTCTCCTTCAGCTAATGAAGGTCTTCCCCATTCAGCCAACAGATGGAGCAGGAGGGTGAGGATCACACATAAGGGGTTTCAATTGCATCCTGGGTGTGGCATATACCACTTTCAATTCCAGTCACATTTAAACACTTAGAACTCAGCCACTGACCCGTAACTGACTGCAAAGGAGACCGCACATGCAGGTGAAGTCCGTAAACATATGCTGTCTGCCTTAACACCCCCAAGTAACTATACGGTCGCCCTGCTATCCCTCTCGCAACAGGGAACTCAGTCCTTTTTAAATAAGACAACATACCGTTGTTAAACATCTGGGACAGTTAGAGAGTTATTCTTTCATTGAGTTGAAATACATTTTGCTGCATTGACAAAATAGCACAGTATATAAGAACTTGCATATTGGAGTCAGGCTGCTTGCCTGTGCATCCCAGCTTTGAGTAATTTCTCACTTCCAGAGTCTGCTTCTTCATCATTTAACTCATGTATTGCCTGATGTGTGCCTGACATGTAGCAAATTCCATATAAATGTTAGTGATCAACATGAAGTCTATGTAAATCCTTGTTCTATTTTGTCCTCACAAAGATAAAGCTTCATCCTTGAGTAGTTGAAGGTTATCTCTACTCCTCTTCTATCTACCAGACTTTTCAACTGTTCCTCACATGATCTCATATTTTACTTTCCCTCCCTATCCTGACAGCTCTTCTCAGATGGCAGTTCAGTGTGTCTCAATAGGCCTTTGAAGAGGGTGGCACTCTTACCAAAATAAAAGATTCTGGTATGTTCTCATCAGGACAGAGAACAGTGAAACGCTACCTCCCTTAGATTTTAGCTGTTAGACATCTTTTTATGCAGCCTAAGATCACATAGCTTTGTTATCCACCACTTGACCCAGTTGATAAAATTGATGTTATTTTCTACCAGAATTAAATATATGTACATATACATATATATTATATGTTATTGCTGAGCTGTCTCTTTCATTGCTCTAAAATTTGGGGTCCTATGAGAATGTTCTTATATTTATATCTGTAAATGTTTTAGCATATTCTATCTGATCCTGTGTTTTCAACCTGAAAGGAAGAGTGGCCACACCCTTGGAGTTCTCCTACCACCAGTGGTTAATAACAGTGGTTAATAAGTTTTAGTAACATACAAGAAGAATGACTAAGACTCATCTGTTAGTTTCTTTTGACTTCAAGGACATAAGAAAAAACTACCAGGGATATTTACTAAGTTGGTGTTGTTTTGAAAAACATTGGGGGAAAAAAAGACAGCATCAGCTTATTCTTTCTTGGCATGGAGGCTCACACCACTGTCTCAACTAGAATTCCTTCAACCCTTTCTTCTTTGTGGGTAGGAGTTTCTCCCTGTGTGTTGCCACATCATGAGGGTTTGGGAAAGGACAAGAAAGAAGAATGTGAATAAGCAGGCAGATACTGCATATACCACATCAGGCAGGGGTTGAACCAATGACCCTGAGTGTCCCTGGCAAGTCTGTGGTTTTAAGACTCCTCTTCGTGAATATATGTATTCTATTTCCAGAGGCCTCAATGGACCAATCGAAGAAATGGGAATGGACTATTTTGTGAAATACTTGATCTGAGTTCTCTTTCTTAAAATCAAAAATGATTTTCTTTTGTCTTAATTGTTCCTCTGTGATCATGGCTCTTGGAATCCCCCTCTTATCATTATGAAAGTCTAACCTTGGAGCCTTATCCACCCAGCTCTTTGGTCTTCTTTACTAAAGTCAATCATAAGCAATGCTTTGTTCGAGACTAAAGCACTCGTTTCTTTAGGAAAGCAACATTAATAGAAAGACCAATCGGTGATTTTG
This sequence comes from Solenodon paradoxus, assembly GCA_004363575.1. Lineage (NCBI taxonomy): Eukaryota > Metazoa > Chordata > Mammalia > Eulipotyphla > Solenodontidae > Solenodon > Solenodon paradoxus. The sequence continues at coordinate 199,593 of RJWH01001964.1, read as the reverse complement.
ATTGAGCACATACTATGTGTCAGAAAATGCACTCTGCAGTAAATGCTATATTATTAACCATATGTTATACAAGAGGAAACTGCGACAGAAAATTTAAGCAGAAAAAAATCAGTTAAATAGGCAACCCACTGTAAAATGCAAACTACCATTTACAAAAATTGCAAAGGACCTGGCTTTTACTGCCCTCAAAGTATTTAGGCCTGCCTATCAAACTGCCACAGTGAAGTCTTAGGCCACACATACTCCATGCTCTTTTGGGGACACCTGAATTTGATATGTCATGTTTCCAAGTCAATGTCTATTTTCCCAGAAGTTGGTAAGAAACTAACAGTGGCATTTCAAAAATCACAAAGAGAGCTCGTATGCACTTTTAACATGATGACTCTAAATGTTTTTTACAGGGCAAAAGGCACGAATCCCTTCAGTTCACCTGGTCTGGGGTGGGGAAACCCCAAGACACAGAGCAATGCAATCATCTTCTCCAGTAGCCCACATCCACAGCTGATTTCAGAGAAATGAGCTTAACTTTTGGAGGTTTCGTGATCAGCTGCTGGGCAACATCCGGCTTCAAGTGAACCACTGATCTCAGATCTCATAGCAACACAGATCGCCTGGAACCCAAAATAGACCAGCTTTGAGCTCTTTTCACTTCTTATCACTGGAGCAAGAGCCTGTGTAGGAAATAAGAGGTCTGTCAATCAACAGCTACTAATTTTCAGAGAAATGAGTGGATGTATGGCCGCATCCATTTAATTAGTCACCATCTATCTCAGCAGCATTAACACTTCCATCTACCAGCCACCTCTGTGCGTATTTCCCTTTATCCAAGAGTCCACTGGACTATTTCAAATTCACTTGCACATGTGATATTCTCATTGGGTTTAACACTGAATGAAATCCCCCTTTATTACCATGCTTTTCTCTGCTTTATTTTGTTTCTACTTTTGTAGAAGTACATTGGAAGCTAATCCCCAAGAACCTGAGAGAGAGAGAAACAAGCAGCACTCTTGGACTTCGCTGGAGGATCTTTAATCTTCCTCAAGCTCGGGTATCATCTGATCACGGCTTACATTTCTTCATCCCCAGCGACTCTGGTGACATGAAGTAGACTGCTCCTGAAAAAGGGAATAGTGTCCACTGTGATAACACTGCTTTACTCCGTGATAGCTGTGGAACTCCCAAACCTGAGAACACATTGCTTCTAGTAGCCACAATGTAGTTTTGACTAGAATTTTTTCTAAAGAAATCTCTCTGGGTTTTCCCAAGATGAATTTGCATCCATCAGAGAAATCAATAATAAGAAAATATTAATGGAACATATCATTGGAATATATCACTGGGCAGGTTATGCTGTTTTAGGGTGAAAAGCCATTAGTAATTTTAATTTATATTTCTAGATCATCTAAATGGTGGGTTCCTACACTAACTTTGCCATAAGGAAACAATATGAAAAATTATATTTCTTCCCCTAGTGTCTGACAAGACCTTGAGTGTTTACATGTAGCCTTCATGTGCTTTGTTATGAATAGGAGTTGAGTGGCCTTAAGTATGGAAACAATTCCCATATGTTCTTGATTCAAGGTTAGAAATAACCCAGGATGCATTCTTCTTTGTTTAGCAGCAGACAAGGGCTAAGGATTGAATTTAACTTATATCCAAAGAAAGCTTCAAAACTCCGAAGAAAGCCTAGAATATGAGTTTACTCATAAAGACCGAGTAGAAATACTATACTGAAGAGAAACCAAGAATTTAGTAAATTTCAGTTCCATTTGTGAATAATATCAATTACTTATTATGGATAAACCCTTTGTTTCAGTTAAAAATAACCATGCCTTTAAAGAAAATTTGAAGAAGAAGAGATAAAATAAGGAGGGAAGACAATGGCGACAATGTTGATGATATCACCTGTTTGGGAATCAAAACGTAGACCTGTTATCCCTTCTCCGGTTGCCTGGTCACCCAGTCTCAGGTACTTGTCCCACTTTGAAACTTATCAAGTAAGACTATCCAACTACCATCCCCAACAATATTCCTAAGTGAAACCTCCTCCCTAAGTATTAGAAGGGGAATGAAACTTACTGGGCTCTTTGACACTATACATAACTTTGTGCATGGTTTCATTTGATTCTCCAACAAATTTACTAGGTAGGAAATGTTATTCCCATTTTTATAGATTAAGCTCAAGAAATTGAGAAACTTGTCCAAGGTCACACAGCTAACAAGGGAGGTGCCAGAATTCGAATCTTCAAATCTGAGTTGACATGCCTACATGTACCCCATCATTTCATAGGCTCTTCACTTTTGTCCTGGCATGGCTCTCTGATATAGATTGCCCCAAACAGAGTTTCCTGTACCAATCCATGTCTCCATACCTCAGTGGTGAGCCAAAGCAAGTGCATTTTGCTTCCACAGGTCACTTCTCCCAATGTGGCTATGCATTTATATTTTTTACAACGTGACAAAAGACACACCAGCTCTTAAGTACAAACACCAACCTCATAGCCCACTATGAGGTACAGAGTTACTACACAGATAAAAGAGCTTTCATTGAAAATGCACACATTGGGAGGAAAGTGGGAAACCAATAAAATCAGTTTCATGCTATTTTCTAATATTGGCTTAAAGTATCTGTTTTTCATTTCAAATCGAATCAGAAGATATTATCATGCAAGTGGCTATTCTGAGCTATGAGTCTGAGGAGACTTTTTAATGAAGTAGGAGACTCTCTTCCTGGTTATTCCTGGATCCTTCTATTGAGATAGAAGAAAATATTCCAAGATTATTGAATTTGAAATGGTAATTTTCAAGGGAAGCATATAAGGGAGAGGAAGTGCCATCATAATCTATATAAAGAGAGAAGGGAAAGTGGTTGGAAGTAAGAGAACTTAAATATATCAAATGCTGACTCTGCTAAGCTCTTGACTTAACACTTGGCTAACCTTTTTTCTTCAATTCTATTACTGCTCCTCCAAGATATAACAGTCTACAGGTACAACCAGCAAGATTCAAACAACCATGCTTTGTCTAGGCTCTAACATGTTTAGTGGTAGAACTGGGATTTGAACCCATGTCTCTTTGCACTGTATATTGGGCCTCTGAATGACAAACCATATACTGTGTACTCCAGAATCTTACGATTTAGGTAAGGAGACAAACAGATTTAAAAGCTCAATAGCAACATGTGATTGCCAAAAGGCTAAGTACCAACAAAGTTACAGGAGCTCAAAGGAGCCATTGATTACAGAGATCTCAAGTGGTGAGAGTCCTTGTGAAGAACAGAGGTTTGAGCGAGGCTTAGGAGGACTAGAAGCACTGAGAAACAAGAAGGAGATACCAGCATCTGTCATAGAAAAGGAGTGTCCTGATCTAAGCACATACACGCTGGATTCAGAGAACAAGGTAGGTGATGGTGCTGGTTGCTGGTGTTTCCAGAAGTGAGTATAGAGGAAGAGCTGAGAAATACCCCTTTGGAAGGTATGTCATATTCTTGCTCCCCAAAGTATGGTCTTAGCATGGCATCATCACTGTCACCTGGGAGCAAGTAGCCAGGTTCATTGAATAAGAATCTGTATTTTAACAAGGTTCCCCCCCACAATTTTGAGGTATATTACAATTTGAATAGAAATTCCTTGGAGAAATGGGCCCATTATTCTCGTTTTCTTTCTTTTAGATGCCAACATTAAGTCTGAAGAGGACTAAAGAGTTCTCTTTCTTCCTGCCTTTCTTTCACCTTCTTTCTTTTCTCTTTATGTAAAAGCCCAGGTGGCTGCTGGTGAAATCAGCGGTTTGAGCGATGCTTCCTCTCTACCGCTTTGCCTAAAACCCAGCATCCTCTTTCTGTAACTTTCTGCACGTCACTCTCTTCCTCTCTTTCACTGGTGTTCACTGGTCTGTGAATGTCATACTTGAGAATGTGGAGCAAATGCATTTTGTACACAAATATCTACAAAATGGAACAACTCAATTGCCTTCCCAGGAGGCAGCCCTGAACAACTGGCTTGTTTGTAAAAGCAGCTGACCTGCACATAAGAGTGTTCTGTGTTAGCATCACCCACTTTTAAGCAGTGGGGTTTGAAAAGGCAGTGTTACTATTTGGAACAGAAAACCACAAGAAGAGAGAGAGATATTTTCACTGTTTCAGCTCTGCTCTGGGATTTTTCCAATTTATTTGATACAGGTTCTTCATTCTCATTGATACTGTTTTTTGTTTTGTTTTTTTTTATCCCAGAGTTACAACTACAATTTAGGAAAAATTCCAGGTTTAGGGGAAGCCAAGGAAAAAGGAACACTGACTACCAAAATTGGGGGCACTTCTGGTTTTCGGCCTGGCACCAGAAGCTATCACATCCATACAACAGGAGCAAAACTGAACAAACTTAAAACCAGCATGTCTTTTTAGATGCTACAGAGAATTGAGGACAGAAGGAAAACTACTTTCTCCAAGTCCTGAAGAGACAGACAGATGAATATTGAGGGTTACAGTTTACCACAAGCAGACTTTGCAGAAACCAGGGTGGAAAAACCTTGTTGGAGGCTCTGCAGAGATAAGTTTCAGAATTAAACTCCCCACATTTTTCGTGTGTTAACCTCCAGCAGCCCCTAATGTTCCTACTGTGAAGTTAGAAGTAATAGGGTCTCTCCTGCTTCCTGCAGTGGGAGGGGAAAAGTAGCCATTTTCAAGCACCCCTAGAGTTCTCCAGTCTCTGTAGCAAGACCTACCCTCAAAGGAAATGATGTTACCAGACCTACTGGGGTTTTACCAGGGGCTTAGCTGACTAGAGCTGGGAAATACCCACCTCAGGCACACACACACACACACACACACACACACACACACACACACACACACACACACACACCCACCCACCCACCCAAACTGAGACCTAGCCATAGGACTTTAGAATGATTCTCCTAATCCCACACATTACTAACACATCATTAATACTCCTGTTTAAAGCAAGAGATTCCAGCCAAGAAAATTGCAAGCCTCAGATTCTAATTAAGGAATCATTAGAAAAACCCAAAACCATCCAGGTGACCAAACAAAACCATGAGAGGAAATTTTATCTTCTCACACCACCGCTGGAGAAAAGAACCACCACCGCCTAACTCTTACCCAGATGAACATAAAGCCTTACATGAAATGCTTATCTATAGACACTGGGGAAAATCTGTAATGAAGGAATTCACTTGAGTAGATGCAGTCTCTGCTCACATAGCAGAATGTTCTAGGTTCTCTATTCAGAGATAATAAAGGAATGAGAGAAAGAGTCACATGGTTTGGGGGTTTAGGGAGAAGGAAAATCACTTTCCTGCAAATGCTACCCTCTTTAAACTTGTTAGTTTTAATCTAGTCACAGGTAATTATTTGTCTATAGTTCTTGCTGTGCCAGGAATCCTCTTCAGCGGTTTAGAGGTTACCGAGTCTGGTGAATGTATTAGTTAAAAGCCATCAAGATTTCTATAAAAGTTACAGGTTATTGTGACAGTAAGTCAGTTGATTAATGTCGAATATTTATAGTGATAGCTTTATTTGGAAAAATTTTACATAGTCAAGTTTAGCCTCTTTCTTCAACCTGCTGGCCCATGTGTGGTTGTCAAGAGAAAAAAGTTCCCAAGACTAAGGATGTCTACTAATTTTGTGAGACGTTGCTGGATAATCAAGGGAAGTCACATATCCTTTTCCCATCTGTGGAAGAGGGTAGTAATTGCTAGATTATTTCAGTCCCAAAGTCAGAATCACATAAACTATTAAGATGTCATACCTATGCATAGCTATTGGTTTCTATAAGTGTATATGTACCTAATATGGTGAGATTTAAAAAAAGAAAATCACCAATACTGAACATAAATGCAATTTAAAAGTTAACTCTCAGAAAGTATGCATATTTTAGAAGAAATCATAAGTTTTTCTAAATTTTACTTTCTTATTTTTGTCTTTTGTGCCTTTTTATGAGATTCCCCATTCATTTCCTTTTGTATCTCTAAACAGATCTTAAGTTTTGAAGGTGTTTGGGGAGAAACAGTTTTGGAATTTGCAAAAATTTGGGAGACATGCCAATCAGCTTAAAATTAACACTATATGGATTTTCTCTTAAAAGAAACCAAATAAAACACACTTGACATGGCAAACAAACACCTATCCAGAAGTCATCTTTTAGGAGTAAGGTATAAATGAATCAAAAACAGCCATGATATTTTTCTCCCAAAATGCAAGAGAAATTGCAGAGACCACAGGCCACAAATTCTAAGGGGACAAAATGGAAGATGCTTGCAAATGTCATCCATCAATTCTTCATGTGGATTTTCTTTCATTATGTTGTTTGTGATGACTATTTTGACCACAGCAAGAGCAGATTAGTGAGCTTTTGGTATTTGAGAATAAATTAATAAAATTTCCTGTGATCTAAAACACAAAAAGTAAAAATAAATTTCTTATCCTAAATGCAATTCGGATCATATTAAATTGAAAATAATTGTGCAAATTATGGTACTGTTTGAGGGTCACCCCAGGCAATTGTATCCCACATCTGCCTAAATATCTTACCACTTTTATGTACACATAATTACTGGTTTGCTAAGAGAGAGAAAAATCAGTCTGGTGTTCCAGGAGAAGATAAATTAGGAAAAACATTAGTCACCTCTCTCCATACTCATAAAGGCAGACCTGTGAGAGGAAAGACAACAATTCTAGGACTGGTTCTTGCTGTTCCTGTGTTAGTAGGATGTGGAGCCTGTACCAGATCTGAGGACGCTTACACATGGGCTAGGGACCTGGGAAATTTGAGGTAAGTTCCCTGCATTGCTGATTGACTTGAATAAAATGAAAAAAAGGATCAATGTCAGTACTATTCATATCTTCAAAACAGCGTGGACTGACATATAAGCTCAAACAGGGATATGAACTATGAATCAAATTTTAAAGTAGTATGTTTGCCAATGGGTTTGGTTGTTTACACACACACTCTGTAAACATATATGTTAACATATAGGAGCATATATGTTAAGAAGTGGATTTTTGAAGGCAGACAATAAATTCCAAAGTCGCTTACCTCAGTATCCTCATTTATAAAATAGTGATCATGATAGGATACTACCTAACTCATTGGGTCATTAGAAACAGAGAAAGAATCAACCCATTTAAAAGCAAAGCACCCAGACTCGTGTCCTCTCCACAGTAGTTATTGCACATATCCCTCTCCATGTTCTGTCCCAAGACTTCTCAGCTTTCTTCCTCTATTTTTACAACTTCACCTCGCCTTAAGATAGTATCCAATGATCCAATAGTTTATGCTCTTTCACAGAGCAGTACTTTAAACTCTAATCCTACATGGAGTCCCTGAGGATCAAGAAAAAATGCAGCTCCTGATTCACTAGATTTGAAAGTAACCCTGGGATACTCTGTATTTCAAGTGAGCAGTGATATTATGGGTCCATAGGCCATACTTTGAGTATCAAATTACTAGGTAACTGACTATTCTAATGAAACCAGAATTCTACTTTTCTGGGGCATCTGATGCTAATTGCCTATAAACTTCAAACTATCATATCCTTTTTTCATTACGGAATCCAGTTACCTAATAGGTTGTTTACATGGCCTCATTCCTTTGTAAAATTTAAAATTAATTGCATAATTCACACTGAGGTATTTATGAGGAATGATATCTTAATGTATGACCTAGTCAAGAAGAAATTTTACATCTAAAGATTGATTTAAGGATAAAATATGAGGCTAAAGAGTTTAAGTCGACATATAAAAGATGCTTTTTTAGCAGTCCTAAAATTACTAGACAGCTGTTTATAATGTTAAGCAATCCACTAACCAGTTGGGCAAAATGTATGGTGAATACAAGCAATTTTTTTCGCTCAGCATTGAGCTGAAGATTGCTCCACCCAAGTTCATGTTCACCTAGAACCTGAATGAGAAATTGAGTCTTTGCAGATGTAATTAGCTAACAGAAGCTATACTAGATTAGAGTCTATAATCCAATGGCATCTTTATAGGAAGTGACATATAGAGACACCGAGGGGAGAACATGATGATATGACACACAGGGAGAATGTGATATGATAATGGAGGCAGAAATTGGAGTTAATGATAAGTCAAAGAATACCAAAAATTGCCAACAACCCCCAGCAGCTAGGAGAGAGGCAAGGAAGAGGTCTTCCCTTGGAGACACCAAGAAGGAAGAAAACTGCAGACACCTGAATTTTGGACATCTGAACTTCTCAGCTCTGAGAGAATACATTTCTGTTTGGTAAGCCACTTGTGCTAATTTGCTAGATTGGCCCTAGAAAATGAATGCACCATCTAAAAGGGGTAAGGTCTGTCCAGTTGCCTACTGAGTCCCTGGAGCTCAGTGTTCAAAGATCCTCTGCCCTTTTATTGTCCATAGCAACTAAACTGGCGGTGCAAAAATAAGGTACATATTTGGGAACACTGCCAAGTGGACTTCCTACTGCTTTTGTTCTCTCAGATCAATAGAGACAGGGAGGATGAATCCCTTTGGAGTAAACACAATTGGATGCTCCTAAAATATCAACCTGGTGCTCAGCTTTCACCTCTGGTCATATTCCCTGATACAGACCCTTCCGTGTAGCCACGTCTATGATGAAGCAAGTAGCAAAGGAGATCTCATGGTGAAGGAAGCACTGAATGAAGTCTCCATGGAATGATGATCTTGGATATGACCTAATGGAGGATAATGAAGAGGAAAAGGAGGATGAAGTAAGTATACAGAATGGAAGTGGTCCAATCCGTCACTATTTTTTACCTTCTTGTAGACACTTTAGCTTTGTGCTTCTTTCTCTGAATCAACACTGAGTCTTGTCTTCTGGCTTTCATAAGCTCAGACAATGTAGACATGTTTGCTTAGACTAGAGATGAGCCTGAGATCTACATTTATCTCAAGAAAACATACTCAGTTAAGGAAAATATAAATCCCCACCCATGATTATTCTATATTCAGTAACACTGGTTAAACACAGGCCTCCTGCCAAAAAGAAAGAAACAGACTGGAGAGTCTGTTTAAACAGAAAGAGGAAAATGCTTAAAAGAATTCCATTCCCATTTCCAGGCCAGTGCATCCACATCATCTTTTCAGTGCATGGTTTAATATAGTAGAATGCATTCAGAAAGCATATTTTACCTTCAGAAATTAAACTATCCTGTGAAGATGCTCTATACAACTTCTAATCTGCTATAAAGCTGGATGAATTCAATCACCGAGTGCTTGAGGGGATTGTCAAATGAACATGTACATCTGAGGAAATTCAAGTTCTAGTTGTTATCCAATGTTGATAATAACATTGGATTTAGAGTTGAGAGAACTTTTTGAGGTCAGGAACTGATAATTATTAGGAATGCTGAGAATATTTCTTAATAGTCTTTGAGTCTTCATTTTTATACATAAAGATATTGTTCCCTTTTGCAGAAAAGACTGTAACAGCGTGATATGGCCTGTAATAGACTGGCTAACCAATAAATCATTCAGATTCGTTGTCTGAGTACTCACAAGGTGAAGAAAACTTCACCTGGAGTAGCTTCATTACTTTCATTATCTTATGTAACCATCTTGCTTTCTGTAGGAAATTCCTCTTTCTCTGACTTATTTTATTGCAGTCTAGACTATTATACATATATATATATATATATATCATAGCATCTACTCACCTCACTTTTTACCAAATATGGGGTGGCTCACAATATATTCTAAGCCTTTGATCTGGATGTAGTCACATATTTCTAGAGTTCTGTGCCTGTCTTTGTCTCTAACCATTTAGACAGTAAGGAAACTTGGGGGTTTTAGATCTAGAAGCTTCAGTTTCTTTGGAGTTTGAATAACAGTCTCAGTTGTCCTTGGTGCTTCAATTCACATGCCTCGGCCAATATCCTTAAGATGAATCATCACTCAATGATATGATGTCGAAGAACAAAAGAACAGAATATTTTATTATATACAATAAGCTATTATATTAGAATATCCATTTAAGAATTCTTAAGCTCTTTCTACATAACAACAGAAACCACCATCAAACAAAAAGGCATTCCACTGAAGAGGAAAAGATATTTGCACAACATACATCTGACAAGAGGTTAATATCCCAAATGTATAAAGAACTCATAAAACTCAAAAACAAGAATAAAATAAGTAACCAGATTAAAAAATGAGCAGAGGATCTGAAGACACTTCTTTAAAGAAGACATACAGTTGGCCAACAGACACAAGAAAAGATTTTATCATCTCTTACTATTAAGGGAATGCAAGTCAAAATGAGATATTACCTCATACTTAGGAGTAAGGCTTTTATTCCAAAGACTGGAACAAAACAAGTGCTGGGGAAGCTGTGGGGAGAAAAGAATCCTTTCACACAGCTGGTGGGAGTATAAATTGGTGGAGACATTATAGAAAATAGTATGGATATTTATCAAAGACTTTTAAAATAGAAATTGCCTAAGTTCCTGTTCTCTCATTTCTTGGTATTTACCAAAAAAAAAGTCCACTAATTTAAAAAGATATGTAAATCCATGTTGTATTTACATATAGTGGAATACTATTCAACCATAAAAACATGAAAACCTACCATTTGAAACTAAATGAGTTCATCTAAATGGTATTATGCTAAGTGAAGTCTCTCTGGAGAGAGACAAATGCTGTATGATTTCACTCATACGTAGTATATTAAAAAAAACCAAACAAATGAACCAAATGAAATTAAAATAATGGTTTAGTCTATAAGATCAAATTATTGATTAATAGAAAAAAAGAGGGAGGGTGAACAAATTGGGTAAAAATGGTCATTTACGTGGTGAAAGATAGAATTGGACAGTCATTGGTAACCTTAACATAGTACATATAGACACTGATTTATAATAATGCATAAGTGAGAACCAATGTTATGCAATGTTACTTCAATAAAATTAGTTTAAAAAGAATTCTAAGACTATAGAAACACTGTCAAAAAAAAATTTTTTTTTTAAAGCAACTCCTGGCTGTGTTCTCCTATGGCATGCTTTTCAAACTTCTAGGCTTATCTAGCATTTCAGTAATATAGGAGACTATGTCCAGAGGGCACTGAGAATGTCTGTATTTATTCCTTCAATGAATATTTTTGAACACCTGCTACATAACTAGTGGTCCTCCAAGCACTCAGTGCAGTACAGAGATAAACCAAAAAGTCAGAATTCCTGCCCTTATGGAGCTATTTTCTAGTAGTGGAGACTAGCAGTGAATAAGCAATAACAGAATATAATCATTCCAAATTGGTTTCAGACTATGAAGAATATGAGAGACAAAACCCAATGAATAAAACCAAAGCCAATTTAGACGCTCAGTCTTTCTGAAGAAGGACATTTAAGCTGAGACCACAGGATCAGAAGGAGTAAGACTGAGGGGAAGAATGTCCTAGAGAGATTTGCCTGTGACCTGAAAAAGCAGCTAGAGAAACCTGAAAATGCACTGAGGTGAGTGGAGAAAGGAATCTGCAGGAGGCTGGTAAGGAGTGAGGGGTGAGGTCCTGCAGAAATCACCACTTGTGTCTGGATTTTATTCAAAAGTTGATAGCAAGCCATTGAAGGAAAGTCAACAGAAGCATGATGTAATTTGATTTATATCAGGAGGTTCACTCAGAGCTCTGAGTGGAAAACAAGCTGGAGGGGGACAAGAACAAAAACAGAATAGTAGTAATGGAACTGTTACAGTGCTCTGATCAGAGGTGATGATAGCCGGTAGTCACACAGCAGCAGAAAAAAATGATGAAAAGTAGAAACAGTCAAACTCTTTTGGAGTTAAACTGTAGGACTAGGGTGGAATTAGATGGTGGTGGAAGTGGACCTGGAAAGAGGGATGAATTAGGACTTGTCCATTTCTGCATCCCCAGCTCTTAGCACCACACCTGATACATAGTAGATGCTCATTAAACATATTTAGAATTGCTTTGATCTTCCTCCCCTGGAAACTGATGGCCAGGGAAAAAAGGGGGCGGCAAAGCAGAGGAGAACCTAGAGGATGTGTCCAGTGGGGAAAAGAGACACAGGATTCCTTCCCGTTAAGCTAAGTAATGACTTTACCACCAGTGGGTCAAGGATAAAGTCTTCCTTTGTGTCTGTCCCTCCAGGCTGCTTTCCAGAAAATGTTTAAGGATGTCCCAGGCCAGCAGAGGCAGAACTGAATATTGTATGGCAAATAAGGGATGGGCTGTATAGAGAAAAGACATATTTAAAGTTATCTTGTGATTTAGGGGAGAATTTTTTATCATTTCCTTGTTGACTTTGAAGACAGAAAAAGCAAAGAAGAAACTATGACGCAGAGTCTGAATATGATAAAACCATGTGATTCTGTTCTGGTGTATTGATTCCAATATTACAGAGGGCATTTTGTCAGCACTCCATTTTAGCATTAACATCATAGGCACAGACACGTTCTTTTTCAGCAATATCACTAAAAAACCCCTGAGATAGACAACGTAATCCTTGCAAAGATTTTAAAGAGAAAGCACACATATTCTCACACTTCAGGCTGACAGGGTTAGATAAAAATAGCTGAGGGTCATACATGTTAAATACTCATGTCAGTGATTACAGATCCCCGTATTTAATTGACACAGTTTAAATCAGAACCTGTTAGAAATTATGACATTCTTGGAAAGGGGTTTCAGACATCCACAGTTGTCCCTTATCTTTATTTCAAGATTCATTATGAGCCATTTTTAAAACCCATATAACTTTGAGTGGTGCCTTCTAAATGAATTCCCTCTAAATGAATTTAAAAATAAAATACACTTGCCTTTATGCTAATGTTGTTTGGAGTCTAAAAATGGTGTTCATGACATCAGTCTTACTCTTTTTGCTCTGGCTACAGGACTCAGTGTCCCAGATGTGACTGATGGACTGACTTGGTCCAGGAAGGAGCCACGTCGCACATGTCTAAATTCTACTCAATTAGAACAGCAATGCTCATGGTGTCTGTTTATTCTCTGCCTCTAACTCTAGCTCCGTCAACACTCTTTCAGACAAACATTGTCTGAAATAGCAGTGGCTCTGGAAAAAAAAATGTTTATTAAGGGATGACCCAGCTATTGTAGAGCTGAAATGAAATAACGGTTTTTAAAAGGAAATTATATACTTGCATAATATTGGCAAGGAGCATCAATAAACATTAACTTAGAGGCTAAAAGCATTCTCCAGTTGAGTGTTTGACTTCCTGTTCTCTTTAAGCAAGGCCAGCTCTAAAGCTAGATCTTCTGCAGAGGTGCAATGCCGTCTTGATTAGCAGATTGTGGGAACACTTCCCTCAGTGGGATACATAAAAAGCAACCCACTTTGACTTAAGTCTAAAAATGCACTGGACATTCTTAACTTCGCCTCTCTCCCTTAATCTGGATTAAAAGGATTGAGGGTTTTACGTAACTCATTTATTCAATGGTCAGTCCTTAGTGGATGTTTCATTTCTTTTTAAAGTCTTTTCTGACCACCTACTCTTTCAGATGGAATTGATGACTCCTTCCTTCCTTCTCTACTCTCATACACATGATACATTATTGCACTTAATCGTGTGCTGTGTTCTTTTCCCCACAAGTCTCCTTAACAGAAGGGAATGACCATCAGCAGACAAATGGGTTAAAGCCTTGTGGCTTCTAAATACAATGGAATATTATTCAAACATAAAAAGTAAGAAATACCATCATTTGCAGCAACATAACTTTACCTTAAGGGCATTATGCTAAGTAATGTAAGTTAGCCAGAGAAAGACAAATACTGTATGGTCTCACTTAAATGTGGAATCTAATAACCAAAACACCAAACTCATAGACTATCATAGACTATAAGAGAGATTAGATTTGTGGTTACCAGAGGGTGTGCGTGCGTGTGCGTGTGTGTGTGTGTAGAATTGAAGAAAGGTGGTCAAAAGGTACACACTTCTAGATAAAAATAAGTGAAAAATAATTAGTGGGTGTAGAGCACACAGCACGGTGACTGCAGTTAACACTTCTGTATGACACATACATGAAATTTGTTAAGAGAATAGACCCTAAGAGTTCTTATTATGGAAAATTTTTTATTTTTTTAACTTTTTGTTTTATCTTATCTATATGAAGTGATGGAGCATAGCTAAACGTATTGTGATAACCATTTCATAATAAATGTAAATCAAACTATTATGGAATACACCTTAGACTTATACAGTAATGTATGCCCATAGTTCCTCAATAAAATGATGGGAAAGAGAAAAGGAAGTTTATTTGTATTTTTATCCTTAAATGCACAATGTAGGTGTTATCTTAATATCCCATCGAAATAAAAGGATAAGGAAAGAGTCTCCACTGTATGAAGACCTGTTCTTTTGGGCCGCTGTAAATTAGAAATTCACAATGCAGAAGAGACTTTCAAACACATCCATTCTTCATTGTTCCAGATCATCAAGAGGACTATGGAAGGTTTTATGGAAAGACACATAACACAAACATTTTAACTTACCCCAAGTTGTCTCAGCAGTAAGGAAAAAAGAAAAAATTTGGGGAGGCCCTGAGACCCCTACCTGCCAAGTGTGGAGCTATCTGCTGCTGACGGGAGAGCATCACTCTGAAATGCTACAAGGTCAGACTTCCTGACCACAGCTCAACGCACTATGGAAGTAGCTCTGTCTCATTTTATTGCTATTGCTGGTAACACCCCATTTTAGCATTTCTCCATCTACAGCTACAGAGAAGTTAGTGACTATCACTTATCTTAAGTTCAACCAATATTGTTTGTGAATTTTAAGCAGCAAACTCAGAAATGCAGAAGTCAATATCATCATGTACAAAAAACAAATTTAGTCAATTCAACTTGTTTGCCTGGAATGTCCAATACCTGAAAAACACAATGTTGAAATCTTCACTTCAGAAGAATTGATTGGGTTTTCAGTCACTATCATAACCCCCTAATCTAATCAGCATTATGCTCTAGTCAGAAGCCACCTGGCCCTTTAAAAATAAAATTTCTATTGTCACCAGAGATGATGTCCAATAAATGTTTGGCAAATGAATGACTGACCTAATAAATGACATATATACTGGCTCAGTTTCCTTTCTACCACCCAGTATTCTTCATAATCACTTTTCTAGACATCGTGTGTGTTGTAAAATCACAATCAGTATTTAGTTCTAGGAGACAAGAAATGTAAAAAAGACACTTGACTGCTGGTGTCACAGAAATGCATCTGAAAAGTCTGAGATAATTCCCCAAAGGAGACTTTTTGAAGTTACTATCTTTCATTCAACAGAGGAGTTGAAGACATTTCTCCATGCTTCAGATGAGTAAGAGTTGCTGGATGGATCATGCTTGTCCCCCAGAATATCACAGTAGATTTGAGAACCTTGTAACACCAAATAATTTTTGCTAATAGATCTTTCTCCGTAGTTTTATAAGATGTCATTATGATAGATTTATGAATGATTCTTGAGGAATCACTTCACTCATGGTGCCATCTACAACTTTTGTTACCTGTGTAATTAGTTCCTCTCATAACTTTTTTTTAAATTTCTTTCCTTTTTCCCTCCCTCTTTTCCTTCCTTCCCTTTCTTCCTCCCTCCTTCCCTCCCTCCCTCCGTCCTTCCCTCCCTTCCTTTTTCTTAGTCATTAGGCTTAGATATATTAAGAAATATTATTTTAGGTACATCTTGGTGGAGTAGTGGTTAAGTCAGTCACCACTGATGAAGCACAGATCACATATATCCCAAGAACCGGGTTTATCTCCTGGGACTGGAGGAAATGGCCAAGATGAACGACTAAATGTGATAAATGAAAATTCAAAAAAAGAAAAGAAATATTATTTGATATAGTCCTCACAGCAATGAAATATAAGCATTATTGTCATAATTTTCACATTTTGGGTAACTGAATTTCAGAGTCATAAATAACTTACTCAGGGTCATGTGGTGGAGCCAGACTCCCACCCAGGACAGAAAAAGTTCAAGATCCAGTTTGCTTCTGCTGTTAAAAAAAAAAAAAAAAAGTGTCATTGCTGAAAACCAGTGATGTCTTTTGGGGGCCATTAAAAGTTCATTTTAAAGCAGATGAAAAGAAGAAAAAATGCTCAAAAGATAGATAAATCAGGAAGATGGCATATTTTTATAGCCCTAAGCAAAGATAGAGTAGAGGAAAAGAGAATTGAACAAGGACTAAATGTTAGTTTCTTCATGAGTCCTCTTGATGTCTTCCAAGAATTGATCATGTGGCCCTAAAATCCATCATATAATCATGTGGTTGCAATCATTTGTCAACCAAGTGCAATTGGTCTCCCAGGACAGCGGGGTGGGGGTGGGAGTTGGGGGGGTGGGGGAGAGGGTGGGGTGGGTTTAGAGACAAGTATGAAAGGCTTCATTTACAAAGAATCCTAAGCTGTTTTACTGCTGCTTCCTTATCAATTAGTACAGGTTCCTCTAAAGATAAAGAATGATATGTTTTGGTTGCTGTTTAGGGATATCCAGCTGAAGGGACGGTTGTCAACTGATGGGATGCTCTTAGGGTGGATTCTATAGTCCTTAACTGCCTTATGAAGCTGTAGGACCTGGCTCTGGGACCTCCTGTTTTATCTCCACCTCCCCACCCGACTTTCCACGCTCCTCCACCACTCGCCTTTCATTTTTTTCCAGAGAACCAGGCTCCTTCTATTTCAGGATCTTCACCTTTTTTATTGAATTCCCTTTGCCCACCTTTCCCTCCATTCCCTCTCCCCGCATTTCCTAACCTCTTTTCACCCTTTCTTATTTATCCTTCACATTTGGGCTTATGTTTTAATAGAGACGTTCCCCGGACAGTACAGGCCACGTTACACACGCCCACCTCAGGGCGAGCACCTGTTAGTTCAACACTGTTCTAAACGTTTCACACTCTTGCTGACTCATCAGCCCTACAACAGCCCTCAGAGAAAGGTACTGCTGTGGCCCAGGACACAGCTGGATAAGCCGAGGCCGGGTGCAGTTAGGCAACTGACCCCTGTCACAGAGCTGGTTAGAGGAAGAATAAGACTTGAGTCTCATTCTTGGATTCCAGAGCCATCACTCTTTCAACCATTTGGCAAAATTGTCTCTTAGGAAATCTTAACCGCTCACCCCTGCACCCTTGTCCTAGAAGCACTTATTCTCATAATTATGTGTGAAATTATTTGCTTTTGTTCATATCTTTCCTACTATCACTTCTATGAGCGCAAGGTCTAAGTCTCAACTGCAGCCCCTATATCCTGCACTGTTCCTGGAGCATAGGAGGTGACCAATAAATATTTGAAGAGTAAATAAATAGATGGTAAGACTGATGAGCAGATGAATGCCTTGGCTGGCTTTTGAATATTGGATTTGCAGCTTTATCTATATACAGGCAAAACCCTATCCCAGCAGCAATATTATCATCTTAGATGAAGAGCAGTGTCCTTAGAGCTACATATTTTGGACAGATTAGTGTTGGTTTACTTCTGCTTTATTTTTTCAATAATGAAGCACTGATGTTATAGGATATTTCAGCTAAAACGAAACTTTTCAGAGGTCAAAACTAAAATTGGTGTGGGGCTGAGGAGGAGCATAATGAAATGGTATAGTGTTTTTGAGTTAAAAGGGATTACCAAGATCATCAAATTCAATTTCTCCGTGTTTCAGTCATTGATGTAGCAAGGATTCTTGATTTCTTCAACAGTTAACTTCATCTGTTTTCAGCACAGGCAAAGGAACTCAGAAGTGATCTGCCACTGCCCTCCTGTCTGGCATGCTCTGCTGCTGTCAGATAAAGATAAGACACAGGGCATTTTAGAAAAGCTGTGTGTCTGTGATCCAACCGTTTCATCCAGCTCTGGAAAACACAGTGACTGATAATAACTTCAGAAACATCATCTACTTATCAAATGTCTGAACTCACACAAATTAACAGTCTTATAGCATAAAACAATTATTTCACAGAAATGTGAGGTTTGAACACAGACTTCTTAAGAAAAAGCATTTTGCAAGCATTTTCCATTTGAAAAGAGTATGGCAATTTTTTTTAAATCAAAGGCTGATTTTAAAGAAAAGATCTTTCTAAATATTTTTCCTCATTCTGTTATCTGACCTGCATAGTAATCCAACTCCATACCCAAAGGTTGTATAGAAAATATACATGAACCACAGGATCTGGAAAGAAGATGCTCCTTTTCTCTAGCTATGACTTTGAATAAGCCACTTGACTTTTCTAAATCTCAGTGTTCTCATCTGTAAAATGGAGATATCTATCAACAAATACCCATATAGTGTCTTTCGTGGGTGAGGTTTATGAACTGCCATTTGTCAAGTACATGTTATGTTTTGGGTACTTTTTTTTTTTTTTTTTAATGAAAGACAGGTACAGGTGGGAATGAAGGTAGAAAAGATAGGCAGGGAGGAAGAGAGAAGAAATGGCCTTTTTATTCCATTCAGTTGTTCATCTTGTTTGCTCCTGCCACCTCTCTACCCCATGTAGTGAAACCCCATTCTTAGAATGTATACGGACTGCATCAGGTGGACTTAACCATCAAGTCACCAAGGTGCACCAACTCTTGGGCACTTTGTATTTATTTGTAATTTATCTCACTCAATCCACAACAAAACCCTGTGATAGAGACATTGGAAATCAACGCTTGGAAGCTGAAGCTTTTGTAGTGAGTGAAAAAGCCAAGATTTAAACCCAAGTCCATTTAACCCCAAACTTTTGCTCTTTCCAATCAGCAAATGAGAAAAGGTTTTAGAAACTGAAGGGCTAGATATGTGACTAATCTTGATTTTGGATGGATTGATGCTCTCCTCCTAAATTCTTCTTATACCCATTTTTAGTTTGAAGTGAAATCCTTAGGGACACTTTCTTCACCCACAAGGACTCCCTTGGGAAAGAAATGCAATGCACTTATAGTAGCTTTGCCTGCCCGCCTGTCTTGTGACTCTGCCCAGTCTCCACATTGCAGAGGGGAGAGAGGGGGTTGCAATGTTTTTCAGAGGCACCATAGTCTGGACCTCTTTGTCTCTTTTCAAGAATCAGAATCTCTTTAGGCAAGAGCTCTATTTCTCAGCATAATTATATACTTTGAAGGCATTTATTCTACTGAAGATAATCACCTTTAAAGGCCTTAATATTAGAAATGTTGATAATTTTGTATTTTTTTTTTCCCAGATTTCTTGCGGCTTAATTGACAAATAAAATTGTCTGTCTTTAAATGGCACAATGTGGTGATTTGATACAGGATGCATTGTGAAATGGCTACCACAATCAAGATAGCCATCACAAACTTACCTCTGTGCGTGTGTGTGTGTGTGTGTGTGTGTGTGTGTGTGTGTGTGAACTTATTCTATTCTCTTGGCAAATTTCAAAGGTACAAAAAAGTATTATTAATTGTAATCATTATGTTATAGAAACTTAAAGTCCATTCATCTTATAACTGGAAGTTTGCATCTTTGACCAATATCTCCTTATTTCCCTCACTCATCAGGTCCTGGTAACAACCATTCTACTTTCTATGAGTCTGACTTTTTTTGTTTTTGAGACTGCACATAGAAATATAGAATTTGTCTTTGTCTGGTTTATTTCACTTAGCATAATTCCCTCCAGTTTCATCCATGTTGTTTCAAATGACAAAAAATGTCTTATTTTTTAGTAGCTGAACAATATTCCATTACGTATAAATATTTGCTTTACCCATTCATCGATCAACAGGTACTTAAGTTGTTTTCATGAAGTGTTAGTAATTGCAAAATCTGTTGTCTCCTTTTTTATTCCCGTTGTTGCTGGTTGATTTGAATTGGGAGTTAGGACTCCTAACAGCAAAGTCAAGACTGTGGTAATACTCAGCAACTAAGAGATTTTTTTGGGTTATTGTCTATGTTGCTTTGTGGTGAGCAAGATGTTGTTCCAAGTGTCTAAAGTGCTGACACCAAGGCTGGGAATATGCAACATCTGAACCATTAATAAATGGCTCATAGTGAATGGAAATTGAATGGAGAGACAAAGACTGAACAATTGAATAGCTAATTTTTCTATTCATCTTTAAGATGCCTTTTTTTTTTTTTTACCTTAGATGGACACCACTTGCTACAGTGTTGCATTAATAGTATTGCTTGGGGTGACCATAGAATTTATTGAGCAAGGCAAGAGACATCTGAGAGTGCTTTTAACAAAAGGGATTAATCACATTCCCAGGACAAAGGGCATATGGGCAAGACAGATGGGGAGAGTTCCCTAGTATTGCCCAATATATCCATGTTGTTCTCCAGGATTCGTCTTCTGAGATGTGCTACAAAATGTAACATGATGTGTCCTGGCACAAGTACATGGCTTAATGCATCATCACTTGCTGCTCCTTAACTGGGCAGTTTCCATCTTGCTTTTGCTCTGCCTTGCCTGGATAAGCTTCATTTTCTCAAATCTGGAGACTAAGACTTGGCTTCTTGGATCAGACTTGAGTTTTAATCCTTGTCCCACCAATTACTAGCTGTGGGATTTAGACAAGTTATATGAACACTTCAAATTTTCCTTCTTATCTGTGAGGTGGGAATAGTAATAGTAATTCCTACCTTCTTGTGTCATAGCAAAGATAAAATGAGATAGGAAAAATGATTGATAGTGTCTGGCACATAGTATGTGTTCAATATACATTTTTAATTATCAGCTATTATTCAGTGTGAATAAAAAGGCACAGATTATGTAACTCCTCATATTTTACCCCCTAAGGTCATAAAATTCCTCTAATGCATTCCTAGAATTCCCTGTGCCCCCATTAAAATGAATTCCTTATCCCATTGATTCATACTCTCACACTCCAAGTAATGATGTTTATAGTCCATAATGCCCAACTAGACTTGTATATTTTTCCTCTTGCTTTGTTCTTCTTTCTATCAGTAGGTATCTAGGATTGCCTGATCCCATGGTACATGATCAGTGAATGTGTATAGAATACAGTTGAGTGATTTGGAAAAAAAAAATGTGTTTAAATTCTTTTCAGTTTGGGAAATAAATGCATTGTTTTGCAACATGTCTTTGAAACCACCCCCATTTGCTCCTTCTGACTGTGAAGCGCAGAGTTTAATAAGAGATTTGGGAGCCAAGTCGGTAGAATCATGGCTTGTTGTGCTGGGATAGGGCAGACAACAGCTATGTGAACTAGAGTGGAAAATATGGGAGCTGAGAGACAAACAAACCTGAATTGTATTCTGATCCTGCCACTAACTTTGTGATTTTTGCTAAACATACCACCTATTGAGCATCACCTGCTTCAGCTGAGAAATGGAAATAAGGACATCTGTCTTTTTAATTAACTTAACATGATTGATGATACATGTAAAGTATGTGGCATGTGAGTGGGAATTTAGATGGTGACTCTTGGTCATCTAGTCATGCCTCTAGTTTTCTATGTTAGAATTCCCAGTAGGATTAATATCAATTTAGAAGATCAGTCACAAGATAACTTAGGAGTCGTTGGCAAGATGGAGTCAGAAAATAGGGAAAAGGAGCGGGTGTTGAAGGTTGAACTCAGGGTAAGGGGCATATTGCTGCCACAAAATAGGCTCATACCCCTGCCCCAATATGGATCTCAAACCAAGTTGACCAAACCATTTTGCTTATACATTAACCCGAGGGTAAATGAAGCCTGGTAACCCTCCTGTCTTGCTCCTTAAATGTAGTCTTAGAGAAGCACTAATATCATCTGGATGCTAACCAGAAATGCAGGTCCTCAGACCCTCTTAATCAGGTCTGAATTCACCATGATCCCAAGACACACCTCATAAACTTTTCTTCAATATAAAATCTACTTGAGTGTGGTTGTTAGGATTCAGAACTTGCCTGATTTGTCAGGGTCTGAGGCAGAGCAGTCTTCCACTCCAAGTCCCCAACTCTCAAGGCCACTCATTGGGTAGTGTTATGTCTCAGTCATGGGAGAATTAGGACCCTCTATTGGAGTCTGGACATTCTTTCTTCAGAGACTTTGATTCCTTGGAGTTGAGGCCAGTTTCCCATGGAAGAACGTCTTCATTTCCAACTGGAAAATAATCTCTTACATATCTTGTTACTTCTCTGTAGATTACTAGCTCTGTAGATTACTAACCCATCTTCTCTCTCTCTGAAAAGTCTGTTATCCATTAATGTATGCCATTCCTTTTGCTTACATACTTTTCCGCATTGCGAAAAATATCCAAAATTGTCAAGACTTCGACAGTCCTTTAAGCTAATGGTTTGTAATCTTGGCTACATTTTAGAATCATATTATTCTAATCTGCTGATAAAGTAAAAAAACAAAAACAACGAAACAAGCACAAAACAATGTTCAGAACTTTAACCAAAACCAAATCTTTAGTGGGGTGCACCCAAGCCTGAGTATTTTTCAAGGCTCCCCAGTTTATTGCAGCATTCAGTCAAGGATGAAAACCATTGCTTTCAGCCTGAAGTATTTTCTGAACTTCCAAACTATCTGTGGTTTACAATCCACAAGTCATTTTCACCAAGTCATCTTCTCAAGTGAAGTTATTTTACCCAGAGGTGCTGGAGCAGACTTGTATGTCATCTGACATATCATCATCATAGTCAAATCAGTCTGCAACAGGGCATCTCTAGCTCCATCATTAGTAAGGTCCCATTGGGAGTTAGCAGTTGGCCCTGGTGAGTGTTTACAGGACAGAAATCAGCATACAAATCAGAGTGATATAAATTAACTTTTTCCAAAAGACTGGTTGCTAAATATTTATTGCTCTCCTATCTTATTTCCCACATTTAGCATCCTGTGTAGGAGCTGGGATAGATATTTAGTGTAGGTTATTACCAGGGCAGCAGTTCTTAGGGCAAAATATGTTGAGTTTGAAATGAAAAAGAGGGTAGAGATGGAATAGAGAACGAGGGAAAGGTTGTATAAAAGGAAATGGTTCTAAAGAGAAAGACCCGCATCAAGGGAGCATTGTGTGGTGAGCTGTAATTTTCAAAAAGCATCAGAGGGTCCAGGTGATAACAATGATGAACATGTACAGACACTTCTTAGAAGATATATTAAAGGCCAGTAATGAGGCTCAACATCATTACTTGCAAGTTACAAGTTATACTCACAATGAGATACCATTTTACTTTCAGTAAATGATCAAAATATACAATGACAGACAATACCAAATGTTGGAAAGGGTATGGAGTAAATGGAACTCTCCTACCTTGGTGGTTGGGAGTCTAAAGTGAAACAAAATCTTTGGAGATCTCTTTGTCAGTTTTGCATAAAGTGAAAAGTACATCTGTATTATTAGCAAGCATTTCCCTTCCTACGTATTTATCTAAGTGAGAACTTAGGTCCACGAAAAGATTTGTACAAGGATAATAATCTTAGTAGTAAGAGCTAAAAACAAGAAAGAATTCAAATGACCATCAGCAGGAATATGGATGAACTACTTGCTCTGTACTCATAAAATGGGATGCAATTCAGCTATATAAGATAAAATGGAACTATGAATGCATTCAATGAATGACAACCTCAAAAACTTATGGTCAGCCAGGTGTGACAATACATACCATATGATTCCATTTATGTGAAGTTCAAAAGTAGGTTAAATTAAACTATGGAGATAGAAAACATAATGAAGGTTACTTGTGACTGGATATAAGACTGGGAATTAATTGGAATATGTCACAAGGGAAGTTTCTGGAATAGTGAAATATATACCTTACTTGAGTGCTGTCACAATTGCATACAACAGTCAAATCTCGTTGAATCCATTGCTTCAGATCTGTACATTTTATCATATGTGAATTGTACCTCAAAAATGGTAAAAATAGTAGATACATTTACCTATATCAGTTGACTATTACTACATAAAAAATTATTCAAATTTCTCAAGTTTCTGAGGGTCAGGATTCTGGGAATAGCTTAACTGGTTGCATCTTGCACATAAATTTTTAATCTAGTTACCAGCCAACATTCTTAGAGACTTGATAGGAGCTGAAGGATTGGCTTCCAAGTTCACTCACTTGACTGTTGGCAGGAGGCTTTATTTCCTTACCATCAGGACTGTTCCACAGGACATCTCCGAGGTGAGTGATTCTGGAGAGAGAACACTGAACACAGAAGCCACCATCTTTTATAACTAATCTGAGAAGCAGCATACCATCATTTCTGCATTGTTCCTTTGGTCACACAGACCCAACTCACCCCAGGATAACTTTAAAGGAGAGTACTTAAAGGTACGAATGTCATCTGCAAGTCTGGTCACACATCATGCATGCTTTATGAATTATTTAGTGCCTGGCACTAATAACCACATTTCAATGATCATCACAGTTCTTGTTTAGAATCCCAGACACATTGGAAAAGAGGTCACATCTCTAGGATAAATCTTGAGCATTAGGAGGTCTCAGTGAAATCAGTTTAGTGGAAAGAGACAGGTAATAGAGGAAGAAGATATCTTTCAGTGACCCTCCAAAGGGGATAAGAACTCGATTTGCCCAAAGAACTTTGCCTCTGCTGGGAAGGGGAGAATTAGACAAATGTTTAAAGGAAGGAGGGTCAGAAGACAGTCTGTTGGGGTCATTTGAGCTTTTTATTGGCCCTCACTTGCTTGTTCTCTCTGTTCTCTGGCTAACATTTTTTAGACTGTTTTGCTGGCTCATTTTTCTTCCATCCTGAAATTGCCTTTTCCCTTTCGTTCAAGATTTATAACCCTCCTTTCCTTTCTCTGCCCTCATAGTACTCCTTTTTACCTGTGCCCTAACTTTTATTTTACTGTTTGACTTGATTGCTAGTTGTTTGCCACTATCTCTGACACTATTTTTTTGAGCTTCCTGAGGACATGGATTGTGTGTTATCTGCTGTCATAGTTTTCTGAAGTATCTGCACATAACAGATGCTCTATAAATGTGGGTTTAAATTAATTGACATGTGACTGATAGTAGAATTCCATATATCCTAGCCAAAATGTACAAAGCCTCATTTTACTTCTATTTCCCACAAAAATTTAGCCATTTTTCAACAGAAAAGAATGACTCCCCATGCCACAATAAAATACATTTTATTCCTTTTTTAGAACCTATGACTGTGCGGGTATAAGTTAGGGAGTATTAATTATTTTGGCTATGATGGTGATATTTGATGTTGAAATGAGCACAGTGACAGATTAGCTCTATAGACAAAGAAGAGGTTCAGTTCAAAAAGAGAATATCTCACATATCTGTGGCCAATTCTAGATCTTAACCAAACTTTCATGGATTTTTGCTTATAGGTTCCAGTTTTTCTACTATTCAGGTATCCAAAACAATGTGCTTCTAATACTCTCTGAGCACCTTTTTATCATTGCCATTGGTCATTCCTTCATCAAAAATTCATCAGAATCCCCAACGTTTTTTCTTCCTATGAAGGTCTTTCTATTTATAGTAGATGAATTTCTACTATATCTTAGCAGTTCGGTTATATAATGTCCTTGTCTTCTCCAAAGGAGAATCTTAAGTAGTTGTGCTAAACTTGGGTCTGATTACACATAGCTATCATGGGGTGTAACTTCAAGGGCTTCAGGGGTTTTCCAGGTTGTAAGAATTTTTGGAAGTGCAAGCAGGATAAGTGTCTAGGATGAACCCTGTCAACAGGAAAGAATTCTGTGTTATCTCTAATCTGCTCTATCACCAAGGTTTTTGTCCTGTGACTCCAGCCCAGCCCAATTTGTGAGTCAGTTTAGTCCCAGGATTAAAATACAGGGTTGTGAAACCCTACCTATGGGTTCTGAACTAATCAGTCATGGTTGCCAGTTCTACCATTACTATATGCTTTGAGTCAAGGTTTTTCTGTAATAATATGCAGGGCATTTTACAGGCAGCATTCAACATAAATTAGAGGCTAAGTATGAAGATGGGATTTTGTGTTTCCACTTAGTCCTAAAGTTGGATCCAGAGGCGTACATAAGAGGCATGTGGTATATTTAATAGACTCCAAAATTAGAGTCAAGCTAGTCTAGATTCTTCTTCCTATTTCATCTCATATCACTTATTTGGTCTTGGACAAATTACAGTTATCCCTTAGTATCTGTAGGAGATTGGTTCTAGGACCCTCTTCATACCAAAATCCACAAATGCCCAAGTCCCTCACATAGAATGGTGTGTAGTGTTTACCTATCACTTACTCAAATCTTCCTTTGTTTTATAAGTTAAATAATTTCAGATTCCTTCTAATACCTAATGCAATGCAAATAGTTGTAATATATTGTTTGTGGATTAATGACAAAAAATGTCTACATATTCAGTACAGACAGAACCATAGTAAGTTTAACTACATAGACTTTTCCAACCATGATTTGTTGAATCCACAGATGAGGAACCCAGGGATTTAGAAAATTGATTGTACATAACTTTTTTTTTCATTTGGTAAATGGGTTAATGCTTATACTGTAGATTTGTTACAATGATTAATTGAACAGAGGTGGAAAGTGAAGACCCTAGCATGTTGTAGGTGTTCACAATGTTATTTCTGTTTCTGTATTTCCTGAGACTGGAGTCCTGTCCCTCCATTCCATGAGCTTATTATGAGTATCACTCTTGAGTCTACACTCGTCTATAATGTCTACCCTTCACACGACTCCTTGGAAGTGACATCACACCAAATCAAACTTGGACTTGTTATGCTAGATTGATATTTTGTCTCATGAGATGCAATTTGGCAGTTGATTCATCTTTCCATATCCAGACCTTCCCTTCTCCCAACTTAATGCTAATAAGAAACAGGCTAGTAGAGTGGAATGGTGTTTCAGTATATAGGCACTGAAGTTGCACTGAGTTTAAATCCCATTGTCATTACTTCCCCATTGTGTAACCTAAGACAAATTACTTAACTCCTCTGAAGACTCAGTCCCTTCATCTTTAAAAGATGTTTCACAATATTACCTAGCTCCAAGAAAAAATGGAAAATTATATGAGATAATACATATAAAACTCTCAGCAAAGTACCTGACACAGAATGAATGTTCAATTAATATTGGCTATTATTTTATGTTTTGCTGCTGAGCCCATCTATGCAGTGATAACAAGGACTAGTCATGAAACAATATTTCTGTCTTGAATATTGCTTACCTGTCTGTAATTGGAATCTAGTGACCACTGTTTCTGCCACATAAAGCAGTTTCTGATTTTATGTGATAAATTTTGAGAGAAGGAATATAAGTTGTTCATTAGGCACAAGTACATTTGAATATGCTTTTCTCTTTTTGCTTTATCAAAAGCACCTGGACTTTACAATTCAGGTTTGAACTAAGGAAAAAAGTGATCTGTAGAATTCTTAGCTCATCTATGTCAGTGAAGTATGTTCACAAGCCACAAGAAAAAATTTGAGTCCAGAAGAAAGGACATCTGCAAGCAGTCTTATAAGCAGTCTGCTACAATACTCAGTGAGAATCTGTAAGGCCTATACCAACCCAAGGTGTATGAGAAAGTCTCCATGAATCCTGGGACTCAGGGTACCTGTCATATCAAAACCAAACTCCATTGTTCAGCATGTGGGGGAACTCTGTGACTTGGAATCCTGCACTCAAGGCCAGGACGGCATGACTGAATCCCTAAGACATCTGCTCTCATGTAACACCATTCAAGACCCAGGGAAATACTTCCCCAAATCAGCTGACCTATGCTCTTAGAAGATAACACAACTGTATCCACAAACCATGAGACTGTGGATTGTGCTGTTGCTGATGTGGAAGTCAGAAACTGCTCAGGAATCAGAGAGCATTTGAGTGGAACTGATATTTAGATGAAGAAAAGAAAAACAAACTATAAAACTTGTCAAACATTTTTGCATGAAGTACATATGAAGCAAGGTGTTGAATCTTTATAGTAGCAACTAAAGGTGGGGTTGTGAATAGTGTGCTTTATAAAAGTGTTCAATAAATTTTATGTAGAAGATAAATTGAAAACTGTATTTAATAATTTAAATTTAAATTTTGGATTTTTATCATTGATATTTTTTCTTTTAATTTGGATAAATAATTTGGAAAGAGAAGTAACTTTTTGAAATCATGGAAATATTGTTGATTGCTTTATTTTATATTTTTTACTAAAATGTATTGGAATTTTATGCAATTACATTTTCTTCTTTTTATGGTTAATTAAGCTAAAAATATTGGTAAGAATGTTGCAATTAATAATTTTGCTGAAGTGAAGGCAAAAATGAATTTCATAAAATACATGTTGATGATCTTTGAATTATGAAGACTTTTGCTTACTTACTCACCCAAATTTGGCAGCCCTTCAACTGAATTTCCAGGCATGTATAATATTAATTAAATTCAGTCATGTCTGGTGGTTTATAGAGTTTCAGTGCACAAAAACAATCACTACATATTTAAAAAAGTTTTAGCATTCGAAAAAATGTGCTTGTTAAGATAGGGAATAGAATACATTTTATTAATGAGTCTGTGCACTTGAGCTATAACCTTGTTTGGATGTTTATACATAAGGCAAGTATGATTGTAGGTCTCCATTTGTATTCTTGACATGGGAATCCGTTTGGGAACAGGCCTGCCAGTGGTACCTCATTCTCTCATACAAGATTGATGAGATAGAGACAGGAAAAATGAAGGTATTGATGCTAATTTGAAAATCAATACCAAGCTACCAAAGAAAGACTTGGTTGAATAGATAGAATAGATGCCAGCAGAAGAAGACACTGAATCTATTTCTGCCTCCTCTCGCCTTGGAGTCTACCTCCTAAAATCATTCCGACCTTTGAAGGCATGGTCCATGCATTTTCAACAAATTTGTCGTCTTACAAGTATTTTTTTAAAGAAAGGCAAGCAAGCTTACACTATCTTTCATTCTTGATTTGATCATGTCCAGTCCATTTAATGACCTGCTAATGCTGAAGTAAAGTTTACTCATAATACATTGAACTCAGAAAGCCAATAGTCAGATATGCTGACAGTTTTAGAAACTAAGAACCCACATCCATTGGTCATGATTAGAAGTGAACAGAGATACAGAGCTCAAATGGAGAGAGATTGACCAGAAACTCAGAAGGACACAGTTCTCATCTTGTTCCCCTCACACTCATTATAACAATTTCCCTGGGTGCAATTCAAATGCCAAATGGCATTATTTTCTGTACCACTAAGGACAATACCACCTTCCTAGAGCTTTCCAGTGGTCATCAAAGTAAAAGACTACTGAAAGGTGCAAGCATGACACATTCACACGTGTGCATACAAGTGAAAAATACCACTGGACTATCTCTAGGTTTCTAACTGAGAAAGCGTTATACCAACACACTTTGTGCTTGTTAATGATCTACTGATTAATAAAGAGAGATAATCTATTTTTTCCTGGATTTAGGTATTTAAGACAGTAGCAAGGAGTGGGATATCCTCTATGGACTTGCATTATCTGGTCATATGTCACAATGAAATCAATGTTATGCATCACAGTCGAATTGCCTAGGGAACAACATTTTATTGCTTTGTAGTTGAGTGTGCATTAAGTCTGAGTTTTCTGTATAAGTTGCAGGGACAAATGGGTTCCCTTCTTATAAGTGCTCACTGCCACAGTCTACATCTGTAATCAGACAATCAATATGGCAACATGTGGCAATGTCACTGGAGGAGAATGAGTGAGCCTGTGTGAGATCCATACTAGAGAAATAATGTGAAGAAGCAGTATGAATGGGTCTCATTGTTTTCCTCTATTTTAAATGTTCTCATTTTTCACAACATTTTATGGACAGCTCTTAAGAGGCCTTTATTGATAGAGATACTCATTGAATGTCAGTTTTAAAAGAGGTGTCATTGACATAATGTAATCTAATCTGCTTTTGCTTAAGTCCTTTATATCCCAGAGCATTGAAGAGTTCTTTGCCAACCCAATCCTATCACCATCATCAAGATATAATTCATCGTAGCTAAGGAAACTGCCTTCTAGATTTAAATTCAGAAGCATAGGGGTATTTGTTAGGTCAAATACCCCAAAAAGATTGGCATAAATTTGGTACCTGACTTTCTTTCTCCGTGACGGCTAGACATTGAATATTTACTCATCAATCACCATTTATTGAACATATACTCTATAGTAGGTACAGTATTATATAGTGAGATATAAAAACTATTGTCTTTTTATTCTAGTGACAGAAACAGACATGTGAATACATTGACAACAATGCAGAGTGATGACTGAAATGCAATCTATGTTTAAAAGTCACTAAGAAACCCATATTCATTGGAGAGTTTGAATTGAGAATTGATTCTCAGGACCTGCAGAATCAGTATCCTCGGGGGACTGAGTAGAAATGCAAATTGTTAAGCTCCAGAACTACTGAATTCTAAATTCAGGGAGTGAACCCCACAATCTATGCTGTAACAGATCCCAGCTGATTCTGTTGTTTGCTCAAGTTTGAAAACCACTGACCTAGAGCAATAATTCTCAAACTCTAAAGTGCATGTGAGTATCATCAGAGGTGTTTAACACTCCCAATGCTCAAACCAAAACCCAGACCCAGTAAATCAGAATCACTGAGGATAGCAAAAGTCCTGTCTCTGCCAGGTTTTAAAATTCAAATAAGGGAGACAGGAAGACCTAGTGAGAAGGTATTTCACGCCGAGAGAGATTTTCACAAGGCTTGGAAGCATGAAACAGCTCTGTATATTGGAGGTAGAATCTATACTGTTGCTGAAACATAACATTTGAAGGGAAAAGTCAAGATAGAATCACCTGGAACTATCAGGGTACCAGTTCACAGAGAGCTATAATGTGGAGGAAGAACTGAATCTTAGTTAATTGAATCTGTTTCCTGTTTTTTATTGGGAAATTGATTTGGGTTCCATTTTAGTACCTACCCATCTTGCTTCCTGGTCTTGACTTTTCCAATCAACACCATTTCTCTCAGTTGAAGCTGTTTAGAATTAAGATCAGTGATTGTTTAGCACTTAACAAAACTCATCCACATAGTGCTCCCAACAGAAGGAGAGGTAAAATTAGTGAATCATTCAGAAAAGAGGATCTAAGACAAAATGAAGGAACTGTAGAAAAGGAAAAGATTGCTGTAAACTTATAATTGTTTTGCTCTGTTTTTTTGTTTGTTTGTTCTATTTGTTTTCCTAGCTGAGTGAGGGAGAGACTCTCGAATAAGTGCATCTGCCCTCTAAGAATTAAAGCCAGACACAGGAAGTGAGTGGAAAGAGCCTCAGCTGCTGCATGCCTTCTGAATGCTGTGGGCAGCTGCACAGACCCCTGTTGTTGGGAGACAAGACAGCTCTTTCAGTGCTGTGACCTCAACTTCATCTCCAATGGTAGAGAAGAGAAATTGAAATTCTTCCCTGTGACTGAGAGCATGAGAATGTGACAGTTATTTGGGCTAACAGATTTCCTGTGGGCCCTGAGGCCCACAAGGGCTAAAGTGTGGAGTGTGCACACTTAGCTTGTGTCGGGATGGGACAGGATGACTGGGAGGCAGGAGTGGTCCCTCCTTTGATTTGTATAACATGAATGTGTCTGAGAAACAGAGATGAGCACACATCCTAAAGCGCAGTTATCTTCCATCTTGGCAAAGGGCCCCAGGGTAGTTGAGCAAAACATACAGAGACCCCTGCTCACTCCTTCTCCCTTCCTTCTCCCTTGAACATTTTCAGGTTGCCAAATGCATTAATGGAAACTACTTTTTCAATTAGAATCAAGGTCAAGTCTAACTAGGTGCTCACATTCACAGCCTGCTGGCGAAATTGGAACAACCGTGAATCAGCCTGTGCTC
This sequence comes from Solenodon paradoxus, assembly GCA_004363575.1. NCBI lineage: Eukaryota > Metazoa > Chordata > Mammalia > Eulipotyphla > Solenodontidae > Solenodon > Solenodon paradoxus. Next base: position 167,890 of record RJWH01001964.1, on the reverse strand, counting down.
ACTTTATTAGGCTCAAATCTTTACCCTTGAAATGTGAAATATGATGTGTATGGAAGGAAAGAAAATTTCCTTCCATATGGGCTTCATATGGAAGGAAGCTGGGGATGCATGTGCTTTGGACACGATTGTCAGTTAAGTGAGCCTGATAATGCAGACAACAGTTTAAACATGACCCTCAGGTCAGTCTCCTTTAGAATGGGACTGGAGCTCATCATCTGTACCTAAACTGAATGCTATCCACCGTCTTAGCCTTGTCTCCCATCTCTGTGCATCGTATCGCATGATGTATTTGGAAGAAAGAGCCAAGTCAGTTTCATCCTGAGTGTTTTGTTTTTCTCGATTAACTTTGAATGAATCTCTTTTGGTTGACTCTTTATTATGTACTGAAGCTACGTGTCAAACTATGAAGAGCACTTTATATGGCAGCACGATAGCATAGTTCTTTACTCACAGGCTTTAGAAGGATTCTTCCAGGTTTAAATCTCAGCTTTATCCCTTTAGGAAAGTCACCTGATCTAGTCTAGTCTCAGTTTGTCATATCTTAAACAGGAATAATAATAGTATTGCTTTATTAGGTCAATTTGAAAGTTAATGAATTTATTTATGCAATATGTTTACTATAGTGCTTGATAAATAATAATAAGTGCTCCATAAATATTGCATATTATTCTTATGACCCATCCTTTCCATTACCCAAAGATGTGCATGCGCCTCTCCTTACTTGCAAAGGGTGTTGAAAGAGGGGCAGGGTGGGTTTTAAGCATTAAAGTTTCTGTCCTGAGTTATTTATCTTTTAAGTGGGAAATTCAGGATTCAAAATCACTACACTAATTAGCCTCCACCTAACAATTACTTTTTAATTACTTAACCATTTGAATTCATCTCATTTCTCTGTCTCAAAATGATGGCCAGTTTGTTCTATGCATATGTTATTCTCAAATCCGACACTTTTCTGCCTTTATTTGATTCCTTTTCTCAGTTTGCAATTTCACTGTTGCTTTTCTGCATTGTGCTCACAACAGGTTTTAATACCATATGTTATAACTAGTCATTTTCCTTCCACGTATTCCTGAGGATAAGACTACTTCTTAAAGAAAAATAACATGAAACAGGAATGGATTCTCAGATATAATCATCAAGATGAATATCAGAGCACTTGCAGGGTCATCACACTTTCAAATATTCCTTTTCTTGTCTGCATGGCAAAGACTTAGTAACACTCTTCTACAGGCAGCTGGCTATCGCAATCTGGATAAAAAGCTTCACCAAAGATCAGTGTCATTTTAACAATGAGGAAACAAAAAAGATGTATTTTAAATTGTAGAGAAATAGGTATCCATTATTTATATGTATATATGCATGTATATTTGTGTTTATAATGTGTATATGCATTTCTTTACATATATATATACTTATGTAATAATTCTGGACTTAGTTAAGAAAATACAGTTGAACTTTTATTGACTATGTCCATCAACCACTACATAAACTTAAAAAACAATTTAGCCAACTAACAATCTTTTGGACTGAAATTGGATGATTTTCCTGGAGCTATTTAGGTGTAGTTAGAGGAGTCAATGTATATATTAAACATGTTCATTTTGGGCCTCTACTATTAAATAGTTTCTTCACAATTATGGCGCAACATGATAATGAATACTGTCTATGAATGGTGTTAACTGGTACGTCCTTTTGTTTGAATTTCCACATAGCTGTGGGTTCTTGGGGGGCAGGGCAGGTAGTACAGCTTGCCCATACTTTTTACATAGCCCCTGCCCTTAGGGCACTTGGCACATGATTTTTACTCAGTAAGCAAAGAAACATAATTAGCTGAAACTCTTTTATAATCTGCATTTATCCAGTTAAAAAGCTACAAGTCTAAAAATGTCATTTTATTTAACCTTTTTAAACTTGTTAACTGTTCAATATTTATCAAGTACTCATTGTGTCCCAGATGTGCTTTAGAGAAATATAAAAAAGTGTTAGACTAAAAAATGGTAGATCTACCTCTGCCTTCAGAGAAGTCCTAGGGTAAATGCACTTTTAAACCTGTGTCTAAGTAATTATCAAGTCACAGATCATGTCTCTAGGCTTGAAGGTCTAACTACATTCTGGAAGCAGACATAGCATCACTTCCTGTGTTAGACTTCACAAACAGAAGACATTAGGCATAACGTGGTTCTTCTTTACATTAACGCTTCTAGGTTGCAGAAGAACTCAGGAACAGCACATAAGAGAAAATACAATTGTTGTTTACTTTTTGGTATCTCATGTAGGAACATGCTTACTAATTTCAGTTTTTAAGAAATAGTCCCTGTTGACATAAGCCTGAGCCTCGTACTCACCTTTTCTCTAGAGAGTTTGCAGAATTTCACATTTTATATCCTGGGACCACGATCCCAAAGTTGCTTTGTACCAGGAAAGGCATGCCTAGTGACAAGAGTGTCGTAGCCATTCTAAAATCACAACCATGCCACAATGATGATTTATGGATGATAAGTGGGAGATGGGGGTGGAAATAGAGGTTCAAGGTGGATTTTAGCTCTAAAATGCTCCAAAACGGTCATTTTCTTTCAACTGCATATTGGCATTTTTCACTAGAGAGCTGTCTCGTCTGTTATTGATTTAATGCACATTTGCTTCAATGTGCTGGGTTTTGCTAACTTGTTAGGGACCCATATATGAGAAGATATAGGGCCTTTCCATAGGAATTTATATGTCTGGCTAGACTATTTGAAGGCCACAGATGTCTTGCACCTACTTTTAACCCTTCTGAAGGGACAGCTGTTGGGTTTCTGAAAATATATACAGTATGTACTTTAAATGACTACAGTACAGGGAGTCCTGAAATGTACCACAGCGTATGACTAGGTTATGAATGATGCTGTAGCTTAGTGCATGTTGTAGCCAAGGGCAAGATAGCGCATAACTAATTATTTTGCATTTAGCAGAGAAATTCAAAGCACAGATCTTAAAATGTGTAAGTTGAACTTCTGTTAAAATTACATTCTTCCTAAGGAAAATAATTCTCCTCTCTTGCTGTACTTTAGGCTACATTTACAGGGTGCCAAAACACTTCGTTTAATTCGGGGGAAAGTGTACAACTGTTGTCAAGGATCATGTAACAACCAGTTGTTTTGCTGAATTTTTCCTTAAACCCCATAACTGTACATTTGTGTTCTGGTGACCCAGCCTTTGGCTACTTGAGAGAGAATTGCAAGAATCGATTCAAACAAGCAATGAAAAGAAAAATGTGCATCCTTACAGAGCGTTGGCATTTTGTGGTTTATAACAAGTCCATAAACATTATCTCATTTAATTCTCCCAAAGGCTCTGCAGATGGCAGTCAGTGCTGTTACTGCCCCTGATTTTCAGATGAGATTTTATTTAAAGAAAAATGCAGAGACAAGATTCAAGCATAGGTATTCTGATTCCAAATCTTGATCATTTCCCACATTCTGTTTCTAAAATCCAGCAGCTACTGGCCTACATCTTTGCCAGAACCATGTTTCCAACCTGATTGCTGGCATCAAATTGCCAGTGTGGGTTAGGTTTTTCTTAATTTATCATGTGCTGAAGTCAGAATTCCAAATCAGGGTTTCTCTAAAAGAAATCTTGCTATTTCAGATGTCAATAGGGGACTATTTGAATCTGAGGCATTAGGGAAGCAGTGTGGCATTTTTTGGTTAGCCTTGGATTCTTTTTGTTAAGGCCAGAAATAAGAAATACCTTCAGGTCCAGACTTGACTTAGTATTTATCTTAGAATGGGCTCTAAGGACAACTAGTTCATGTAGACAAAGCAATGGAATTAGAGTTTTAAATTAAGCTCAAAATGCTTCCAGTAGGAAGCTTTTTTAAGTTCCTGTCAACCAATATTCACATAGTCCCTAAAGTGTGTACAACACTGTGTGGGTGTTAAAATGGGAGGGAGAGGGCCATGCATCCTGTTTTGCCCAGAACAGTCCTGATTTATACCAGTTGCCCTAGTGTTTTGTCACTAAAATTACTGATCCCTTTGCTCTAAAAAAATTACATGATCAACCTACTAAGATTAGATATAAAATTAAGAAAGATGTGGCCTCTCTTCTCAAGAAAATTGTAATCTGATGGAAGCCAGGAGTCAATAATCTAAAAGAGATCAGGAGGAGGAATATAAGTATGCCTATGGATATAAAACAAAGCAGAGTCTTCCAAGTGTTCTTTTAAAATGATGGAAAACAAATGCCTTGGGAGTTTAGAAATATGTATTGTTTGGCTTAATTAAGGCAGAAAATATTATTATTTTATGTTCTTTTCAGTGACAATGATAAGAATTATCAAAACTGTTGGAATACGTGCAAAATATTTACTCATGCAAATAGCCTACAGTTCAAATGTCATTCTCCACGGAGGAAGATTTCTTTTGCTCTAGTCCTCAGATGCGTCATATTGAGCAATTTGAAACTTTTTATCCATAAAAAGCACTAACTACAGAGAAGTCATTGTATCTTGGCTATGAAGATATATTTCTCTCTTATTGTGTTCCAATTTCCTCCTGCTCAGACTGAGACTGACATGAGTGTGATGAGGAGGAGGTGTGATATCTCTGGGAAAAAACCACATACAAAAATGCCCATTAAAACACTTTTGCCTCTTTGTTCCTGTAGTGAGTCCCCTTTGGTGGGGAAAGTGCTTATGTGAACCTCCTTACCTTTGTTGGTAAGAATATAAATTCTAGACTGGTTCTACTGTGCACAGTCTTTATTTGATTATTTAGAGCCGTCTGCTTTGTGGTCACTTCCTATATTGAACTATTAAATCTCTAACTGGTAGGAAATCTGTTCCCATCTTTCACCTATTTCACAGATGCTGTAGGAGGAAATGCTTGCTACCTTTCAAAAGAGTTTATTTTTAAGTTTAATGTCTGTCTCTTTGCATATGAAATACACTAAGCCCTGGAGTGATAAGAAAAGCAATAAAGAATGATTCTGACCTTAATACACATAATTTTCTTACAGCTCAGGTTTGTTCCAGGTGTCTTGAGGTAATTATTAATAACATCTCTCTCTTGTTACTCTCAAAAGTGTCCCAATATGGTCCCTTAGATTCTGGAGCTCTTCAGTTTAGCTAGGGAGACAGGAAACAAAGAGAAAAAGATAAATGATATAACAAAGTAATGTGTAGTGCATGTAAAATATATGATCTGTGCTGTCAATGATTGGATTCACATTTTAGAAAGAAAACTGAGGACTTCAACTATCTGGTAAACTGTTTGAGGAAGATGCAACTTGAGTTGGCTATTGAAGACCATGCAAAATTAGACTCCCATCTTCTGACCAATCCAGTGTTATTGTCAAACCAACTTGGCAGCTAGAGCAGAAATCTTATTTTTGTTCATTTAAATAGGTGGGTGCTTACCAAACATCACTCTGGTTCTCCACTATATTAATGAGTCCTTTTCCTTGCTGGCATATTCACTGCCCTGTGGTTCCAGAGCGACCAGAGTAGACCCCAGAGGGTCCACCTGGGCCAATGGCAATTCCATTGAAGATGGAACAATCTTATGGCAGTTCCATAGAAGTGCTCATCTCAGCCATTTCTTATTTGGTTGCATTTTCTATCACCTTCTTAGTCCAAATGGGTACAGGAACATCATTAGGAGAAAATAAAAATGGTAACACACTATTAGGCTATGAACTCCATTTTCAATGGCATCTTAAGGTAGTGTTGATATGTTCATTTGTATTATGTATCATTCAAAGTGTCCTTAATGGAGAGTGTTAAGTCTAACGCTTTTAAATCTAAGGTGTGAATTTCACACCCACCTTACTTTCTTTGAGCATCATTCCATTCAACTAAACACTCATGACTGTTCTCTTTTTATCATTTAATTCATCAATACCTTCTAGATTTTTTTGTCTTTAGGATTGAAAGCTTTTATTCAAATGAAATCTTAGAAACATGCTAATTTGAATGTGACAGAACATGTCAGTTACCAATCCAATATTCACTTTCCTTTATTATTAATAGAGCCCAAATTATTTGGAACCAGTAATAGATCCAGTTTAAAACAATTAATACTCATTTTCCCAGCTTTTCGTTTACCTAAAAGCGATTATACGACACAAACTTAGCCCAAGGAGGATACAATATGAGGTGTTCAGGAGGACTCTCAAGCAGGATTAAATCATCTGGCATGTAACTTTTACTCTTACTCTTTCCTTCCAGTCTGCCTGAACTGTGGATATGATGGTTGGACTTCTGACAGCCTTTTTGAGAACATGAAGATGGAGCCACACACTAAAGATATGGAAGAGCCATAAGGAACTTGGGTCTAATGATATCGAAGAACTACCATAACAACCCATAAATTGCCTATATCTGGACATTGATATGTGAGAGAGTAAAATTTAAATATCTTGTTTATTTATGTTACTTAAAGATTTTCTCACTATCAGAAAAAGGGCAATTTTAATGTTAAACTGATAAATAGTAACCTATTGATGTCAAAATAGGACACTTCTATGGTTAAAGTCAAAGTGAATGTTATATATGAAAATATTTGATTAACAAGATATTTACTATGGAACTTTGAGTTTATATAACATTTTGGAGGCATTAAAAATAAAATGAAGGCTAAATCTGTAAACTATTTAGTCTTATTAATCATGACCCTCCCTCATGATTAAACTAAGGAAAGGTGTAGTGTTCAATCACGATTAAATTCTGGATTAGACCACACCAGATTTGTTAGTACTTTCTCTGAAGTACAGAGAAAGAGATTATAGTTTTCTTCACTGTTTCTACCTCAAGGAGAATTTTATAGATTATGCAGAGGATCATGGGACTGGGGGATGAATCTGTAAAAGAACGAAGAGAAGATATTTTTGAGTATGTACTAATTGCTGGTGATTTTTTTCTTATTGTACTATTCAATCATTATTACAAACCTATAGAGAGAAATCCTATAAATTTCCCAACTCTGGTGAGCACCATTTGTATAGAATATAATGAAGATTGCCTGCCAGAGTAGTATGATGTGACACTCCTAAATTACAGGACGTAGACTGCTTTTTTTAATCTAGTATTCCTTTTTTTTTTTTTTTTTTTTGAAGAACTCGCTTCCATTCCATAGCAATCTGTGCCATCCGTGTGGTTTGTTGGGCTTGATCTGTTTGGTCATTTGACTCAGACCTGATCAGTCGGACTCTTCAGCTCCTCATTAAAGATAGACCAATAAGAGCACCCTTGGGACATTTTCTGGAGCTAAGGGGAAGAAAAAGGGCTTGTCTTCCTCTTGAATTCTGAGTTGTAAAGAATACATGAGTCTTTAAGCAGCTAGCAGCCACTTAACTACTCTGCAGCAAGCACTTGCTTGAAAATGGAACTATAACATTATTTGAGAACGACTCTGGTCCTTTTGAAGACACTGGACTCTTTCAGTTACATGAGTCCATTAACATCTTTTTTTAAAGCTAGTTTGATTTCTATTTCTGTCATTTGCTTTCAATGGGTTTCAACTAATGCAGGTAGCTATTACCATCTCCACAGGCTCTGAGAAATTAAGTAATTGGCTGAGCCAAGTCAGTAATTGATGGAAACAGGATTCTAATACAGGGAAATCTGGTACTCACATCCATCTTCTTTTCATTACCCTGGACTGTCTCCCCAAGCCAATTAAATAAATCACAATTTATGGAAATCATGTTGATTTATCATTAGGCTTTAAAAAAGATGATGTCATTTCTACAAATACAGTTTCCATGGCCCCAATTTTATGCTAATTCTAGCTGGTGAATTTAGAAAGCAGCATTATCATTTGTTTATGGAAATACTTCCATATTTACAAAGCAAAAGAGAATATTTCAATGAGACCTTTCAATGAATATTTTGAGTACCTGTTATGCACATGACATTGAATGAGTTAAGAAGGTAATAAAAAAAGAAACAATTAGAGATAAAAATCTAGAACATAATATTTTTAAGTCTCTATATTCCAAGATGGAATATGGTAAAAACTATAGTCCACACTGATAAAATGCTATAGCCAAAATGAGTGGGGTACTATATGACATGCTAGTGCTATTTGAGGTAGGCAATAAAGAGCATACGGGATTGAATGTGAGGCAATATGAACTGCATGTTTTAGGCCAGTTTTGTTGAATAAAACTTGCTTCAATGATAAACATCTTCTATATCTTCCCTGTGTCACTTAGTAGACACTGGTCATATAGGACCATTGTGTGTTTGAAATGTGGTTAATGTCTACCATATTGGCACTCCAGTTCTAGACAAGTACATAGCACAAATAAATGTATAGAATGAGAAGAATGAAAAACAAGTTATCTGCTTTAGTGACACGTGAGCTCATAAGGCAGTAAAGTGAGACAGAATGCTTGGTGAAGTTAAGTGGTCCAGATCACGAAAAATTTTACTGTGGGCTTTGTTTTTGGTCCATAAGGAGATGAGGATGACGCCTGAACTAAGAAGCAGAATGATCTGTCTGATGCTGTGGGGAGATTAAACTGACACCTTCAGATATATAGAATTAGAAAGGACATAGCATAGAATTAGAGAAGCCACATATGAGACCACAGTGAGAGTTCAGACAAATTATGAAATCCTGAAGACAAGTTAATGAAAGACGATATAGTTAAAAACAAACAGATGTGAACTGCATCATGTAAACAGAAGTTAAAGAACCAAGAACTGGTTGGAAGACTTGTACGGTGAGGGAAAGGAATGGATTTTGGAGAACAAAGAGTGGAAAGAAGTTGAATAGGAAAAGGAATAAAATTAACACAAGTGGGAAAGTATAAGAAATGGAAGCAAAGAAAAAATTTGATTTGGCAGTGTGACCATTTGGTTTAGAAAGATTTTATTTTAGCTCTTTTGGGGTTAAGGTGCTAATGTTAGAAATACAAGCAGAATTAATTAAAAACAAATGTTATAATTAACGGTAAATATAAAATGTGGTAGATATTTGGGAATTATCTGCATATACATATCACATATCAGCCAACTATAACCCTCAGACCAAATCTTAAATGTAGAGTTAAAAACTTCCACAACAGTCAAGTCTACAAGGATGAAATTATTTCCTATTGGAAAGCACATTTGCTCACCCTGATATAGACGATAGAAGTCTCCAGAATGAATGAGATTCTATAATCTTGCTATCAGAATTCTATTTGTCATAGAATTCAATAAAGTACTCTACAGATCATTATATAACACATCTATAATATACTGATATTCAGAATGAAAATACAGAGAATCTTGGATCACCTGGAAAATACTAAATAATTATTTTTGTAATAATACTATTAAATGTGTTGTATTTTTGTCAAGATATTTGAAAATTGGTACTCTTTTTATGATTTAAATGCAATTATCTATTAACCATAGCATTTTGCTAAGCAAAACATTCCATTACTGGTTTATACCCATATACTTTTAGACAGTATGAAATTCTTGTTTTGTTAAAGTTCCATCAATTCATGGAAACTAAATAGAACCTGAAGTATATGTATTGGGTTCAAACTTGTGTGGCCAATGGGGTATGAGCAGCTATTTGGTCGGACATGGAGAACATACTTAAGTGTTATCAAAGCAAAAAAAGTAAAATGAGGGAAGAATCGAGAGAGGGAAGAAAGGAAAAGAAAAGATATAGGAAGAAACAAAGAAAAGATGGATAGAATGAGCATGAACTTTGAGATCAAATGAATCTGAGTTTGAAACTTGATTCTACCTCTAACACGTATGCATTCTTGGGCATATTATTTACTCCTCCATCATTTCTTTCACCTTTAAGTTGCAAATAACAACTACTTCATACATTTGTTCCGAGCATAGGATAGCAAGATAAAATGCACTCTATCCAGGAATTTGAATTTCAGAAAAACAGAGAATTGCTTTTTAATATCAATCTATGCTGTTTGTGTTCTGCTATCTGAAATTGAAGCTAACTGAGTGTGCTAGGTCCAGTAATGGTGTACCCAACATGTCTGTGTTCTGATCCCCAGAAAGTGGAAATACTACTTATGTGGCAAAAAAAAGTCTTTGAAGCTGTGATTGCATTAATGATTTTGAGTTAGGAAAGTTCTCCTGAATGAATCTGATGAGCCCAGTGTAATGACAGGGATCCTGCTGAGCAGGGAGACCCAGGAATAGCCTGGGGAGATGATGCTATGATGAGGGAAGCAGTCTCTGGGGTTCTGCTCTTTGAGACAGAGGAAGGGGTTTCCAGCCATGGAATGCAGGTGGTTACTAGATGCCAAAAAGATACATTCTCCCCTCAGAGACTCCAAAAGGAACCAGCCCTTCTAACACCTACCCATGAGCCCAGGGAAACTGATTTTGGACTTCTGAACTCCAGAACTGCAACGAAGAAAAATGTGCTTTGTGTATAAACCACTAGGTTTGTGGAAATTTGTGACCACCGCAATAGAAAATGATGACACTGAGTGTTCTGTCCTTTTTTCTTATTTGTATGCTTGTATTTGCTAGCTCTGGCTGCCTTGATGATGATGAAATGTGGTAGGTCTGGTATAAACGTCCATTAAACAAAGCAGAGTGAATATGTGCATTTATCTTTGCTCCCTCTAAATCTTCATCAAAATCAAATTAAGGAAATAAATAGCATGTAAATCCACTAAGTCAGAAAGATGTGGACACAAAGCAAGAGCAAAATATAGATGTCAACTTAATTTGAAAACTGGAAGATTATAATAGATTTAACCAATGAGTGTAGTATTGAATTAACAAAGGGCCTAACCCTAAGACAATGGAGGGTGAATCCAAAAGAGAAGCAAGTAATTCAAACTGCAAAACCCTGAGAGCCTCAGGTATTAATGGATTGGCTACTGAAACAGTCAAAAGAGAAAATTAGTTGCAAATATGCCTAAGAAGAAATTAGATCCCAAATTTCTTCTGTCACCCACAAACACCCCCAGTGACCATCCCTTCCCCACTCAGTAGGCGGTGTAACAATTTCTGGATATATGGAGAGAGAATCAGGAGTCAGAGAGATCATATCCGGCACATGGTGAGCTTGTACTAATAACAGTATTATGTAAATATCTGGTTACCGGAAACTAGAAACTCTGACACTTTCCTGATAAGATTTCAGGATGCTAGATATAGATTTTACTACCCAAGCTGAAAATGAGAGTATCTTTTAGTGGAGATCTGAACGTCTAAGAGAAAATATCTACAGATAACTGGCAATTCATTTTTCCCAAAGTGCTGAATCTCTGTTGGATTAACTTGCAAGAATATAAAAATAATAGGACCTAAAAGAGAGAGAAAACTTAGGTTCAGTCCAGGAGCTGTGTCTTTGGGCTGGTTCATGATTAATATGAATTCTAAAGAGAGAGAACAGAGAAAGCAGAGAGAAGAAAATTATCAAAGAAATAATCCATGAAAATAAAGATATATGCTAAAGTATATTCTCATGACAAGCCAGAACAGCAGGGCTGAAGATAAGACACTAAAGCTTCCAGAGACAATAAGCAGATCACATGTAAATACATCTGAGTTTGCCTAATATTGTTTCACTTTACACTTACATTGGCATCCCATTTTGCTTTACCATTTGTTTAGAATCTGTCATTTCTTAACAAATTATTTTTATTTAGTAGAGGCATTAAAGAACCCACAGTGTTTTTATAGGTCTCCCCTTGCATCTACAACTTCTGCGGAAGGTCTCATCGCCACTGTACAAGATGCATGTGTAATGAGCAAGGTGTAATGTCACTGACTAAGAGTTAAACCTGAGAGATCATTAACAATTACTCATATTTCTCTGGCTCACTCTTTTTTCTTTTTTCCTTCCCTCACTATTGAGCTGTAATTGACATACAACATTGTGTAAGTTTAAGATTTACAACATGATTATTGGATAAATCTATTTATTGCAACATGATCATCATAATAAGGTTAGTTAACACACTCATCACCTCACATGACTTTTTTTTTAATGAGACCATTTAAAATCTACTCTGTTAGCCCCTTTTAAGTCTAGAATGCAGCTTGTTGATAGCCAGCATGCTGTCCATTAGATCCCCCAAAGGTACACACAATGGGAAGTTGGCATTTTTTGACCAGCCTCTCCTCGTTTCCCAGGCCCTAGCAGCCACCATTTTGCTCTCTGTTTCCATGAGTTCAGCTTTTGTAGAGTCTACATATAAGTGAGATCATATGGTAGTTGTCTTTCTTTAATGTGATTTAATTCACTTAGTATAATAACCTCAAGGTCCATTCATTTGTCACAAATGATAGGATTTCCTTCTTTTTATAGCTGAATAGATACTCGATTGTGTCTCTGTGTGTATGTGTGCATTTTTCTGTATTCATCTCTGGATGGACACTTAGCTTGTTACCATGTCTTGGCTTCTGTGAAAAATGCAGCAATGTACATTCAGGTACAGGTAGCTCTTCAAGATGAGATGTTTTTTCCTTTGGATGTATACCCACCTCCTTTAGAGTACAGTGTTTCTTGTCTATAAGACAAAAAGCATTCTGATTCTAACTCTTTTGGGTCAGAGGTCACGTTGGACACCGTTACTTTGCCAGTCTCTTGGTGTGCTGCCTAGTCGTGCTATGGTTCTGCAAAATGCATGAGGTTGCCAGACTCCTTGTTGTTGGGTAATGAGATTGGGAGAACTATAGGTTAATTGCAAATAGGGAAAAACTATTTGATGGCTATTTTCTCCTAAAAATATTTGAAAAGGAAGTACTTGGAAAAAAGGGTTTTACATAGTACCTTCAAAATAGAATAAAATATTTATAGAATTTAACAACCTCCCTTAAGACGATCCTTTGATGAGCAGAATTTGCTCTGCGATTACAAAATACCTCAGAAGCTTTAAAGAGTATTTTTTAGCAAAAAAAAAAAAAAAAAAAAAAGTATGGTCAACAAAGAAAAGTTAAGAAAGTTTGTCAAAATGTCAAATTCATTAAACAAAAAAATGTAACTTTAAAGAAATCTGCAGGCAATTTTGTGGCATACATAAAAATAATAAGAACACTAAAATATATATTCCAGAAAATTTCCAATGTCAGACGCTATTTCCAATGCTATTAAATCTAGGTATAGCTGTAAATGATTATATAACAAGACTAATTTTCTCTTTATACTATTTTTAGTGTTTGGATAAAAATTATAAATAAGAATATTTTAACTTTACTGCACATGTGTATTAATTTGAAATTTTGGACAAATTTAAAAATATTTGTTGATAGAATTATTTACGTTTTTAAAAGGAAAAGTGCAAGCAGGAATGAAGGTGAGCAGGCAGACGGGCAGCAGGTTAGAGGAGGAAGAAGCATTTGTTTTTTTTCATTTAGTTGGTCCTCTTGGTTGTTCCCCACGGTGCCTGGGACGTGAACGAAATCCTTGGGATGTATGTGGATATGCTGACCTGACTCCACAGACTTAACTGCTAAGCCACCAGGACGTGCCAGAGAGAATTATTTAAGACAGGCGGTGCATAACCAAAGTGTCGAGCTGGAGTGGGGGCATAGTCCCAATGGGGCCACCGCCATCAGAGACAAACTCAGCAGCAATGGCCTCAAGATCCTGCTTTGTCTGACCCAGAGAAGTCCCTGTAATGTGGACGGCTGAAACCTCGGCCTCAGGCTACTCTTCACAGAGGAACGAAGAGGGGCTTCAGGGACCAGTCTTCCTATGATTGTTGCTTGATGTCCTGTCATTGCCTGTTTGCTACTTTGATAGCCATTTCAAGGAACACACAGTGAGCCAAGTAACCATCATCAGTCTCTCCCATGTTTCAGCCTGTATCAAACTTGGTGGCCTATTTATTTAAGTCCTCCTGATTTAACAAGAACTTTGGCCTATGGGGAAAGGACCGAGAGAAGTAAAATAACTTTCATTTCCCTAGAGGCAATGATTATTCAGTAGAAAAAAAAATTTTTTGAAGTATCAAGAAATAGCATTGTAGGTATACGGTGCATGAACATGAAAGTAAATAGCAGAAGAAATGTCTCAAATGGTTGCAAAACGGACTTGGAAATGAGGGGGAGTAATTGGGACTAAAAATGCTGTTGTCATCTTTGAATTTGAAACAACCTAAACATGTACTGTTTTTATTTTTAAAAAGCAAATACGTTTTGTTTTATAAAATTAATTTCCTAACCTACACAGAAGGAGATCAAGTTCTCCTTTCTGTCATTCCTAATTTTCACAAGTGCTTACTTAATGTATCTAATTTCCTCCTGCTCTTCAACAATTTCTACTTAAGAAATTACTAATTCACTATGATCTGAGGTCACGCAGACTGACCTAGAAATTGCTGAGCCATCAAGAATGGTTTTCTGTTAGGTACATCTCAATCCTTTCACCGTCCAACGTTTTGTTGACTCAAAGCATTTTTACAAATATACAGCTGATTGAAATCTGGAAAAGTAATAAGCTGCTTTCCAATATTACACACGCTAATTAATTGATCTGTGATTACCACCACCCCCTAGATAATCTTTTCACCACGTTAAAAGAAATCAGAGACCTCTCTTCTGATTTCTAGTGCTGGAGATGAGAAGTGACTGCATTGTCAGATCAATAGCAAGTAGAAATTGAGATACCGTAAAGGAAACTGCACTCAGGATGAAGCTTCTCCTTCCTCTCGCCTTGGGGTGTAAACATGTTGAGAGTGCAGGGTGTTGTGGGCTCATCCCCTGTTTTCCCTGCAATACTTTACGGGATTCTGTTAATAAAAGGCACATCACTGCTTGTGCATTTGTCCCTGAGGACTGCAAGAGCTTTAGTGACTTGTTCCTCCTTTCCAGTATTCAAACTGTCCAGCCAACACTTTAATTTCCAGTCTCTGATGATGATCTGCTAGGCTCGCTCTTTGTTATTGAGAGTGGTGGGTTCTTTTTCACTGAGTTCACACCTCGGATCAACCTCTGCCTGAAACAGACTTGATCAGCCATGTAAGGTAGTGAGACACTTCATGTTGAAATTGCTAAGAAACAGTGCAAGATCAACTCAGGTTCTGGATAGCATGTCACAGAAGGTTTAAAATAGTACCAGGAGGAAAAACAGTGAGTTAATATGGAGGACCATCATCCCTTACCAGCCTGCTCCAGCTTCCCCTTTGAGAATACGCCAGTAACTGATCACAATCATGACTATATTACAGGGCGTCCAGACAGGCGTGTTTTTAAGTGCTTTTTCTGTCTTATCTCATTTAGTCTTTATCACATCCGTAGGTGGTATTTCCATTTCATGGGATTAAATAAAAGAATGTCTTAAATGCTAAACACAGTGCCTGACAATGCAGGAGGAAAGGGAAGCTGACTATCATTACTAATCATTGATAAAGACTCATTGGCGTGTTCTGGTTATAAAGAGGAGCTTTTCAGAAATCCTACCAGACCACAGCAGACTTTTCCTCTTGGGAAAAGAATGCAAAGGGTAGAATTGCAAATTCTTATGCATGTTTCCTATAATTAGGAATTAGCTAATTAGCTAATAATCTCAACAAGTGAGGACAAGACAAAAGACAAAAGAAATTTCTCAAAACCAACCCTAGTGACTGAAGTATCTCACATGGCCATATGATTACATATGACTTTCCCCAGGTCAATATCGCTCCAGTCTAACGCTGAATTTTCTGTCCAGTGACCAGAGATTCAGTGTCACAGCCTCAGCTCTCCAAGGAGGGCAGGGGATGCCTGGGCAGGCAGTGGAAATGCTTTGTTCAATCAGAGCTGAGTCTTCTTAGCAAGACTATAGTGGAAACAGAGGGATCAACTAAATGCCTGTTAATGCCACCTCTCACTGAGAATTTATGAAGCTATGAATATATGTTGGTTACTCTTTTATCAGGGATTAAAAAGTGAAGATTCCATCATCATATTGCTAAATGTGCATTTTAGAAGTTAAACAATGAAATCTTACTTATATTTAAAACCTTTGACTCTGAGGGGAAAAGGCCTTAAAATAGACATTCAAAAGTTAGACATTAGGGTCTTGGGTAGTTACAGTTGGGGTGAGCATGGGGCATCACAGAGGGGTCTGGTTAAACCAAGGACTTTGGTGTCAGGCAGAAAGGAGTAGGATTAAGACATGACCCCAAGTCCAGCTAGCTGCATGGCCTTGGGAATGTGGTAAAGGCATCTCATTATGGGTGTGCTTTTGCATCTATCAAACAAGATATTTATAGGTCTTCTTGAGGATGAGATTATATGTATTAAGCACTTGGAATCAGATAGTAGTCACTGAAAGGAAGAGGAGGCCCGGGATGTCTGTGCAACAGAGGGGTCATGTTCAAGTAATTCAGCATTGATGCTTTTCTCATTCTTTGGATGACCTGGGCATATCCAACTTCTGCTCTCCTCACACACCAGTTCACAAAGAATGCAGTTTTGAACAAGAAAGAATAAGAAGGTAGACCAAGTTTTCCTCACAGGTAATGCCTCGCAGGTGATGCATATTTGCATGTCATGGGTCCCAACCTCTAACACACAATGGATATGTTCAATACATAGAGTGAAGATGAACAGGAACCACATTTAGTAAAATTGATTTTCCCAGAAGAAAAAAGCCAGCGTTTCAGAATGTCCACAAAGTTAGCAGGGAAAGCTCCATGAGGCCGTATATTATTGGTTGTTACTTTGCACAGAGGACAAACATTGGGAGATGCAAATTCTGGAGACAGGGTTCCCAGATCACACAAGGTGAAAAAAAATGACACAGTCCCCAATGAAGAAAAACCGGATGTCAATACCAGGTTCACATTTATTATATAACTTCTAGTGAGTTGCTTCTTCTTCCCGTTTGCAGTGCGTTCACTTCTTTTCAGTTATTTGTTTCACTGAACACCCCTTTGGTTACTGTTCATGGGTCCTGAAATAGTTAAACCCCCAACTGACAACTTTAATAACAGTTTTAGAATGAGTTCAAGTTAAGTAGAGTTGTCTTCATGAGATTTAATCCTGTGTGGGTATGCTAAGCATGATATTTCATACCAAGTTGTTCCGTTGATGTCAACACTTCCTTTGTGAGTAGGTAGGAAAAGTTTCATCATACCCATTTTACAGATTGACAGAATTAAACCCCTTGACATTTAATTTTCCAAGTTCACAGACTTTATGTTAAAAGCCAAATGCAGACCAAGTTAAGTGAAATCAAATCCCAGGTCAGGACCGCTCTTCTTTACCACATGGTCTTCCAAGAAAAACTTTATTTGCTTCTGATGCTACATTTTGAAATCCAATTTGGATTTAGTAGACTAAATGTTGAGTATGTAATCTCTGTGCTGTTAAAAACCTTGTGATCTCTCTAAGGATCCAAGAGCTATATATAGTCTAAGAGGAAAATCAGTCTAACGGAAATGATGGGTATATTGAAAGGATTGTATCTTTAAAATATTTATTTCACCAAAGGAAATACTTTAGAATTAGACTCCATGACAATAAAAAAATATATAATATTGGTAACCATTTAGGATGGAATTAAGGTTGAAATGTAAACCAAGCCTAGCCCTTAAATTTTTATATTGAACATTTATTGAAGCAGCTATACTCAGTCACGTATTCTGAAATTGCAACCTGTTTTGTGTGTGTGCGCATATATATATATATATATATATATATATACATGTATGTACACATAAAATCTCCAGACAGGCTAAGAAATGTAAATGTAATAAACTTTTCACATCCTATATGTGAAAATGTTCTCCTTTTAGACAATTGGTTATGGAGATTTTGAATTCACAGATCCTGGCACCTGCAGATAGATGCATATTTGCAGATGGTAATTCAAGTCTCACTCCTCTACTCCCCCAATGCCTCACCCACAGCATCTTCCATATATCTTGTTTATCTTTTGTTCATCTTCTGCAGGACCACAGGGAGGACACAGGGAGGAGGAAGAGGTTGCTGTACTGCACACCCTCAGTCTGAATCTCTGATGTTTTGAACCAGCTGCCTGTGGGTGTAGAACAATTGGTTCAGGAAGGTTAGAGGGGATCTCATCTAGTGCCCTACCCAAGGATGCTGTCGAGATGTCACCCCTG
This sequence comes from Solenodon paradoxus, assembly GCA_004363575.1. Classification (NCBI taxonomy): domain Eukaryota; kingdom Metazoa; phylum Chordata; class Mammalia; order Eulipotyphla; family Solenodontidae; genus Solenodon; species Solenodon paradoxus. The sequence continues at coordinate 149,863 of RJWH01001964.1, read as the reverse complement.
ATGAAGCTGGATGGTCTGAGAGGAGTCGGTTGTTTCTTCCTAGGGGTGGTGAATACCCGGCAGCAGATCACGGTCTTTGTCATTTTCATCAGTAGTCCCTTTTCTGAGCTGCCTTTTAATGTTGCTAGTAGAACAACTGCTATAAATGACTAACTGAATTTTCTAGCTAGGAGAGGTGTTATGGATAATCAAATGCCATTTTCATCATTTTACAGAAATAGAGGCAAAGAGAAATGATATGATTACTCACGGCCACATCACTAGAACTAGAAACTTGATTTCAAACTCTACCTTCCTCACTCAGTCAAATAAATGACTGAGAGGGTTGCCAAATTAAGCAATGCTTTTGACTGAACTGTCGTAATAAATTCAAATTCTTGCAACCAGGACGTATTTCTCTGTTAAGCTACAATTTTGATGAACAGACTTGAAGAAAATAGTTAAACATTCTCATTCCAATTCTCTCTGGCTTTCCTGGGTCATGCTCTCATCTGGCTTCACCTCAAAATAAAGAATCCCAGAACATTGTATTCCTCAAAAAATGAAATTAGGCGTGCCATGTAAAATGTATAGTCCTGTGTGAGTATAGGAATTCTGCCATTATCTCAGCCAGAGATTATTTTATTATGCAGAATTGAATTGAAGTCATGTCAATGGAAAACAGCATTTTTAAAACACCAAGAAAGAACAACTACTGCAAAGATTGTGATAACATCTATATTGCATAACAGTTGGGTCTTGACTAAAATGCAATTTTTTTTAGCACAAATTAATGGACTCTGTGAAGAAAATAACCAATACCACCTTACTATTTCTGAAGTACATCTCAGCGGGAAATATCCTACTTAATAAGCACATTGGCAATTATAAAATTATTTCTTTCAGTTGCAGGACAAATGAATTTATGTCAAACAACAGGGGAAAGACTGATGCAAATGCTGATATTTTTTCTGTAGCTTCTTGCCTAGCATTTTAAAAATCATGAAGCACTCTTTTCATTCATGGTCATAGCAAGGTTTAGTGAAACCAATCATGAAAGTGGTAAACAAAAGCATTTATAAAAACATGTAAAATTGATGCAAAGAGAGAAAGTTAGATCATCAATGTTTTATTATGAAACTCCATACGTTTATGTATGCATGTTTCAGTTATATTCACATTGATTGAGTTTTCATTGAATCTGCTTTTTTTCAGCAGCAAGTTCAATTCTGCTTCATGCCAAGTTCCTTTGAGGATTTCCATGTTACTTGCATTAGCATTTTTGGCTTCAAAACTACCTCTAATGAGCCATTTACATTTTTTTTTAAGAGTGCTTAAAAAATTAGGCTGTGACACTTATCCAAAACATAATTTGATATGCTATTTAATTATTTAATATGCCATTTAAAATTTGAAGCGAGACTGGTTGGTTGGTTCGTTGGTTAATACAGCTCCATTAAGGTGGGTTTGAATCCCCTTCAAGTCTGTACTGTTGACTGAGTCCTTCATGGTTCAGATTTGTAAATTAGATTGTGCTCTAATAAAATACTAATTCAAGAATGTGAACTTCATTGTTTTCAAAAGTTTATCTAAACACCTACATTTAAAAAGATAATTCATGGGTGAAATGCTCTTAAAGCAAGACAGGTCTAATCTCAGTGTGCTTCTATTGTATATGTGTGTCTTTTCCTTTACATTTCATTTTCAAATTCTCGAGAAAAGATATGGTTCTTTTTTACAAAAATATTTGCTGACCATCAGCGTGGTTCAAATCATCACAATGACAATAGGTCATGAGGCAAAGCCTGTGACAGCCATTGCCCTCTGTGCCTTTTGTTTTTTTTTTTAAAGGGGTAGATTCAGGCAGGAATGAAGGCGAGTAGGCAGGCAGGCAGGAAGAGAGAAGAGAGAGGAAGAAGAAGCATTTTATTTATTTTTATTTACTTGTTCATCTCACGTGTTCTCCTCAGACCCAGGATGGGAACCCGGGTCCTAAGGATGTATGTGAACTACACTCTCGGCCAGAGCAGCAGACCTAATCATCAGGGCACGCCCATCAGTCTCTTCTAACAAATGACTATGGAACATCCTGGCAAAACCTCAAAACTCTTTTTCACAGGAGGAAAATGAAAGTGAATGATGGTCTTCTTGAAACATGTTCTCTTAATGATGCTTCGTTTTGCAGTAAGGCCAATAATAGCATCAATAATACCAATAGTAGTGAACACTGCACCTTTTCCTAGAGGTAACACAAATGGAAATTAAAGTGGACACAATGCAGCTTAGATAAATGTTTTTGAAAAGTACTCTGAAGAACCTGCATTAGGATCACCTGTGAGACTTGTTTTAAAATGTCAATTCTTGACTTGTCTCAAGATCCACAGACTCAGAGATCTCTAAAACTTGAAAATCAATAATAGAGATACTCAACTGTTTCTTGTTTCAAAAAATCTTCCCTGTTCCTCAAAATCAGAAAAGCTGGTCTTTCCTAAATTATTCTTAGATGTCATTATCCTTCCACTGCAATTACTGTCTAGAGATTAGGTGCTTTTCTTGTTCTCCATTGTATTATCATAATTTAGTCTAGTAGTGGATACCTGGTAAATCTTTAGGAAACTCTTTTTTGAATGAAAGAATAATTACTTGGTCTAACATTGACCACAATGATGCTGATGATAATTCTATTTCTTATGTCATAGACAAAACAGATTTTAAATAAAAAGTAATTCCCTCTCTCCCCTTTCATATCACCATCATGCCATGGAAGACTGACTATATTCTTGAATCCAGTACCTTTAAAACTTTATCATCAGTTCAGCAGAAGAGGAACCAGAGAAACAAATTCTGCCTTCCGGGGAGCTCCAAGTTAAGATTTGTGAGCATTCAGCTGAATAGGCTTGAAGCAATCAAATATGCATTCAAGCCAAATCTTTAGTCAACTCAAATTTGGGACTGAAAGTTTTCTGTGTCCTTGGCATTGAGATTGGGAATTCTCTTAAGGAGTTAAAATGCAAGCGAAGAGAAGTTCAATACAAAAGTGGTTGACTTTAAAAGAATTAAGGGAAATGGGAGAAGTCACAAATACCAAAACCATATAATTCTTTGTGGTCAAATCTGAAAATCAGTTAGAAAATTGTAGTTGGAAGGTTTTGAAAAATGTGGCCCAACATTCAAGATTAAAGGAAATACCTTATTTACTTGAATTTAAGTGCAGTGTGTGTTAGAAAATACCACCCCTAAAAAGAAAGCACATGGAGCGTTGATCTCAGAAAACAATACCAATATACCTGCCCTCACATTTGTCTCACAAACCACAGTTTTTGGATAATAAGAAGCAAAATGAGGTAGCTGCCTAAAATATTTCTCAATTTCCTAAGTAATAATATTGAAATCTCAGAAAAATCCCAGACCATGACTGTCTTGAAGTCAGGGATCATGGCATTTTAACCTTTGTACCTTCCCACTCTTAAAAGAGTTCTTACTCATAGCAGAAACTTCTTGGTCAATGCTTACTGAATAGTAAATAAAAGCTAAATGTCAACACATACAGTCAAAGAATAGAGAGCTTTAAGAATTAGGCTTCTTCCTGTCATTCAAGTTTTTCTTTAGGTCAGTATACTAACACAGATCTACATTCAACGTTCTTACAGATTCGGGTGGAGTAGGAGAGTCAGATATGGACAAGACCAGAGTCTGATGTCAGAGGAGAGGATGAGAATTTGGCCCTGACTTCTTAAGGACTGGCTGAGTTCAAGATTTTCAACTGGGATTTGAACATTTGACCAAGGGAGATTCGTAAGTGGTTAAATGCACTGAGGCATTAGAAGAGGGCTTCACAAACAGTTTGACTTCTAGAAAATTCCTCCTCTGGCAAACCTATTAACATCTTCCAGGAATCTCCAGTTCATGGACTTATAGCCTATGCAGTCAGAGGGACGCCTTGCTTGGTTCCATGCTCTGCTGCCACCATCTTGAAATTCTTAAGAATTTAATTTTAGAACTTGTGTTTTCTAAGTGAGGCCAATGGAGCATGACCGTGAGCAGAGAGGTTATGCACAGTAAGCCTGTCTGTCATTTCTCACCACACCATTCACATATAATTTGTGTGATGTCCCAGAAGCACAGAATTCTGGTGGATTTATGACACAGCATGTTCGGCAAGACTGTAAAGTGAGCACACGGTAACATTTCAAATGGATTAACCCAGGGGTGCTGACAGCCTCAAGAGTCCACACTTTCCGTCAGTCTGAACTAGAACCTGCTTTGAACAGAAGAAAGTGGTGGGAGTTTATGAAGCGTCAGCAGTTCAGGAATCTTTTTGTTTTTACTCACGTTATTCCCCTGCGCCAGCCAAACACTTCTGATGAAAACCCATAGATCCAGCTCTTTTCAGTTATTTTTTACTCATCAGTAAGCTGAAGGTAGAGCCTGTTGGTATAATATGTACATATAAATAAGTGAAATACAAACAAGGTAGCATTACCACTTTCCTCCTAAGAACAAAATACATATGCATGGACTCGCTACAAAATATGACGTGTGCCATTTCAGTGATTCTGCATGTGCACTTATATTTCCTTTTAAAACTGACATTGCACAATATAAACACGAAGAATACAATTCATGCTGTTAATTTCCAGGTTTCATTTTCCTCACCTAGAATACCACTGAATAAATAAATAATAAACATCCACAGTGACAAGTCAAGAGAGAAGCCAGAGAAGAAAGGTAAATGTTTATTTTTTAATTTCAGGAATGGCATTTTCTCCCCTCAGGGTTATCACCAAGGAACTGGCATTTCTGTTTTGCACTGAACTCTGCAGATTCTGTAGTTCGCCTTTCTCTCAGGCAAGTATTCCAGTGGACATCAGTTTGGAAAATGCTAGAAGGGAGGAACGCGGAGTAGGGAGCTGCAGCCGACGAGATGATCTAACCTCTTTCCCAGTCACAGGTCAATCAAACGGCAATGTCAGGATCTCTGGCCCACTAGGCATACTGGGCCTACTGAGCTTCAGCTTTCTGTCCGTGAAAGTAAAACAGTAATGTGCATGGGTGTTGTGACGGCTAGACATAGCTCACGCAAAGTGTCTGCCACATAGTAAGTTCTCAGTGGATGACAACAATTGCCATAGTTAAGGGTCTTTTCTTTCTAGCACCCACTGCCCTTGTATATAGCAGACTAGAGTCTACTTTGACGAAGGGATCTGAAGATACACTTCTGCTGCCTGAAATTCCACCAACAATCCATTCCTGATTGTTCCAATTTTCCTTCCACAGACCTACTCAGAAAAGGCATAATACAAATCCTGAACATTTCCATTTGAAGGCCACCACAAATAGAGACCACTTCTGCAAGAGCCCTGGACCCTTTGCAGGGTGTAGATGTACGGGAGATTTCTGAAAGGAAACAGTGCAGCAGAATAAAAGGGTGAGAGAAGCAGAGAAGGAACCACAAAAACAAATTCTGCAAGTGAGTGTTGAGAGTATCCCACTTGAGCAGGCCTGTGGCAGTCAAACATCTTGCTGCCCATTCGTCTCAATTTCATATAAACTAGTGTGTGCTATGCAATGTTGATTTGTGATGATGTGCACCTTAACTCTATGTTTTCATGCAATGTGCATTTTTTCAATAAAATTGACATAAATAAATACAAGTTGTTTCCCCACCCCATCCCCCAAAATGGGTTAATTACTGTGAAAATAGCTTCACAATCTAAGATTTTAAAATCCAGCCAGCATTCCCCAAAGACCTGTTTTATACATAACACAGTGTTCAGCACTTTGGGAGACACCAAAAGGAATGAGGACAGATCCCTGCCCTTGAGTCCACAATATGGAAAAAGGATTAGGTAAACAGATTCATCTACATAATATAGGAAAAAATAAATGCTATTGGAAAAATAGAGGTACGTATAAATCAATCTTTATATTTTAAGCTGATGTGAGATTTTCCCTTTACCCTTCCTGCTCCATTCTAACCTACATCTACTTTTTTGTTTTGTCATATATTGGTGATGCAAACTTCTTTTAATGTATATATATACTCTGTGCCAAACATTGTTCCAGAAGCTTCCACCTCTGTCACATTAGCTAATTCATGTGAACGCTGGTAGAATGAGAAAAAGGGCTGATAGAAGTGAAGGACTTAGTCAAAGTTATGTAACAAATGGATATCAAAGTTAGAATTCTAATCCTGTCATCTGAGTCTCAAGCTCCTTCTCTTTCATTTTGTTTCCATAAGGGCCTACCTGAGGCCCTGCAAAGAGATCGCACGGTTATGTTCTTCCCCACACCTTAGTGCATGCTCTCTTCCATCTGGAATGACTTCATCCTTACTCCTGAGTAAATTCTTCTACACAATTTCAAACCACCTCACCTTCTAGCCTCTTTTTCTTCCCATGTCACTCCTCCTGAAGATGAATAACCATACCATTCTATGATACCTGGTATCTCCTAGCTGTAGTACTTTTAATTTGCATGCTCTAAAGGAATAACCCATCTATAGTTTTGTTATCACTCTTGCTTTACGGGCTGATCCATATCTTTCCTTGTTTTGCATATTTAGCCAATTTTGCTATTTAGAAAATTTTGTCTATTTCACCAATATTTAGAATATTTAGCAATGCAACACATTTTTGCTAAAACACACTGGGTTGGATATTCAGTTAGGGGAATAAGTATTGGCTAAAGATGGATGGCAAGAGTCAACAAACATTTTCTGTAAAAGGCCAGAAAGTAAGTATTTTAGGTGAAGCAGACCATCAGATCTCTGTGACAATTACTGACTTCTGCGCTTCCAAGGCAAAAACAGCTGCAAAAAATACACTGAAGTGCATGGATAGGACTGGGCTCCAAAAGGCTTTCTTGATGAAAACAGACTGATAAAACTGGCCTTGCCCCTTGGGCTGTAGTTTGCTAACCCTGATATTTTTATGCTAACAACCTAAGGTTAGAAATTGGAGTAGAAAAACGTGTCTGAAGAGAAGCAGCAGTGTGTGAAAGTGTCCTGTAACAGTGTAGGTTTAGGGAAAAACACCGGCCAGCAGGGTTGGTTCATGATGTGTGAGGCAAGGGAGTAATAACAGGTGCATCTGGAACAGCAAAACAAGCGTTCAGAGGCCTTCAAATGCCAGACTAAGGAGTCTGTTTCACTTCTAACAGGTCTGAGTGCCATTGAGGATGTCATCATTGCTGTTAGCACACTGATGACCTGCAGTGATTGTACATTAGAAATAAATCTGATCAGACATATACTAAAGTCACATAGACTAAAAGTTTTCTTAAATGGCCTAAGCCAGGGAATAACAACAGTAAAAATGGAAAGAGGTAGGCAAAATTGGCAGAAATTGGCAATTAATTGCAAGTCAGGGTGAACAGAATAAAAGATGACGCTAACTTTTCTAGCTTGGTCTCTCTAAATGTGGGAGGCTCAATAATAAAACCAGAAAAGTGAAACGAGAGACTGGCTTCAGAAAAAAGAATGATTTGTTTCAGACTTGTTAAGTCAGATTTTAATGTGTGTTTTGCCTGGTCAAAGCCCAAGTTTAAATACTGTGACTTATAATAGCATTCTTTCTTGAAACTGGATTAAAATATTTCTACCCTTTGGCAGGGAAAAGTCTTTTAAGTTCTTTTCCAAAATATAACTCTATTAATGTTTGATCTCTGTTTAATTTTTATTTTAAGCTCCACTTGTCCTAACAACTAAAGAACACTTAGGAAGTTCCTTCTCCTTCCTTAAGTCTTTTAATTTTTCCATCATGTGCTATGTCATTCTGAACCAGACCTGAACTTTGAAGTTAAAACTTAACAGTTCGAAGTTCCACCATAAAATAGGACACATTGCCAATGCAAGAAATTTGGATCCTTTGTTATGCCATGTGACTATTTAGATAAGCAGAGTCAATGTGCACAAAAGCCTAAATGTCAAGCTAGAGAAACAATTGAAATGGAATTCCAACCATAAGACACATCCTAAAGGAAAACTGACAAGACACTTAGCAATTGAGGTCCGGAACTTGTAAGTTTGGAGTCAAATTGCCAAATTTTGGTAAGAAATACCTGAGAGTAGGGGCAGAATGACTCAGCCAAATCTCACAGTAGAGATTCACATGTAGAAACCAGATGAGGCTGAAGATGAAGAAGAGCAGAAGGGAGAGCATCTGGCTCTAATGGCTTCTAATCAACCAGAAAGTGTATCCTCATCCCAAGTCTAGCGATGTTCAGAAGCCCTGTTACCAGGCAAGGCTGGTTAAGAGTTGCAAACCACACCCAATTCTCTAGAACAAAATCAGGTAGATTCTCCTCTACCTCTCTTTTAAAATCTGGAAGCTTACAACACCAAATCCTATAAGGATGTAGAGTAACAATATCTCTTTATCAATTGCTAGTTGGAATGCAAAATAGTGCGGCCACTTTTCAAGAGAGTGTAGCACTTTACAGGATTTTACCATGTGACACAAAAGTCATCTTCCCGGGTATCAACCTAAAGGAGTTGAAAACTTATGTTCACTAAAAACCTGCACGTAGATGTTGACAGTAGCTTTATTTATAGCTACAAAACGTGGAAGTAACCAAGATATCCCTTAGTAAGACCGGATAAATGAATGGTAGGACAATCAACAATGGAAGAGTATTCAGTGCTAAATAGAAATGAGCTATCAAGTCATAAATAGACAAGGAGGAACCTGAAATGCATATAACTAGGGTGAACAAAAGCAATCCAGAAAAGCAACATACTTTATGATTCTAACTATCTGACATTCTGGAAAAGGCAAATTATGGAGACAGTGAAAAATATTAATGGTTGCCAAGGATTGGTAGGGAGAGTAGGGAGATAAATAGGTGAAATACAGAGAATAGTTGGGACAGTAAAACTATTCTGCATGATACTATAATGACAGATATATGTCATATATTTGTCCAAACTCACAGATTGTACAGCTCCAGAGTGAGCCCTAATATACACTGAGGACTTTGAGTGATAATGACTTGCTAATGCAGGTTCATGGATTGCAGCAAACGTACCGCCCTGTGGGAGATGTTGAGAATACAAAAGTTGTGTGTGGGGAGGGTGACAGAGTTTATATAGGAAATCTCTGTAACTGCCCTTCAATCTTTCTATGAACCTAAGGCTGCTCTAAAAGAAAAAAAAGAAGTCTTAAATTGCTAAAAAAAACAAATTCACTTTAAAAAATCCCTAGCAAATCAGAAACTCCAGTAAGAAGTTGCAAATAATGATGACACCACAATCTGCATACAGTCAGCGGCTTAGTTAATACTATTGTACCAAAGATAACTTCTTAGTTCTGGCACACATAGCATGGGGGTGTGAAATGCTGACATTAAAGAAAGTTGAATGAAGATTAGACGGCAGTTCTATACTACTATCTTTGCAACTTCTGCATAAAAATCTGCAATTATTCCAAAGAAAAGAAGTACAACGTTTTTATACTTCTTTGACACTATTTTATACTAATCTTTCTAGCCATTGATTCAGTGACTTTTCATCAGAAATTTCTTACTGAAATTAAGTCAAAAATCTCAGTTGCTCAGAACACATATAGAGAAACTGATGAACACTGGTCAAAACCTAGTTCTATTATTTATTTACTAGCTATGTATTTATTACACCTATATAGTGCATGCACAAATATATTTACCTCTCAAAAAACAATCCAGAGTGCTTTGCATATCACTAACACATAGATAATGTTCAGTTGATGTGGCAGATTGTATGGTGAATTGTGTGAAAACTGAATTTTTTAAGGTGAACATAATGTAGTATATACAGATGTTGATTAATAATACTGCACACCTGAGTCCTACATGATATTAAAAGCTAATGTCGTATCAATAAAAAATTAAAAATGTATGTGACAGCTATGAGAGTTGATTGATATCTGCACATCATGTACAAGTGAATAAAAATTTAACTTCTCTACAGACAGACCTGAGTATGTGTCTCTCTTCATTTCTCAACACTGCCCAGATGAAACACTGAACTTGTTTTGCTCTTATTTGGGTTCACAAACAGACGATTTCTTCCAGTATTTAGTCAGAAATATGATTTTTCAACTCAGTCACTCTCTTATATTAAAAAAAGCACCATGACCAGATGGTCCTTGTTCTGGAGTTCCAGAATGACATTAAAAATGAGTGGGCAGAGGGATTTTATTAGTCATTTGTTGGCTTCACAGCAGCCATTTCCATTAAATTATAGGACAATGACAAAATTAAAGCAACTTATGCTAGGCCTTGGAAAGCTGGTCCTCGTGTCTGCAAGTACTCATAGGTCAGGAATGTAGAGCAGGAGCAATAAATGGGAGAAATACAGCCTGGTGATCCCAGGTTCCTTTGGCTGAGTCTCCAAGATCACTCAGGACCTTGGCTTGGAGGAAAATAAGCTAATGACAAGAAATATTGGCAGGATGAGGAAACCTGGAGCACTTCACATTCAGGTTAGCATTTTTCCATTGATGGAAAGGAGTTACCTCCTAATGGACTACTGGAAACTGCTCATGCACTGCATCTGCTGGAAACCGCTCATGCACTGCATCTGCTGGAAACCGCTCATGCACTGGATCTGCTGGAAACCGCTCATGCACTGGATCTGCTGGAAACCGCTCATGCACTGGATCTGCTGGACCTGCTCATGCACTGGATCTGCTGGAAACCGCTCATGCACTGGATCTGCTGGAAACCGCTCATGCACTGGATCTGCTGGAAACCGCTCATGCACTGGATCTGCTGGAAACCGCTCATGCACTGGATCTGCTGGACCTGCTCATGCACTGCATCTGCTGGAAACCGCTCATGCACTGCATCTGCTGGAAACCGCTCATGCACTAGATTAGGAGATGAAGAGTAGGACTAGGAACAACTTTGGACTTTAAGCCAATCCATCCCAACAGAGTTTTCTTTCAATACTCCCCTAACTGCCAGTCCCTTATTCACATTTCAACATCTTGTATCCTTCCTCCTCTCTCCCCTTCCATTCCCCTAGAGAGCTTCCCTCTCATTACATACACCCATCTCCCACTAGTCTAGCTCCCAATTCAAGAGCTCAGAAACTAATGAGAGACATTATGAAACAAATGAATATGGAGCTTGAAACTCAAGCCCTGAGCTCTATCTAGTCCTAACTCCACCGTTTATGTGAGGAAGAGATTGAACATCTCCTACATTTTAAGTTGTCTCATTTTCAACAGTTTCCTTTACATTCAAAACAGCAACATATTCCTTACTTATATTCCTTACAATAAGATCCCATTGAGAATGTTGTAAGGTTGATGTGAAACATCTTTAGAAAGTACTATGCCCAGTGGGCACTCACTAGGCATTAATTACCTTTTCCTTGCTATCCATCAAAGAATTTTTGAAAACTATCCTGGGACTGACAAAAAAATTTCTACCATCATTGACCTGAATGCTGGCTTTCTCATAGAGAACACAATGGAGAGTATCTCAGAATTTCAAGAAACATTGTCTTTTGATATTTATAAAACTGAGTATATATTAAATTTGGCTTGTCTTTTCTTTGAGCCAATATTTTTCTTACCGCAACTAATTTTGACTGCTACACTGAAGATATGCAGGAAGAAATTAGTTAATTGGATGATCTTCTTTCATAACACCCTGTGATACATTTGCCAACACTTCCCACTTAGAATTTTACTCTAAGTCCATTGAGAAGAAAAGAGTGGAAGCTTCTTGGTCTAGTTCTTTGGCCTAATTAAAAGTTGTTACGAATATCTCCAAGATGTGCATGCTTTTTTCCCAAAGAAGAGAATACATTAGAATCCACTTATCCAAAATATTACCTGTTTTTCTTCAACAATTCCTAGAATTTCTAAGAGGTAGAAAGGCTGTTTTTGTATTAGAGGGGAGAACTGCAGGGAAAGGGAGATCAGGCACAAGTGACTGAGAGGTTATATTAAATTTTCAGATCGCCTTTCCTTGAAAGATATCAACTTTAATACTAAATGCCTTTGGTTTCAAAGCAGAAAAGCACCAATCTACTGCTGTGGTTCACATGGACAGAATGCTAGTGGTGTCAGAGAAACTCTCAGCTTTTGTGCAGTGATCTCAGTGAAGGCATCGCTCTGTGTGCACACCTCAAATTTCCGGAATCAGTAATAATTACGAAAGTTGATAAGAGCAGCAGTTAAGAGCTAATTTCAGTGTGTGGTAAAAGGGAAATGGTTTCAGGAATAGAAGAAACCTACAAAAACAAAGGAGAAGAAATAATTATACCAAAAAGCAGAGTGGGATAGTGGCTAGGAGCATAAATGTTCTAGATTTTCAATTCAGGTAGCAGAGATGATGTGATCCTGTCATTTAATCAGGTTGCTACAAGGATTAAAGATGTTTGGGTCATTGCATAGTAAACATCATAAAAATCTTTGTTAAACAAATTAAAATAATAATGGTATAGTAGTTACATAACAATGCAACATTTGTCTAAACTCAGAAAGAGTGAAACCAATGTATGCAAAGTTTTTAAAGAGTATTAAGGAAACTGGAAGGAATGCAAAGAGAGAAAAAAATCCAGCTGTACTACAAATACATGAAACAAAATCACTGAAGAGGGTAGGGTAAAAAGACCTGAACCTAAGTAGCTTTGGAAATAAGTGGAATCTATAAGACTAAAGGCAAAAGAAATTGTACATAGGTACTGTACTATAGAGGATAGGGTTTGATAATTAATTAGAAACTGATAGCATTATATATGTACACAGGAATGAGATGGTTAAATATTGTGATGGCAGATGTTTGAATCAGGTTTCTTACTGTTGGAGTATGAGATAATAGATGAACAGGAGATGACCTATGTGATAATGGATGAGATTGGAAACATCAGTATGAACTAATTGCTAGCTTATAGGAGGCACAAATAGCTACAAATGAAATATTTATGGATATGTGTACATTCACAGGCTTGTATACACACATACATTTTCTTGTTCTGCTCACTAAGAGAATCTAGAGGCAACAGCACTCAGTAACAGTGAACACACCTGGGCACCCAGATCTTGGTCTCCATGCCATTCTCCAATAAAAGGAACCAGAATGCCTTGGAAAAATGATTGATTCTAGAACTGAGGCGGGAAATATACAAACTGAGATTGGAATATCTTGTAGAATCAGGAAGTAAGGAAATACTCAAACAGTGAAAACAAAACCAAAATGCTCCCATAACAAAAGAAAATCCTACATAAAGGGGAGTATGTCAAAGGGACACAAGAGTTGATTGAAAGAGCTTCTGATGACCAAAACTGGAACTAATTGAGCAATAAATAAATAATATGGGGTTATAACCCAAAGGATGAAGTAAGTAACCATGAATTATATGGAATGTATCTATTTATATAAAGGACTGAATATAAAAAGGAAACAAAGAGAAAGAAAGTGGGCAGAATGGACAAATCTCCCAAACAGATTTCTTAATAAATTATGTACGTATTTCCCCCATCAATGAAATGAAGTAAACCCTCCAACTCCTTAACTGTGGGTTGTACATGATTTCTTTCTACTTTGAAGGGAGGTTGGGGAGGGAACTTTGTAGTGGAAAAACTGACAAAACATGACATTAACTAGACAATAAAGGTTAACATCGACAATAATAATTCATGTTGATGGTATATTCCCTTGATATCATCTAATAACAATGGCACTAGAGCTCTGTGATCTTCCTCCATAAAATACATAATCTCAGTATAAAGATGAGAAAAACCATTAGACAGACCCAAATTGAGGGACATCCCACAATATATCTGACTTGTTCTCCCAAAACTGTCAAGGTCATCAGAATCAAAGAAAGTCTGAGAAACTGCCACAGACAAGAGTCTAAGGAGGCATGACACCAAATGAAATATGGCGTAATGGATGGGATCCAGGAATAGAAAACTGATTATGTAAAACCTAAGAAAAATCTGAATAAAGTATGAACCTTATATAGTAGTAATGTATCAGCAATGATTTATTAATTGCAACAAATGTAACAAACCATCTAATCTATCATACAAATACTGAGTGGAAACAATGTGGGGTATATGAAACTTTACACTATGTTCACAAATTTTCTGTTAATTTAAAACTGTGAATAAAAACACTACTTAAAAATAATAAATGGTTAACATTTATGAACCATCCATTAGATGATAGGAACTTTTTATGCATTAATTTTATAACTCAAATATATTTGGTGACAAAAATACCACTTACAATGAAATGATTGAAAACATTGCATTACATTTCATAGAATACTTTAAAATAAGTTTGACTGAATGTCAAATTTGAGAAGAAAACTAAAGTTGTGAAACTAGTTCTATTTAAAAATGCGTTTTCGGTGCACCTGGGTGGAGTAGCAGTTAGGTCTGCTGACTCTGCCAAGCACAGTCTACATACATCCCAAGGACTTAAGTTTGCATCCTAAGCAGTACGGGAACAATCAAGATATACAACTAAAATTTTTAAAAAGTGAGTGAAAATTCTTCTTCCTCCTTTTTCTTTCTGTCTGCTTGCCTACTCACATTCGTTCCTGCCTGCACTTTTCCTTTAAAAAAATAAAATAAAAACAAAATACCTTTTAAAATTATAGATGTATAATTACATGGGAATTCTTAAATGCTTTTATCTTAGCATTACCAAGGAACAAATCAACTCAGGCTTGTTTTGGTATGACTTTTGTAGCCAAAATGTATGGTGGCAAAAAAAAATGGCATCTTTTTCATGATAATATAATCTAAAGAATATGGTTTTATATAAAAAAAAAAAATACAGCTAGTTTATTTTTTTCCAACATTTCTCTGACTTCTCTGATTCTAAATCATTCTACTCTGAAGAAACTATCGTATTATCATCTTTCATCCACATGAAGTTTGGCCATTGACCTTTTCCTACCTTTGACTTCTAGGATCAGTTTGTTCCCACTTCTCTGGAACTTTCATTTCATTCTTTTGGGTATTAGAATTAATTATTTAGATAAATTTCCTCTGCTAGAAAATGGTGCTAAATACTTCAACAATGTCTAAGTAAATTTTATAGTCTTTGCTTCACTCAAAATGATGCCTTTGATTCAATCTCAATTTCTCCATTTATAAACTTTAGAAAAGAATAACAAAATCTGTAATTCCTGTATCACAAGATTATTGTGGAAACTTATGAGACTGACTTTTTCCTCAAAGAAGGCCTTGAGGTCGCTGGTAGTTTTTTGATCGTCCAAGAGAATGCCAATCCCTCTGCCTCCTCAGCCATAATAAGAAGAACTTAACCTCTTTCCAACAGAGCGGGTTTGTTAATACATTTCAACTTGTATGACAACTCAAATCTATTGGTTATGACCTCTGAGGTGCCGTGCTAAAACATTTCTGAGATTATACCCCAGACCAGTGGGAGAGATTGAAATGATGGATAAAAATATTTACCATGGACACAACTTTGTGGCTCAGGAGGCTGAGACACTGACATGTGGACCACGTAAAGGCCAAGGACCCAGGTTAGTGACCTGTCTGGGATGAAAAAAAAAAACACAAAATATATAAAGATGCTCCTTCCCTCCCTCTCTCCCTCCCTCCCTCCCTCCCTTCCTTCCTTCTTACTTTCCTTTCTTCCTTCCTTCTTTTCTCCCTTCCTTAAAATGCTTCTCCTTCATCTCCCTTCCTCTCTTTAAAAAAATGTGGGCACCCTGGTGGAGTGATGATTAGGTCAATTTCCTCCAAAGGAACTCAGCCCACATACCCCTAGATTTGGCTTTTAGTCTGGGGGAAAATAACCAGTGTGAACAAGTAAATAAAAATATAAAATAAAATTCTTCTTCTGAAAAAAAATAGACCTCCATAACTTTAGGATCAGGAACTTATGGTATGTGATCTGCAGTCTCACAATATGGGAACCAACAATTCCTCAGCCTCTGTACATACATGCGTCTCCTTACATCAAGAAATAGAATTGATCCCCTTGCCTTCTTGAATCTGGCTCTGTCATTTGCTTTAATAAATAGAATTTGGACATAGTGATTTGGGACTTCTAAAAGCAGATCCTGAAAGGGACTATCAGTTTTGGCTTCCTCTCCTTTGGAAACCAACTGTCATCTAAATAGTATGACTAACTTGAGACCACCATGTTAAACGAAGCCCAAGTTAGACCTGGGGGTGGGGTGCAGGGGCATGTGGAATATCATGAAGTGTCAATCACATGTATGAGGCTTTACTATATCTTCAGGTCTATTATAATGAGCTGAATGGTTCTAGGTGACATTATGTGGAGCCGAAAAGAAGCCAACTGAGCCCTGCCTAAATTCCTGACCCGCACAATCATGAAAAATAGTAACTCATTGTTTTAAGCCTTTAAGTATTGGAATAATTGTTTCACAGCAGTAGATAACTGAAATATAGTCAATGGGACAGAGTTTTGCCATTTTTAAATCAAATGATACTGGCTACCTCCAAAGCTCCAGATTCCAGATAATTTGATTCAATTCACCAGGGAAGGGGGGTCAAGAGATTGATATATTTTAAAAGCTGTCTGTGTAAACTGTAGATTTTAAACTAGATTTTAAACCACTGGCCTAGCTAGAATCATAAGTACGATGTCCTGAGTTAGAAAGTCAAATTGAGCTAAAACAGAAGGGTACAATGTTAGCAAGTCATTAATATATGGGATTAGCCAGATAAACAAAATAAAACAAAACAAAGACTCCTTTTTTTGTCAGCTACAACATGCTATCAGGTCGAGTAAGTGACTAAAAAGCAAAGACAAGACAAGACATTCAGAGATATATGAGTAAACTGGCAAATAAAACCCTTCTCTTGTTCCTTTCTGAACAATCTAATACTTTTCCAATGCCTTTCTTCTATCTCAGTTTTTTTTTCGTGTATCTCTATCCAATAAAATTTGCTTGTATTTGGGTGACAAAGTTCTGCATTTCTTTCCTGTTAATGTCATCTTGAGTTCATTTTGCAGTGTGTTTGTTGGCAGGTCTAATAGTTTCTAACTTCCAAATTCAAGCCCTCTTACCTCTGTTACAATTGCCTCTGTTTCAATATCACTAGTCATATAATCAAAAGAAAATAGTGATTTTTTTCCCCCCAAGATTTTCATGAGACTATTTTGTGGGAAACGTTTTCAACTGAAATTTCAATAATAAGCAATTTAAGTTTTTGATAAAAAACATATGAGAAAAGGCTTTTAAGACAGTCAACTGTATGGAGGACTATTGGATATTTTCATGCTAACCTGGAAAGTCATTAAAGAAATATGTATGCCAAGCCACATCACCAATTTCGAGATATTGACTGTAACCAAGATGTCAAT
Organism: Solenodon paradoxus; assembly: GCA_004363575.1. Classification (NCBI taxonomy): domain Eukaryota; kingdom Metazoa; phylum Chordata; class Mammalia; order Eulipotyphla; family Solenodontidae; genus Solenodon; species Solenodon paradoxus. The sequence continues at coordinate 132,568 of RJWH01001964.1, read as the reverse complement.
ATTCTAGTCACATCAGCAGAGTTTAACCTCAGCTAATGTCTACTGACACATGACACTTTGCCTGCCCTTTACACCATTTATATCTCTGCTGTAGGCAAAATGCATTCTGTCTCTATTGATAGATAACTGTCAAGTACTTGAATCTAAAACTGTAGACTTCACAGAACAAAAAAAGGACAAGAAAGAAAAAGAAAAAGTACTGGTTTTCACTGGAGGTCTGTCTGTCTTTGAAGCTTCATATTTCAGAAGCTGAAATAAGAGTCCCCAGTGGTTTTGATTATAATTGCTGCTATAATATAATGTAATATTATAATATAATCGGTCCTTGCATTTTCCAGGGAGCTTCCTACAAGACCACGTGTGCAATTGACTGAATAGCGCTGATTAGTGAATGAATATGACATAGAAAAGTCTAGATGTCTTTCAGCCCCCAGCCACTTTCTAGGAGCGGGAGTTCATCCTCTGAGTCAGGCACATTCAGCTTTTGGATGTGTTAATATGAAATATATTAATCGTTCCGATTTTCACGAATGTGTATTTTTCCTGGCTCCAACTCAGTGACCTGATTCTTCAATTTCCCCCCCTCTGAGAACATACTTTTTCTTAAGTTATTTTTTTCTCTGAAATCCATACTGCCTCTCCTCCTGTCCCTTTTGATTTCTTATTCAGCCTGGAAACTACCTCACCAGTTGTAATTAGCCTGAATACTTGAGGGAGGGAGGAAGGCTCTCCCCAGGAAATAGTTGGAATAAAGCAAGATTCCTTCTTGTAAGAGTAAGGAAGAGAAATCCAGGCCTTGAAAGCTGATTAACTCTCTCTTTGCTTGTTCATCTATTGTAAAGTGCCACCTTTTAATGCATTCCTAGTTTTTGTGTTATTGTATAACCTTCATTAACCCAGACCACACGTTCTCAAGTTGTTGGGCAACATATACTTTAAAATGTACTTTCTTGGACCAACTGAAGAGCAGGAATATATAATATTTTAAGTGCCAAGTTAGCAGCTTTCTATGTTTTTCTCTATTACGGTCTTTTCTGTGTGTCTGTACTGAATGAAACTTGTCTGAAGTTGGGTGGTAAAGGTCTGCACTTCATTTCTATTCATGTCCTCTTCAGTTCATGTTATAGCATATTAATGGCTCCCTTCAGACCTTAAAAATATTTCTGACAGAATTAAAATGTTCTCTATCATTTTTAAAAGTCATTTTGTCATTTTTAAACATCAGTATACTTATAACTCATGCATATTTTTGCTTTCTGTTCTGTATTTTAATTATATTATCTCAATTCACCATAATAAACCCCAAATTGTTACTGTATCCCCATTTTACAGATGAAAAATCTGAAGCGTGAAATTGAGCACAATAATTTGCTCAAGAGAACATGCTCTCAGACCTGAGATTCAAACCCAGGAATTCTTTTGTACCAAGTCATAAAATTCAGTTCTTCTCACTAATGAATCTCATACACTTTCTCTTGACCCTTTTAAAAGTATAAAAACGGGAAGGAATAGAAAGAGAGAAGCCTACTTCTTCATGCTTGCATACATTTCACTGCATGCTAAGACCATAAAATTCTATTCCTTTTTATACATTTTCAAATGCTATATAGATATGTCAATGTAATTATTAGACACTAATTTAAAATCTCTGTTAGTCTGTATTTGTTTATCAAAATCAGTCATGACGATGAGCACTTGTTATGTAATTGTTTTATTGATACTCTCTTTAGACCAAAGACTCCTCATGAACCAGGTTGTTACATGGACACCAAGAGCACCAGGAAACTGCTCTTTGAGCTTTAGCAGGTGATCATTTTGTGTGTCCAAATGACAATGCTGTTGCACACTCTTGGCTGTGTCATTTGTGACACTCCTTGATCTTTTCCAGAGCTGTGGACTCAGAACTACTAAAATCTGACTGACTGGCTAGAACAGACTATCAGAGATGAACGGGTGAAATTACGTGAGACCGACAGTGTAGACACTTACACCTCTATGAAAAGTGCAATTTCATTTTACCTTTGAAGTTTGTGTCAAGAAGTCATTCACATTTGTGACCAGCTTACTAAGACATTTTTGTAATTTCCCTTTGCTTAAGGGCTTTTCATGGTGGATTTAGTATCTATGGTGTTTAACTTGCATTACAGCCTATTACATTAACAGCCCACAAAATAGGAAGCTCAATAGGCACCAAAGAGGTAATTCACAAAAACGGTTTTCTAGAAGATTCTCTGAAAAATGAGAGAAAAATGCCCTTTATATAAAGAAGAGTTCTTTGGGTCCTGGGGATCATTGTCAAGTGGAATATAAAGTAGAAAAAATTGAGCTCTTCAACGTAATTTCCTCTGATGTCTATTTTTGGCTTCTTGTAGAAAATGTGTCTAGATATGTCTACAACATTACATAGTCAAGATATTAGGAGTCATTACCTTAGAATTCATGACTTCTTACTTTCCATACCAAAACTTGACCACACCTGTGTATCCAATACCCAGAAAGAGACCTTCTCATTGCAATAAAAATATCTTGAACCGGAGACTGCTCTAATTTTGTTTGGCTTTGGTCTTATAAAATGACTCACCCAATACTTATGAAAACCTCTGCCCATATTGTATAAAAAAATATAACTGAATCACTAATTTGCAGTAACAAACTATATTAACCCTTATTCACTTGGAGATAGATGGATTGCAGCATTTTATACTAGGCGATGAAGCTACTTTTATTCATGGACACTTAGAAAAACACCCTTTGACTTCTGGACACAGGTTTTCAGATTTTAGTGTTAATTTTATGAAGCAGTATAATCAAAAAGTCCCTGCAATTATCACGTAATAATGTGTGCTTCTGGGCTTCTGGACTTTAATAGTCATGGCTCTAATAGTTGAATGCTCCAACCAAGAGAGAATTGAAAATGATCAACCCAATGTTATTCACACCCCAAAGTAACTTGCTGTAGTGCTTTTCATTTTTTAACACAATGTTAATAAAAAGAATGGGAAATAGGAATTCTTGGAGATTTATTACCATGCTGGTGAGCTTTGAAACTCAGTAAGAGTAGAGAGACACATTTTATGGAATCTTATACTAACTATGTACAGTTTACAGAATGAAAGTGAATTTTCTAACTTCTCCAGGTTTTCACTATCCTCCTTAGCAAAATTAGACTAGTTATACTGAGTGATTGCAACCATTTGTTAGCTTAACATATAATTTAGAGAAAAGAAAAATAAAATTTTCAGGGTATTAACCCCCAAATCCATAAAGTGGTAGCACTGTACAAAAACATAGGAGTACCCATTCGTCCACCTCTTTTAAATCCTACTTACTAGGATTACTGTTTTCCTGGTATAAATGATACTCATATTTACTTATGAAAAAATGATTTTCTTATATTAAATTTTTGAACTCATTTAACCTTTAATCAGTACCTTCTATGTGCTTAATTTTGTACAGAAGATGATGACTAGACCATGGCTCAGCATTCAAATTTCACACAGATTATTGAGTTAATGGAAAGTTAAACCAATAATGATAACTGTGAAAGATGCTAAAAGACTACAAATTATTGGGGATCCCAGGGGAAGGAAGAAGCTATCTGGGTCTCTCCCATTCTCTGCTGTATACACTCCAAAGAGACTTCTATCCTCACCACTACTCAAATTTGTTTTTGTCAAAGTCAACAACAGCTCCCATGTTGCTAAATCTAGGTCATGCCCTAGTTTTCATATTGCTCAATATGTTAGCATGAACAAATAGCCTGAATCACACAGTTGTTTCTGTCCTCCTCCTTGAAAAACTTTCTTCACTTGGTTCCTGGCAGGTCATCATTTCACTTCCTGTCTCACTGGTCATTCCTTTTAAGTCTTCTGTGTTGGTTTTTCATTTTCTTCCCAGTCTCTGAACATTGGAGTGCTCTAGAATTCCATCCTTGACCCTTCTATTCTTTTTTCCCCCTTCCCTAAGTCATCTTACCTCATTTTAGAACTTTAAACCACGTATTGCAAACAGCTTCCATATTCCCAGAAAACTGCCTACTTAACATTTCCCCTTTGAGGCCCAAAAAACATCTCAAATAAGAGATGATTAAAAAAGAAATCTTGATTATTTCCAATCAAACTATTCTTCACCATCTCAATAAACAGGAACTTCTTACAGTCTCGCAGGTCAACATTCTTCGAGTTAGACTTGACTGCTTCATTCACACCCTGTCTCTCAGTCTTACCTTCAGAGTGTAATCAGAATTGACGATTTGTGAGACCTCCATTTTTATCACTCTGGACCACGCGTGTCATGGGGATTATGGTAACAGCCTCCAATCAGATCTTTCTGCTTTCATTTTTACCTCCCTACACTCTTTAGTACAGGTGGTATCACTAAATTATAAAGCAGATTATATCACTTTTCTTCTCCCCACTCTTCAATGGTTTCCAGTCTTAATCAGAATAAAAATCAATGTCCTTTCCATGTCTACAAGGTCCTACGATATCTTACCGTTACCTCTCTGATCTCATTCCTCATTCATTCTTTACACTCCAGCCACATGGGCCTCCTTCACTTCATCCAATATTCCAAGAATAGACTGCTTTGGGAGCTTTGCACTTGTTATTCCTTCTGCCTAGAATGCTTTGCTTATGCCCCTTATTAACATAGCTTGAATCTATGCTTTATTTTGCTCTGGGCTCCCATTTCACTTCATCAAATCTGTCTTCCTTAAACACCGTATTTGAAATAACATCTTTATCCCTTACTTAGTCTATTTCTCCTCATTCCATTTCCATCTGACGTGTATGTGGGTTTTTTTTTTTTTATTTACTACTTGTTTATTATTTATTTGCTTCCACTAGAATCTAAATTCTATTACAATAGAAAATGTTTTCTGTTTTGTCACTATTGCATCTCTAGGACAGTATCTGGAACACAAGAACCTTTTAGTAAATAACGAATTTTAATGAATTAATGTATTTGAGCTGGAAGAAAAGGACAAAAGTTCTTTGGCAGAAGACCCTGGCATTTGCAAAGGAATAAATTTGTTCTAACTAAAACAGGAGTTGGCAAACGATAGTCTGCGGGCAAAATCTAACCAGCCAGTTGTTTTTGTTAGTAAAGTTTTATTGAAATATAGCCATGCTCATTCTTGTACGTATTATTTATGATTGCTTCCATTTTACAACAAGGTTGAATAGTTATGACAGAGATCATCTGACCTGCAAGCTTAAAATATTTACTACCTGACTCCTCACTGAAAAGTTTGCCATCCATTGCTCTAGAGGGGAGCATTCATGGCTGAGATGGTTAGAAGGTGGGAAAGTAGGTGAAGGAAAGCTAGAAGGGATTTGCATGAGTTTGGATGTCATAAGAAGTCAAGAGACAATGGATGTTTTAGGCAAGGGAGTACTTGGAAGGAACTATGTCTAATATAATTTGTGCATAAAAAAGTACTTGACATTGAAACCAGTCATCCCAGTCATAGCTACTGCCAGAACTCTAGTCTTAATGTCATTATCATGTCTTGAATTAGATCTGGACATAAGAACAACAACAAAATCAACAAAAATGGTGAAAAGTTATTTATTTCCTCCATCTTCCTAATCTAGATGCTGATTTGGAAATGACCTATCTCTGGAGGTGAGTTTTGAGCCAATTACTTCAAAAGAATCCATTATGGCTCTAGGTATCAGCGGCAGCTGATGGCAGAGTCCCAGAAACATGAGGTTGGTTCTAGAATCTGCCAGAGATGGTCTCTTCAGAGTTGTTGGTTCTGCTTGAGGGCACTTCTGGGATCTGAGAAACTACTGAATCATTTACATAAAGGGTGAAAAGCAAAACTCCAAATTGTCAGTGGTTTGACAGATCATCCGACCTTTTCCAAGTCCTCTAATCCAGGTCCATCAGTTAAATTTTGCCACTGGGTAGAGTTAAAAGATCTGTCTTGCTTCTTACTCAGTTTGGATTTCACAATAAAGCAGCTTTTCCTCTGGTGTCTTTGGCTCTTAGGATTTTAATTCTAGCCAGATCCTAAGTAAGGGCAGGAGTAAATTTTGAAAAAAGAAAAAATGAAAGAGAGAGAGAGAGCAAAAGAAAGAAGAAGAAATGTGTTCTCAATTTCACAGAACAAAGTGAAACTCTGGCTTGTGGTTGAGCCTGGAAGGAGATGCCCCTTACCCCTCTTCTCTCTGAGAATGCAAGGGTGAAATCCAGTCTGCTCCATTGAAGCTGTGGTATTTGGGTTTAATTTGATAGATCCCAATGTGTCTACTTTGGTTTAAATCTCAGCTCTAGTTTGACTTCTTTTGGCCTATCCTTCAAGTGTGTGGAGCAGGCGAAGCCAAGTTTCCACTTGCAGATAGTGAGTCATTCAACTAGAAGACCACTGCTCTTGAAGCAGCTTGTGTTGTGTATTGCCTTCTGCCTTTAAAACTACAAAGTAGGGGTTAACTGAAAGTGGGTAGGTTATCATTAGAAGGAGGAAGTGGAAAGTTCCATACAGACAACCACGCAAAAGAAACAAAAGTTTGAGTTCTACCACAGCCTTTGGGAGCCACCCTCTCTCTTGACTTTTCATCAGACCAGAAGGACATTTTTTTCTTGCCTTCATTTAATACCTTAATTTTCAAGAAGGAGCCAGATCAAGCTTTTTAGGCATCATCTGCCTGGGACATGCTGAATTAATTGCAGGCTTTATTTTGTAGGAGTCGTATCCATGGGATGGGGTGCTAGCTCAGCCCTTTTGAAGGGACCAGGCAGAGGTGCCTCCAATAATTACATTAAGATCGTGGATACACACTTGCCTTGGGGATTTGGAGTTGGGCTTAATCAAATCTGGATTTGACATTTCACAGCCCACATCAAGGATTTTTACAAAGGAACATCAGAGCCCTGCCAGCTAGGCTCTTGCTCTCACTTAGAGCCTCCCCTTGAGTAACTGAACAGGCCTGTGCTAATCTTGTTGATGCTTTGGCTGCAACTCTGCTTGCTGCACAGCACTCATATTCTTTCTCTTCCATAGTTTCTTTCTGTTGGTGAAAAAGCATTTATTTAGTGAACATGCCCCAGGGTCCTGGGCTAGGATCTGGGGTAGACAGCATGCCGAACAAAACTGACTGCCTCCCAAGCAGTAGTCATAAAGTAGGAGTAAAAGCAGGAGCCCAACCTGTCACTCAAAAGCAATTAGCTGTTTTTACTCACTGAATACCTACCATGTGCTGCCCTTGATGAGTCTTTATTCACTTCAGGAGCCCCTGGAATGCCTGTGTAAAATTGAAATAAGGCATTCGCCCTTCTCATAGGCAGATATTTTCAGGTAACAATTCATTGGACCATACTTTGAGAGATACTGAAAAAAAGTAGAAGTAGTGCCAAGAACCAGTTGTCAAAATAGCATAATAAATGTTGCAGTTGTCACAGTGAAAGGTAAGTCTAGAAGAGCTCATCTCTGTTCAGGAGGCTAGAGAAGGCATCTAAGATGAAGATCTAGAACTTGTAGAGTGATTTAGAGTTTCATGAAGCAGACAACACCATCAACGGAACAGTGGAGAAGGAAAGAGAATTCCAGGCAGAGAGGAGAGCAGGAAAAGGGAACCAAGGTAAAGAGAGGATACTCGTTGAGGTGCCCTGTGAATACAGAGCAGAGAGGTAGAGGGACAGCATACAGTTGGCCCTTGACACAGTAGGGGTTTGGGAGTCAACATGCCTCACACACCCAAAACTTCCCATATCACTTGTGGTAGTTTCCTTTTCTGGGCATTCAACCAACCTATACTGGATTGGAAAGACAGACTAGAGGCAAGTCATGGAGGATCTTGAAAGTGCACGTAGGATTGAGGAGCCATTTTGTAAATGGAGAACCAGGTGATCAAATTTGTATTTGGGGCAGATTATTCGAGGGCACTGTGAGGTTTGATAGGAAACAGGCAAGGGAGGAGGCAGGAAGCAGTTAAGAATTTCATACTAGTGTCATCAAGTGCAAGAAGAGTAGGTTTGTTGTTTGGATGTACAGATACAAGGCAAGCTGAACCACCAGCCACAGGAGGAGCAAAATCAGAGGAGCCAAATTACCAGGCCCTTCTGGAGGCTCCAGCATGAACATGAAGCAGACATTAATCCTAGCCCTGCTTCTCACCCTCCTCTCCATTCACGGCCTCTATCTGTCTCTTGTGTCTGCCTCACACTTTCTTCCAAAGCACATGTCAACTTCCTTGGGAGTGTTTCAAGGAAAATCCTCAGTCTGCACACTTGTGACATAGTGGGATGTCAGAAGATGCCTGGAATCCCATTATTTCCCTTCTTTGTTAAAGAGCGAACTTGAACAAGGTTTTTGGCACATCAGTCATCCATTTGTTAGAGCACACTGAAAATATATATTGACAATCATTGTCTTTATGTTTGTTTTGAGGAGGAAGAGGATTGTGGGCTGCACTCAGTCAAAGGTCGTGTACCCAACCACTACTCCACCAGGGCATGTTTGTTGACTGCTTTTAAAAACCTGTTTTTATCTTATGGAAAAGTCTAAAAGTGATGAGTTAATGCCAAGCAATTGATTTCGTGACTCACAGCTGGAAAGAAGTACAAAGATGTATAAATATACGCTATTTCTCTAGCAAGACTTCTTCAGTTCAGAATGATCTAGAGAAAATAATTACTCATAGTACTATTTGAATGTTCTGGTGTGGGTCATTATTAAATAGTCAGTCTTATTTTTAAGTAGAAGAATTCAAACTTTGTGTTAGAATTAGAGCCTTGAGGTCCTGCTCAAATAATTTGGAGCGATTTATATAGACATATAAATTTCTTTGGATATAGACAATCCTCCCACATTTAAAAAAATGGTACATTCTTCCACACAACTTTAATATTCTCTTGAGCAGGTTAATGCATCTTTCACCTCTTTAGCAAACCCATTGCCCCATGAAGTAAAAACTAAGTGTAAAACCCTGGCTTAGTTTCAACTGTTAGAGATTTAAAATCTGTCTGAACATATTTTGGCACCGAAATTCATACAAGTCAGAATAAGTGAGATTTTTCTGTGTTAGTCACAGCTTCTTTGCACAGGTCATTATCCCTGTCTCCAAGACTCTAGGTCAGCCTGAAAATGGGTTTCAAAAGCCTTTGGTTTGGCAAACATTGAAAAGTCATGAAAAATTCTCATTGCCCACTGGCAGTGCCGCTTGTAAGCAGCAACTTCCTCTCCTTCTCACAATACTAGGCTCAGCGATGTCAGGGAGCCGCCTGCAGAAATGCCTCCCGAGAGTTTTCACCACACGCACACATGCGCCTGTGACCATTGAGCAGGAATGGGGTCATCTGGAGACACTTCTGGATGGTAACCTGGAGGCAGCTTTCATTTCAGTTCTTCTAAACCATCTCTTAGAAGTTTCTAGGGAGGCCCATCCTTGGGTGTATGTCAGCTTGAGTGAATAAAATTAATGCCTTTCAGGATTTATCAACTCTGATCATAGGACTTCTTAACTTGAATCCTTCAAGATTTATTTACTTATTATTTACTCATATTTTTTTACTTTTTTTTTTTATTTAAGGAAAAGTACAGGCAGGAATGAAGGTGAGCAGCAGTGGGCAGGCAGGCAGGCAGGCAGTAAGAGTAAGGAGGAAGAACCATTGATTTATTTTCTTTAGTTGTTCATCGTGGCTGTTGCCTCAAGCCCCAGGTCTTGAAGCTGGGCCCTTGGGATGCACATGGACTAGACCAGGGATTTTACCTGCTAGGCTCCAGGATGCACTAAGACTTCAAATTCTTGATTAGTCTATTCTGTCCTCCTGGGAATGAATGTCTCAATCCACTCCGTTGATTTAGCAATGCTTTCCTGGACTTTGCAACTCTATTCTATGTCTTATGGGAATTAGATTGAGAGAACAATAATCTCGAAATCCTTGGAGTTCGCAAATCCAGAGATTAGCCATAGGCTTGGCCAGGGAATTGCTCTATAACCTGGCACAAGGTGCTGATGCTTGCTGAGCTTATGTCCTCAACAATAAAAACACAAGAGCAAAAGCACACTCTTTATCAGGCTGTTATATGAATTAAATAAACCAGCACATGACATCATCGCCACAGCATCCGGCCCACACAGAGAGAGGGACATGGTCATCTGCAGACACTAACATAGTAGGTGACTGAGCTCTTCCCTTCTTTACATGAATGTGTGGCAAATTACAATCTGTACATTAGATAGGAATTTTTCTGACCCAAAATAAAGTATAATTGACGCTATCTAGCCTTAAAGTGGTAATTGATCCAACAGTCTAACTTTCCACAAACCATCTACAGGATTACATTACGCAATTTACTAAGAAGTTACATTCATTCTATGCCTCCTCCAGGCACTGTGCTAGGCAGTGATATCTCAAGGAAGAACAAAGTCAAGGCTTAGAAACCCTTAGTAACTCCTTGGTGCTGCTCACAGTATGGACATAGTTACTGTAGCATTGCCCCTTTGTATTAGTCAGTGTTTTAAGTGCTGTAACTGACAGTCCCAGTATCTCAGTTGCTTAGCATAAGAAGCTATATTTCTCATCACATCATATTAGTTATCTATTGCTGTGTAACAAATGACCCCCAAGCTTATCAGTTTTAAACAATTGACATTTATTTCACACAATCTGAGAGTCAAGAATGCAGGAGCCATGTAGCTTGGTGGTTCTAGTTCAGTGACTCTGACTAAGTTGTATTCAAACTATCTGCTGGAGTTGCTGTCATTTCAAGGGTCAGCTAGGGTTTGAGAATTTTTTTCCTGCATCATTCACCTGGTGATTAGCAGGCTTCGATACCTCACTGGATGATGAAGGGAAACCTTCATTCCTATCCTCATGAGCATCTCCACAGGCTGCTCGAGTGACCCCAAAACATGACAGATGACTTCCTCCAGAGAGAGAAAGAAATCACCCCAAAAGAAGCTATAGTTGTTTCTGATAGAATCTCCGAAACGATTTACCTTCACCTCTGCCTTATGCTGTGGGTCACACAGACTGACTGTGATACCTGCGGGAGGTGAACACACAAGAGTGTGAATACCAGGGGGCACGACCATTGCAGGCGCACAGTGAGCATGTGTCAGAGTCTATTGTGACTCCTTAGTCAGGGGGTGGTGCATGGAAGAGTCTGTTCCACATGGTTTTATTCTAGAATCCAACTACGCCCTTAGCATTCTCCATCTCATCCTCTGCATCTTGTAAGAGATCAGGAACTAGAGAAGACTGTTAGTATAGGGGAATGTCCAGAACTGGACAATCTGACCTGGACTGGTCAGGCCTGGACATGGTTTATCAAACGTTGGCCCACATTCCACTGGCTAGAAATCAGGTAAAGACAGGAGAGTCTGGGAAATGCGTTCTATCTGCAACCATTAGGAAAACAGGATGTGGTGCATGTATGCAGGCACCATGCCACACCCTCTATCTGGAAAGAGATTGTACATTAAAACAACTTAATTTTTTGAAAAAGCAGTCTATTCATTCTTAATACAACAGCAACAAATATATGATTGCCTACCACTATGTGACAAAGCAAGTGATTGATTGCATATTTTCACCTTTTCAATGCATTGTAAATGCAGCCCTTATTTATGGGACCTGCAAGCAGGTGGTGGAGAGCAGTTCCTGAACTATTAAGTTTGCAGCTTTTTCAGGAATACTATTAGGATGCTGGCAGAAACAAGTCTTGCCTTGTTTCCCCAGTAGGGAAAGAAGAAATTCTTTGTTCCCAAGCAAATGAAAATACAAATCACAAGACCAAAATTATGAATGCAAAACAATATATTAAAATGTGACTCTGTAGTATTTGCATGAATTTTAATATGCATCTGTCATTTCTTTTGCTAAATTCAGTTGATGCTGAAAATATGAAGCCACTGAGTACAATTAATAATTACAGGAATTGTTTTGAAATGTATTTTAAGTCATTTATGTTCCCATTGCCAAACCTCTTAGTCTTTCAGGCCTCTGAACTATCAAACCATATCATTTCATTGGTGAGATCTCAGATCTCTGTGGCCTAAAAACAATTCATAAAAAAATTTTCCCACACAGATATGATAACACTCAAATGATTGTAACATAACTCAAACCATTCCTAGGATAGAAGAATTAAGCACAAATTCGAAAGCTGGGAAAGACTTTAGAGACCCTTTAGATTAGAGTTTCTCATGTCTCCTATTCATTCTGAAGTCTGGCTATATTTATTTTCAGAGAATCTATGAAAATGTTAACATCACTTTTTCCAAAACCCCAATTTGATGAGGCTTTCACTCTAGTTATCTTTGCAGGTGATATTTTCAGCATCCCTTTCACCCTTTTCTGTGGTTTTTTGGTTGTTTTGTTTTTTGTTTTTGTTGTTGCTTTTTGCCTGGCTTTCTATTTGCACCCCCCTCACCCCATCTCCACCAAAGAGAAACCACTTCTAGGACAGTAGCCAAAATGAACCAAATTTCAAATTTCAACCACACTTAGAATTCTTGAACGCTGGGGCTTCAAGGCCTGAGAAGAATATATTTCATGAGAACTCAGCTCTCAGTCATAAACTTGAAATACATCAAGCTCTTTGTTGTTAATTGGCACTTACCTCACCTGGAGGCTTTTGCCAAGAAGAGCAAAGGAGTTTTAATGGGGAGGAAAGAAAGGAAAGAGCCTGAAGCTCTGCAAAACAGTCCGGGCCACATGTGATTTTCAGTTGGGGGGACTTCCCATCCTCCCACCCTCCAACAGCTGGAGCAACAAAGTGGCCTATGTGCCTACCCCCGCCCCTCTCCACCGGCTGTTTGTTTGGGGGGTACCGCTCAGACTGGGGCCTGAGTGATAACTGCTTGGTGTAATTAGGAAGACAGCTTGAAAACTATGCCCGTCTTTGTTTCGGTCTCCAGATGACGGCTGTCTAACCGCTGTTTGTGCCAGTTTTATTTCAAAGCGCTTTTCTTTCCATATTTCAAAGGTCAGTGTGTTTACTGGTGGCCAAAAAGAGCCTGTGTGTAAGGGAAAGAAACACATGTGGGTGAGTGGCAGAACTGGAAGAGGAGGCAGGGAAACTGGATTCGAACCCTTGATTGGCTTCCAAAGAAGGGAGAGAACTGAAATCCCGTGACCTCTCCTTCTAATTGCCATATGCAGAAGAGGAAGTCAGTGGAACCAGTGGCCTCTTTTAGGTTTAAAAAAGACAAGGATTCTAGACATCTGGTTCAGGAAGAAGAAATGGAGGTATTTCCAGTAAAGAAACTTTAACTATGCAGCCAAAAAAAAAAAAAAAAGTCTACTTCGCCTTTTCAAAACGGAAATATTTCCTCCTTCAAAGAAAGCAGGGTTAGATATTCTGACCACTCTTGGAAGACTGGCAACTGCTTTTGGTCAGGGAGGGTTAGCACAGGGAAAGAATTGCAACCCCAAACACTTTCTCAAGAGTCTCTGTTGACTTCTTGACATCATGACTTAGAGCATCAAGGCTGGTCAGATGGAGTTTCCTGCCCATAGATGAGACGTGATGAATACTTGAAATCAGCGTCAGACTGCAACTGCATACACTATGTCAACTGTCCTTCACAATTCATTTTCTACTCCTCTGTTTTCCCTATCTATCTTACCTCAATATTCCAGACAGTGAAATTCCCAAGAAAAGAAGATGAATAAGCGGTAAAGAGCTGCGTGGCCCTGGATAATTTACTTGGCTTCCCTGTGCCTCAGTTTCCTCATCTACTAATACAAATACTTACTTAATGATGCTGTGAGAATGAAATGAATTGGCATGTGTCACTTCTGTAGAGTAGTGCCTGGCACTTAGCTAGCATTCAAATATTAACTAAACATGAAAAACATTCCCCCTTTCTGAAATGAATTCTGCACTGGGAAAAGTTGTCTTTTTGTACTACCATTTCTCTTCTTGAATCAATCCACCTACACCTGTAGAAATAAAGAAGTAAATTTGTAAATGCCAAGGGAACAATGTTTTAAATTTCATCTCCCAGTTACTATGCATTTCCAGCTTCCTAAGAAATAAGGGGACTCTGCCTTAAACTTGCACAAGACAAACAAAATTTTCACTAGCTGACCAGGGAATACAGGGCAATTCTTGGCTATGATTCAAGAAGAAATGGAGAGGAAGAAAGGGGACTCTCAGGAAAGGGGGCAAAAGTGTATTGAAGAACTTGTCTAAGCCTTGCATTTTCATAGCATTAAACCCATTAGTTGAGTGTTATTACTTTTATTTTATTATTAAAAAAATCAAACTTTGGTAAATTGTGACTTTTTAAGTAGACTTTAAAAGAAACAGACTTCTCCATTTCTACTCAGCCAGTCAGTGGTATAAGTAGGATTCACACTCACTCCTGGTTATGCAAAATCCCTCTTTTTGGTCTCCTTTCTGCATCGCCTTCTTGGAAAGGACCCCACTAAGGTGGATTTCTGAGGGGCCACCAGGGGTATCGGCTAAACCTAGACCCCAGGTCATCTGTTACCACATGGACAGTACAAGCAGGAGATGCCTGCCTTTATTTTCTAAGCTATTTCCATCCCTGTTCAAATGAAAAAGATCCATGGGGGTCTTCTTTTGTGAAGTGTGTAATTTTAGGCAGAATGAGGGGATTCTTTGGGAATTAATTCCTTTCCACTGCTAAAGTCAGAGCTTCCTCCTCGGTCCTAGAGTTTTCAGCAGCTGTCTGTTCTTCCTTGCCAATCTCTTCGGTCTCCATGGAAGTGAAGATCATGCTCAGATCTTCCCAATCCCCATTCACATCAGAGTGAGCTCCCTTACTGCTGGGATGGTGGTTCCCACACAGAGAGGAGTTCCGTGTTCCGCAGAGCAATGGTAGGCAGGTAAACACGAGTCACCTCTGTGAGAGGCTGGTGGTCAGCTCTGGGGTCAGCACCCACCAGAAGCTGAGACTTCTGAATTGTTGCCTGGTCCTGGTTAGTGAAGGTTCCAGGAGTGAAACAGCCAACAATAGGAGCAGCTCCATCGGCAGCAGCAAACTTCAGCACAGGTTGATGACCAGTATTCCTCACCAACACTGCACTGAAATCAGCCAGGTTGTCAGTGACTACAGTGACCTGAACGGCCAGCAAAATTTCTCTCAGGTTCTCTTCAGATGTATGGTGTAAGCGCCGTCACTTTTTCTTTCAGAGATGCACTTGTTCCACTGGAAGTCAAGGTTACTGTTAAGCAAATCCTGCTGCAAGGATTTGAGAACATCCTCCTTCATTTGCAAAGCATCAAGAGCTCCTTTAAGTGTCAGTAGGAACTCAGAAGAATACTCTATGAACCTTTCTCTGGATAATACATCGTATTTTTTGAAGCTCCTTAGGGTGCAGTAAGTGCTGAGTCTTGCCTACCTTATCTTATTTGACTACATTTTTTAATATAACATCCTCGTAGCTGGTGATTTTATATCCAGTCTTGATCCTCTCCACCTTACTCTCTTCTATCTGTAGCTGTCTATCTTTAAATAACCATAATAGTAGTAATGATAGCGACAGCATAAATTTGGTTTGATTTGGCATCCCATTTAGTCCCTATCAAAAAAGAGAAATGGTTAACCTGGGTTTCCTGAGTAACACGGGGTAGCATGGAAAGTACAAAAGTTCTTCATGAAGATACAGAGATCTCAGGCGCTTCCTTCTGGGTCATGACCTTAACCCCCGACCCGACCCTCCTCCTGCATTGCCCTGCAGCAGGCATAACACATATTGATAAAACCCAACAAAGAAGCCCAGGTTATTTTCTTCAGACCTCATTATTTCATTGGATTCAACCAAGTTTTCTAAACCTGCTGTGTGCATTTAGACAAACAGTGTAGGTAATTTGGGAGCATTTACTGTGAAGTCTTATCCAAATTCCTTTTAGAAAGATGTCAGGACCTCATTTTCAATTTCGTTACTAAAACTGAGATTTTCCCATTTTGGTGTTGAGATACTAAAGCTAAGCAGGAATATGGATTTCACTTTCAATAAAATCACGGGCTGGTAAAACCCAAATTAAAACAGAGCATTGGAAATCAGGCTGCCTTTTCCTATTACAACTAACAAGAGCTGTTTCATTTTCCAAATTGAAAGTTCTAGATACTGAAATCTTATTTGTAGGAAATGCTAGACATTATTAAAAACGCAGATAGTTATCATGAGTTGGCAGGATTCCTTGTGGTTGCCAGGATATTTTAATGATGAAGCTAAGGACATGTGTGCAGAATTCAACAACAGTTAAATTGAAGAATAAAGAACAATGAGGAGATACGAAATGCTACAAAGAATTTAAGAGGTTGCTTTCTCTTGAGACTAGAAAGAAAAAAAAAAATGTTGCCATCAAACATCTTTTTCCTAACTCTCTCTCCTCCTCGGCATATATTTCTCCTGTCTTTAGTTCTATATTAAAATAACATTAGTAGCAATATAACAGCAAAACTGTTGTTCGACTTGGTGTACCCTTTAGTCTCTATTTAAAGAGGGAATTTTTAACATGGGCTTCATACAAAATGTTGTGTGTATGCTTCTAAAGGTATGCTTCTTGGAAAGTTGTGTTGTTTGGGGGTGGCGGGGAGGGGTGGCAATGAGGTCCATGGCTTCAAAAAACCAGCAGAGCACTTATAACCTCTCCCTAAAAGTGAAGTAAGCAAAACAAAAACACTGGTGAAATATGTATTATAACCTGTTTGTCCAACTTCCTTGACCTGCCATTTTGTTTCAGCGGGACTTCCAATAGAAACTGAAGAGTAGTCATTTTAAGGTTACATTTTCTAGTCAGAGTAAACATGGTGCTGCCCATTACCGTGGAAAGAGAAAATGCACTTCAGTTCAAACGTCTCTCCTCCAAGACCATTTTCTCTCCACCATGATATCATGACTTTGCCATTCTCTTAGGGAGCCCTTGTTGAGATCTCCATTGTCTTAGAGTCTTTCCTACTTTCGTCCTCCTTTCTAACCTGCTGAAAATCCTCTCCAGCCACCTTCAGACATTTCTTACATGCACCTTTTTCTTTTTGTTACTAAAAAATAGCATGGTCTGCCACTGATGGTTTTTACCACCGGATGGACATTAGGATTATCAGGAACTCTTTTCAACGGTACTGAAGCTTAGATCCTAGACTCAGAAAGCTCCTCCTCTGGGATAGAGTCTGGACAGATATATATTTTTTAAGTTCCTTAGTGTGTAATCAATGCCAAAAGTCACTTATCTACTTTATTTGATTGTTTCTTTATATTATAAATGCCTTCTAACTGGTGCTCTTATATTCTGTCTTGGAACTTTCTGTCTTAGTCTCTTCCATCTTGAAATAATAATAACAGTACTAATAACAACAGTGTAAAATATCAACTTGGTCTCCTTTTTAGTGCCTGTGTTAGAAAAGAGGTTATTAGCCTGGATTCCATACAAAACTTTGTTCCCTGTATACCTGATTATAACACTACATTACTTTTCTTTTCATCAAATTAACTTTCTCAGCTTCTTACTTTCCTTGTGGCTTCCTTTTATTAAGAAACTAGTTGACTTCCATTGACTGTCTATAGTCAATTGTTCTGTGAGGCTTTAGGGGGTTCCCCATGCCTCCGCTGGAGCATCTGACTGGGGGAAGATGAAGGGTGAATACTCTCTCTCCTTAGTTTTGCATATTGAACCCTCCAAGAGAAAATGATTTGCTTAAAGCTGTGACCAGTGAGTGGAAGTGATGGATCTAGATCTCAAATCCCCTCTTGGCCCCTTTTTTTAAAGCAGAATGCCATCTCTCACTGGACTATACTGGTGATGAAAGCCATGGTGGGGCTTTAAACATTTTTCTATATTTTCTGGCTGTAGTCTGGCAATCTCAGCTTTTCTCTGTTTGTAACATCTTTAGCAGGATTATCTACATCTCTAGGAAAATCAGCTGTGACTAAAAGATTCACATAATCCAATCTGTTATGACTTGCTGACAGCAGCCTTGAGAACTGTGGGACCAGTAACACGGGGGCCTTGAAGTTATGCCTGTCAGTCTAATAATATTGTATTTAATCATAGTGTGTTCTGCTTTTGTCTCAAAGCCTATCATGCTTTATGTTAAACAGTTAACTTTAGGACCAGCTCTATAGATTATCTCTTAGTGGTTTATTTGTAACTCAAAAAAGCTAAATGCTCTATCTGCATTCCCCTCCCACCCAAATATCATCCTTGCTACCTCTCATAGTACCTGAAGTTGTCAGTTTTGGTCACTCCCAGTAGCAAAACAATCTTTATTTGTGAAATGAAATATATTATCCCGAAAGTATAACTTTAACTCATCAACATTCCTTAGTACCTTAAACCAGACTTGACTTTTATTTTTTTATTATGTCCTGCCTCAGAGGAATGTGGCAAGTGTGGCTAAAGGTTAGAGAAAGAGCAAGTGTGGAGGGGAACAAAGAATAAGAAATCAAGCTTGGGTACAGTGTTACATGGGGAATCTGGACACTAACAAGAGGAAGCAAAAAGGAAAGAGACTAAATTTTATCTGATTCCCAGCTTTTCTAATTCAACATTTTCCCCAGAGGTCTCCTTGGTTAGCTTCTTTTATTTATTAATTTTGCCTGACATTGGCTGAAGTGGTTAACAATTGGAGGTGGGGGGAGGATATAGTAATCATTATAATGAACATTTACTGAGCCTGTCCTGTGTGTCATTCATTGTTTGAAGCATTCTACATGCATCAGCATCTTTCCCCAAACACTTAGAAATGAGATGCCATTAATATCCCTATTTTACAGACGATAAAACTGAGACCCAAAGAGCTTGCCAAAGATCTTCCAGAAGGAAGTAGTGGAATAACTGTTTCAACCCAAACAGCCTGGTTCTCAAGCCTGTATTCTTAACGTCCATGATCTACTAACTCCAAATCACAGCATTTGTAAAGCAACTGTTAGAGTCAATCCTCAAATCTAAACAGTCTGATTCCAGATCATTCCACCATAATGCTGTCTGAGCTGGAATGGATCAAAAGTACATCAGAGTTTTATAGTCATGGAGACTCTCATGGGTCAGAAAAAGTTTCTTGGTTTAGGATCTTCCTAAAGCTGCAGCTGTCTGGTATCTTAATAACAGTGCTCTATTGATTTAATATAAAATGTCAATCTAACAAAGGCAGTTGAGTATAAACCTCACAAAATATTGGACAAAATCCCTGCCCAGTTGTTATTGTCTTATACTGAAATGGAGAATTCAAGCAAAATTACTTCTTGTCTCTGTAAAAGGTCATCAGAAATAAAAATGGTTTAATATTTCTTCTTCCTCTATGTAACCAAACACTGCTAGCATCCAGGGAACATGAAAGATAAATCAGAAATCTTGGATTTAGGAAATCACAGCATCATCTTGGGTTGTATTTTTCCAGGCCCTCCAAATGACTTTTTGAAAACATCTAATGAATCTTCACAGCTTCCAAGACATTCAGCCAGGTTTTCACCTTTTGGGGTGTTACCTTCTACTTTCATGGAAGGCAAGAACTTCCCTGAAAATTAAGCAGATGGCAGGTGTCAAATTAGTATAAAAATATGGCTGTAATTTGGGAAGACTTGTGTAATCCCCAGCCCCCATCCTTAATGATGGAAATATTTCTGGTAGGATGTTCTGTGTGGGAGTTGGAAAGAAGAATAAAATGTCTCTTAGGTCAGCACTACTGAAAGTCATCTTCTTGACTGGGAACTAATAGAATGAAAACAGACTTGATGAGGGGAGGGAGACAGGAAAGTCTGAAGGAGAAGAGGCAAGTTTCGAAGATGTATAAGCTGTCTAACTTTGACACTCTTCCCTCTTTTCTAATACTTAGCTATTTTCATACCCAAATTAAATTATTTCTTCCTAACCTCCAGTAAATAAGTATGAACCAAACAAAAGCAAAGGAACAAAAATATACTCTTGTTTTATCAGAAAGCGTTCTTTTCTGTTACTCACCAGTTTTCATGAGAGAAATGCCTCATCCACTCTCTTAATAGATTTGATTTGTCTTTGCTTGGGAACATCTTTCATTTCCATGGAAGCCTTAAAGAAACAGTAATACATTACAGCAGGGATTCCCAATTTTTTTTTGTGTGTCAAGAGAAGCTGCTCGTCATTTCCCCTCAAGCTTAAGGTCAAGCGATAGAGGTGGGGAATTGCCAGCAGAAGCTTCCTTACTCTTGGGAAGCTGTCAACCCTCCTGACTCAAGCCCTACCAAATGTGGCTTCAAAATCAACCTACATATTCTCATCAACTGGCTGTGAACTCATGGGAAAAACATTTCTTTTTTATTCTATGAGAAATGGAAAAACTGCTTTTAAAAAAAGCAATTACTCTCTGTTTCACTTCCCCATGTTCTGCACAGCAGCTAAACTCATTTGCCATCAGTCGGTCAAAACTATAAAGTTGGTGTAGTTTAACCTCTGAAATTCTTTCTTCTTAGCTTTATACCATCTTTATACCCAGACTAAGTTTTCTGTAAATGCCCTTGTTGTGCTAGGTAGTTTCCCTTCTTGCCATTCTGATTGAATGGGGATAGTCAGCCAGATTTTCACCCTTTGGAGGTTTCCTTCCTGCTGAAGTCCCTAGAAACAGAGCTTTGACTGTGGTGCTCACAGCTGCAGTTTACTCTTAAATTGTTCATATTTTTTGAGTTCTCAGGGTATAAGCTATCCTGCTCTGAGTGAAAGGACATGTAATGTGGAGATGGAGAAACTGTTTGAACTGTCCGGTAGCCATGTTAGGATGCTTCCTAAAGAATATCACATGGAGGGGTATAAGGGCATCAGAACTTAGTCCACAGAATTGCAGATATTGGAGTTAGAAAGAATGTCAATGAAGCATGGTCAAGTCTTGGGTAGAATTACCCCTATTATTCAGATGACACAATAGAGACAGAGACTAAAGGCTTTATCTAAGGTTACCTGGTCATCTTCTCAGACTAGAGGATAGTTGGGTCTTAAAATCTTTTTAAAAAGTTAATATGAGGTCAACACATAATGACTTGTGTGCACATGCAAGGTCCTTACTAAAGTCTCCTCCTATCTTCCTCCTGTTTGCCTCCCAACATGCCACCTCAACTTGGTATTATTTTCTCTTCAGGTCTTTCCTCAGTAGCTTAGTGATTCCTCAAAAGCTCAGATAGGTAACACAATTTCTGGGATAAATAGGTTCTAGCTTTATATTCTACACGCTGTTTGTGGATGGCTCCCTCCAGTCCATTGATGAGTGGTAGAGAATATTTCTAATGATAGTTACAATTGCAGTCTCCAGAGGTATATACAAATTTCTTTTGTCTTCACTGTAACAGACCACATTTAGAAAGAGTGGGAGAGAGAAGAAAATAAAACAGGTAGTGGTTGTTAATGTGTGGAGTTTCCACTTAGTGTGTATTTGCAATAATCAAGTAGTATTTGGAGCTTTAGATACAGAACTGAAGCATGGATTCTGCACTTGGACTATAAATTTTGAATTACTGCAGACGGAGACCAAGAATGCTCTACATTTGATATAAAAATACCCATTCCCACACAGACAAACGTGGAAAGAGAATCAAGTGGAATCCAAGAGGGTGTGGCCATGTTTTAGAAAAAACCAAATGAATGTAAGAAAGGCTACAAATAGGATCAGGGTACAGACATTTTTCTTAATTCCAGTAGCTAGTGTTCCCCACTGGCTTTGTAGAAGATCTTTTTAGATGAATATTATCCGCCAATATTGTGAATTTGCATGATTCATTATTACTGTGAGTCTGTGTAGAGGTATATTGTATTTGATATTTATTAAGGTGTAACAAATTACCCTCAAGAATTAGTGGTTTAAACAACATACATCTCATAGTTTCTGAGAGTCAGAATCTCAGCATGTCTACACTAGATATTCTTTCAACAGGTCTTGTGAGATCACTGTGAAGATATCAGTCAGGGTTGTGTCATCTGAAAACTAAGATGGACTTGGAGGATCTGCTTCCAAGAAGGTCTGCTTCATAAGACTATTGACTAGTGTTGTCAACTCTTCACAAGGTTTGCCCAGAAGTCTCAATACTTGGTATGTATGCATGGCCTCAGTCTCGATAGCTTCAAGACATGGTAGTGGGTTTCTTCCAGAGTGAATGATCCAGGAGACAGAAAGAGAGAGACAGAACACTGGACATAAAAGTTGCAGCCTACTTTTTTTATCTTTGAAATTGTTTTCTTATGGTAAAATATATATGTAACATAATATTCATTCTAGCCATTTTACGTGTACAATTCAAAGTCATTAAAAACATTTACATTGTTGTCAGTCATCACCACTATCCATTTTCAGATGGTTTTAACATCCCAACAGAAGCTTCTATCCATTAATCAGTAACCCTCCATCCCCCTAGTCCCAAACCCTAGCAATGTCTATTCTATTTTTGTCTCTGTAAATTTGCCTATCCTAGGTATCTCATATAAGTAGAATCATATATTTGTCCTTTTGTGTCTGGTTTATTTCACTGAGTATGTTTTCAATATTCATTCATGTTGTGGCATGAGTTAAAATAAAACAAACAACAAAAACAAAGAAAGACTAGCCTTGAAATTTCTCTGAGCAGACAAAACCACTTTAGTCATACAAATAAAGCTTAATTTAGCTTATTTTGTAAGATTAACTTGACCTGGGTCATTTCTTGCTTATGCCTGTGGAAATCATAAACAAAACAGTTTCCCAAGGTTGATATAAGGTAACTGCTGACCATTTCCTTACCATTTAAGAAAACTCTAACATTATAACCAATCTCTGTGAAAAGTGAACAGTCACACCTGCTCCTTATATAAGCTGCTTCATAACCATATGTCCTTGCTTCCGTTCCATGTTTCAGGAATGCCACATGGAGGAGAATATGGGCGTCAGAACTCAACCCATAAAAATGCAGATTTAAAATTAGAAGACATTTCAGTGAACCATGATCTAGTCCAAACATCGTGGGTAGAATGACCCCACTTACTCTGAGGCTCCCAGCTTAGAAGCTAGTTATTTTTTGGCTTTATTCTTTTTGTTGTTGTAGATTTTGTTTTGTATATGCACAATAAATTTTCACTAATATTATTTTGGTGATTCATTCATTTGATTTTCGTTATTTTGAGCTTCTGACACATGTATCCGAATTCCTTTCCTTTTATGGCTGAATAATATTCCTTCGCATGTATGAGCACATTCTGTTGATGAGCATTAGGTGTTTCTTTGTACAACTTAATCTTGCTGTGACTTCTGCCGCAACCAATATACTGGAGTCAAGTCAAGAGAAAAGGAAGGAGAGAACTAGCCAAGAATCTGTGGACATATTTCTAAAAAAAAGCAAATATTTAAGTTAATTTTACTAATTGCATACGATTTTTTCCTATAGTCTTGCTCATTGCCCTTGATTTTTCTTTTATAACATCCTGAGTTTAAAATTTTTTCTAGACACTATGCCTAGAGTAAACCCAACCAAAACATAATGCTGAAAATAAACAAACTACAAGCATGACATGTCTTACGAACATCGCCTAATAATGCTTATTCTGGTACACCAGGTATTATAGGTATAAACTTAATACTCTGATGAGCTTCCTTCTGGCAGCAACAGGAGGAATAAAAATAAGTCTACCTCATATTTCATTTATCTGTGTGCTGGGTGTCCAATCAGTCGAAGAAGAGACTGTGCATTAATGTTCATACATGATCAGACTATTTTCAGACTTAGTCCTATGGGAGTGTGTTTTTATATGTAGCTAAAAAGAAAGCTTCATTTGCAATGGTAAAAATAACAACAAAAAAGAATAATCCTCCCACTGCACACAAACTATTGTCCTTTTTATTAATTCTGGAGTGTTCTCATTTCCTTCTTTTAAGACTGGTACAAAGCTGAGCTCTTTAGCCTTTTTAATTTTTTTATTGCACTACTCCAATTTTCTATTTTGTGATTAATGTAAGGAATTTGGAAGTAGTTTGCGAAGATGAAGGCAGGGAAGATATGAAAGCAATTACCTCATGCCAATTACACCAGAAAATAGTGGTGGTGCCATTCCTGCCGTATTCATGTCCATTTTTCTTCATTACTCTAATGGTGGCCCCTCTCCTCCTTACCCGACACATTTCTCTTCATTACCAGCTGTGGTGATGGTGGTGATGATGAGTGTTATTTACAGCTGGAATTCTATGACAGCCAGTGGATGAATAATAATTATTTAAATCAATATATGTGGAGGCTGAAAAAAGGCGAGGAGTTAAAGTGAGGTTATTGTGTCCCAGAAAGGCAGGGAGAGGATTTCTTTTGAAGAGAGCTGGACTCACGTTCCACAATCAGCTGTTATACCATGCTGGCATGGAACAACTGATCTAAGGTCCTCCCTGTGTTCTTACAAGAATTAGTCAGAGAACAATGACTTGTTTAAAACATCAAACAAGTGTCTAGGATCACTGTAGCCCTAACTTCATCTACTGGGGAGAAAGCAGGGTTCTCCTTGAGTCTGCTCAAAAAATAACTCGCCATTAAGTCTTCCTCCCCAACCCTCCCCTCCTGAATCCATCTTTCTGTCTACCAATCAGGGACAATCTTATTAAGGCAATGTTTATAAGGCACATTAACTGTCTTCAATTTACCTATGCGCAAGCATATCTATCTCTCTGCCTGTCTTTTTACCATCTATATATCTATCCATCCATCCATCTATATTTGTCAGAATTCTCCAGAGAAACAGAATCATTAGGATATGTAGAGAGAGACAGAGGTTAAAAAAAAAAAAAAAGAAAGAAAAAGAAAAGAGATTTACTTTAAGAAATTGTCTCATGTGAAGACTTAGAGAGTCCAAAGTCTGATGAGGTAAGCAGGCAGTCTGCTGACAGAATTCCTTCTTAATCAGGAGAGGTCAGTTCTTTTTCTATTAAGGCCTTCAACTAACTGATACTCACCCTATCATAGAGGGTAATCTGCTTTATTCAAAGCCCACTGATTTAAATACTGATCTCATCCAAAAAAAAACCAACAACAAAAAAACCAATAAAATACCATCCTGGAAACATCCAGAATAATATTTGATCAAGTATCTTGTAATCATGGTCTAGCCAAATTGACACATAAAACTAACTATTACTCTCACTTTAGATAGATAGATGGATAGACAGAGATACATGCACATGTATGTATGCATGTAAATATGTATGTATGTATGCATGCACGCATGTGTGTGTAAACCTAGACCAAAAAGTACAAAGGACTTGTAACCCATAAATCAAAATGCTAAGTTAGGTTTTTTCTAATGACAGATCTTTGAACTGGCTTATTAGGATTCTTTTGGGGGTGTGGCTAGTAGTGGTAGAATCCAGCAGTTTTAATTAGGAATGACATCCTGCCTTCCATCCAGCCTCCTCCCAGACACTTGAATTGAGGAGAATAAATGCTCCAAGAGAAGAAAGCATCTTAAATGATTTTGGAGGAGAGGCATAGTGTAAATATGATTGGGAACTGTGACGAATTGTTTATTGAAGGATTCCTTTCAATT
Organism: Solenodon paradoxus; assembly: GCA_004363575.1. Lineage (NCBI taxonomy): Eukaryota > Metazoa > Chordata > Mammalia > Eulipotyphla > Solenodontidae > Solenodon > Solenodon paradoxus. Next base: position 107,127 of record RJWH01001964.1, on the reverse strand, counting down.
TAATTATTTAATGGCTACTCTTGCTGTGACTCTTGCTAGTAATGACCTTCACAGTTATCCCATAGCAACCTTGCCCAACTCCAGAGGGTGTTGAAACAGGCTGCAGAAGTTACAAGCCAGGCAAGCAGGAGCAAGTCAGCCTCCCAGGAAGGGCTCCCCTGCGGGCTCTAGTTAACCCCTGCTGGCCTGGAGCATTTGGGAGGGAGGCCCTGGGAAAAGATTTCCACTGGAAGGGTATAGTCATTTGCCAAATGCTGACGGTGTGTGTAGCCTGTTAGGAATGAAAGAGGCGGTGTTCCAGCACAGCAGGTTTTCAATGTGAGACCGAGGGATGAAAGGAGTACAATATGAAAACAGCGGGTAAGAGTGGATGTATCATACAGGGAAAAGATGTTAGAGGAATATTGAGGTATATTAATTCTCACCAGGTCCCCTCAAATTCAGTAGCTTTAGTGAAAGCAAAAGACATGCTCTTGAATTAGGCCCAGGCTCTTAACAAGAGTGATAGCACCATATGCCTAGTAGCAAAAGGCAGAGGAGGTAGGAAAAACAGACCTGCATGCTAACCAATTTTTTTTTCAGTAACTTCTATTTCCTCGGGAATCCTCCCAAGCCATTATGTGTAGACAAGCTCAGGGAATTTGATGTCTCCTAAGTGACACGTGTCCAGGTTTGGCCTACTCCTGCGGGCTATATAATTTGCACGTTTCTAAGGGCTTGAAATGGGCCACAGAAGCAGCAACTACTGGGCACCTGGAAAATCCTTCTTAATAATCTGGGTCTGAAGAGACTGTTCTCCTTACTGCCTATAGGCAGGTGATCAGACTGTCCATGACATTCACCATGAAGAAAGGTCTTGATCTTGTTCCTTTACACATATCTCATTATAACTTCCATTGAAGCAGGACAAATGAAAGGTAAATGCCGTGTAGAAGTGTGACTCACCCAAGACGGAGTACAGGGATTTCCTTAAATAACTAACTTGAGTCTTTTGGCATAGGTCTTTTCGTTTATCTTCCTTAGTGCTTACTTGAGCAACTTGCCACTGTCCTAAACCTGCTTCCTGAGCAGGGAACATGTTATGACAACGTCTCCCATGTAGACCAACAAGCTCCAGTCTGTGACTTTGCCCTAACTTGAACCAGACATCCATCTAGAAAATATGAGCAAGCGCATTTCACCACACCTTCCCTCACTGTCCCTAGATGACTTTCTGGAGTTTCCTGAGTTCAACTACCACCTATAGTCTGATGACCTCCAATTCCAGATCTCTCCTCTGAGCCCCAAACTCTCTTTTAACCTTTAGTCTGAACTCCTTCTCAACCTGAATGTAAAATGGGCACCTCAAACATGTCCAAAACAGAACTCACCCAAACTCGCTCTTTTTTTTTTTATTGCTTAGCTTAGTTAATGGTCCCACACTTCATCACTCACTAGAACGAATTACCTTTTCTTTCTGTCTCTCTACCCAACCATACATACATCCAATCCATCACCAACTTATGCTGATTTCACATGCAAAAAATGTTTTAGTGTCTTTCTTTTAATTCCTACTTTATAACTATGATTCGAGCTCTTGGAGTAATCCTTGTTTACTTATAACTGGTCCTCCTGCCTCCTGCCTTAACTCGTTTAAGACAATGTACACAACAGCTTGAATAATCTACCTAAAACGCTTAAACTCTCTAAAAACTGCCCATCACTTAGGGGACTACACATTGAACTACTTATCGAAGCCTTCTCTGACTTCTCTCTCTAGGGCTCTCTCCCAATAACTCCCTCTTTCTCTTTATACTCCTGTAATACCATTTTAATTCCCCATATGTGCTATGCTGCTTCCAGCTTTATTTGTCTGCAGGAGTTATTCCTTCAATCCGGAACACTCATCTCACCCTTCTTCACAGACTAATTACGTCTGACTCATCTTTAATACTCTGCTAAGGCATTATCTCTTCCAGGAAACCTCTTAGGAACTCCCAGAAAGGAACAAACACCGTTCCTCTCTACTATTCCCCATAGCACTCTGTAGAGGTCTCTGTTTTTTTCCACATGTCCATTTCTCTCACCGGATTTTTAAGACTTGCTTAAATATCTTTTCAATCAAAGTGCCTAGAATAGAGTCATGTAGGCATTTTATTTGTGCTGGATTCATATATTTTTGTATGTCAAGACCCTCATCTGTGATATATTGATTCTACCAACAAATTTGTTTCATTCACTGAGACATCATAATATGAGTTTACCATATATGAAATATCCACATCTAAAAATCTGTAAGTTTTTTTTGTTTTATTTTGTTTTGTTTTTTGGAAAGATGCAGGCAGGAATGAAAATGAGTAGATAGACAGCCAGGCAGGCAGGCAGGAAGAGAGAAGAGGAAGAAGCATTTATTTATCTAGTTCATCTCAGCTGTCCCCCTCTCCTTAGGGCCTGGGACTCAAGCCAGATCCTTGGGATGCATGTGGCTTGTGCTGACTGGAGGTGGTGAACTTAACTGCTAAACCACCGGAGAACACCTCTCCAAGTGTTTTGAATATCTCTACTCTTGAGAGGTATGTATCTGTTTTATAGGCAACATCAACTTTTCCAGTACTACAGACCTCCATTAAAAGTAACTTTGGATCAGATATCTCTCTGTGGTGCATGTTTTCAATATGACTGACACTGTGGACTGATTCTTTTGACTGTAGTATGGAGGCTCCACAAACAATCATCACAACATTAAACAACCCAGAGAAAGCTAGCACCATTGCATTTTAGTTAGAGACCCAACACGGACATTGCTGGAGCATGAAGTAATCTCTAGGAAATATATAAGATACAGAAAAGGACCCTCTGCCATTTACCTAATTAGACCTGTTTGACTGAAATTCCATTATATCAGCTAAATCTTCTTTGCTTGTTGGCTGCATCACACTAGGTAAGAGGTAATGGAGGTTATGATAGCAACCCCCATCTACATGAGCTTAGAATGCAGTAGTCAAGTCAGGAAATTGACAGAGGTAAATATTCTAAATATATATAGATCATGTTGTGTTTTTGCTTTAAAATTCTCTTCCGTGATTACATCAAGGATCAAACTCTATGACACAACATCCCTGAGAGGTATTATGGCACAGAAGATAAACATAGATATCCCAGCGCTAGATTAGTTTGAGATTTTAACTTAGACCCTTGCTAAATGTCTGAATGATTCATGCTTTCCTTATCCGTAAAATAAAACAAGAATAATACCTACTTCATAAAATGCTATGACAAAAAGTAAAGACTTGATATGTTAGAAGAGTGCCTGGTACATAATATGTGGTCAATAAAATTTTAATTATTGTCATTTGGTCCAAGACTTGTGCCTTTCTCCATCTGTATTTGTTGATACTCCTTCTGTACTGAATTTGACGTTTCCTCACTGTATTATATTCACATTCGTTGTACCTGATGATGACAAAAATGTCTTTACCTCCTTCTGACTGAATCCTACTCCTCCCCTAACAGTATCTTCTGTGTTCTTCCATAGAACCCCATGCTGTCCATTCCCATTGTCTGTCCTGATACTCTTTACATATCTTACACTGTACTTTAAAGCCCTCAATGGGAAGGAATATGTTTTTTTCTGTATCTCCAAATTTACACTACAATCACTGCCATTTGAGAGGTATTAAAAAATCTATGTGAAATGAGTGAGAGACTAAATATACCCTCAAACACATATAAAAACTGCAAATAAACATGTATATTCTTCAAAAGTATGAAGAGACAAGCCAGAGACCAGGAGAAAATAATTGCAAAAGACATATCTGATAAAGGACTGTTAGCCAGAATTCTTAAAACTCATTAATGAGAAAATAACCTGATTTAAAAATTGATGAAATACCTTAATAAAAATCTCACTAAAGAAGATATATAGATGGTAAAAAACATATAAAGATGTTCCACATTGCATGTCATCAGGGAAATGTCAATTTAAACAATGATGAGATACCACCATACACCTGTTAAATCGGCCATAGCAATTTAACACCACTAAATGCTGGCAAGGATATGGAGCAATGGGAAATTTCATTCATTATTAGTGGGAGTGCAAAGTGGTACCTTCACTATAGAAGCAGTTTAGCAGTTTCTTACAAAACTAAACATGTATGTGCCATTTAACCCAGAAATGATGTCCCTTGGTTCCATGACTGTTATAGCAACTTTATAACTGGCAAAGCATAGAGGCAACCAAGACGTTCCTTAGAAAGAGAACAAGTAGATAAACTGCGGTATATCCAAACAATGGAATATTCAGTGCAAAAAGTAGAAATGAGCTATTGAGTCATAAAAGATATTCAATCATATTACTAAGTGAAAGAAATCAGTTTGAAAAAGGATACATAATGCATAATTCCAACTCTATAACATTTGGAAAAGGAAAATCTCTGGATATGGTTTAAAAAAAAATCAGTGATTGCCAAGGATAAGGGAAAATCAAAAGGATAAATAGGCAGAGCTCAAGAGGATTTTCAGGGCAGCGAAAACACTCTGCATGATACAATAAAGATAGATACATGTCATATGCATTTGTCCAAACACACAGAATGGAAACAGCAAGAGTGAACCCTAATGCAAACTATAGACTTTGTGCAATTATGATGTGTCAATTTAGGCTCATCAATGATAACAAACGTGCCACTTGGGTGGGGGAAATGTTGAGAATGGGGGAGGTTATGGATGTGTGGAAAAGGGGTATACAGTGGTAGCCTCTACCTTCTAGGTTTGTGTATTGATTAAGTTAGAGAATATGTATACAGTGCAGAGAGTAGAACTGATATTTACCATGACCGTCACTACTCAGGAACAGAATTCACCTAAGTTGACCTCAAATAATTGCTGCATACTTTGTTATCATCTGCTCACCTCTCTTGGACTTTAATTCTTTCTTTTAAAATGAATTTCTACTCTCTAGCTTACTGCTTTTGATGATACAAATGAAAGCACCAAGGAGAACTTTCACATTAAGCAGACATCACCTAAATTGTTAGACTATTATCTCATGTTTTTCTTCTTGTTCCAAGTATAACTTGAGATATTAATTTAAGGCTCTTAGCATTTTGGTAAACTCCAATCTATTCGGACACTATTCATTGTCAGGAGTCTGCTTCACAACAGTAACAGATTTATTGTACATTAGTTATCATGAGTAGCTTAAGTAGTTCATTCAATCAGTTTGTGCATCCTAAAAGAAAAAGAGCTTCTCACACTTAGTCTCCTGTTTCCCAGATGAAGAGGCCAGATAATAATGGGCAAGGTATCAATTACCACTGATGGGGAACAGAGAGGAGGTTGTATTGTTTATTATCAGTTCTCCAAGAACTTACCACACCCAGGTTTAAACACAATTTAGAAAATTGGGATGGTAATGAATGGGATAATGTCTGGGTGCAAATTGCATCCATTTACATAATGTTGTTGCCAAATCTTAGCTTATTTGGATAAAAAGCAACTTAAAGTTGCAATGTGAGGAGCATGCCTGATATATCATGATTATGCTAAGCATTATAAAAATTAAAGCGATAAGTCTGCAATTCTCACAAGGAAGCAATCATTAGATTAAATGATAAATTGGAAATTATCCACACCTAGGCCAGTGGCTGAAAGTAGGCAGAACCTGGGGCCAACCATGTTGTGTAAACTCTAAATAACAAGGACTCCTTGCATTTGTATTCCATTTAAGAGATTAGAAAAATCTTCCCATATAAATTATTTGATTTGATCTTCCCAGTAGAATCTCAAGTAATTTCTTTCAACCATGATGCATATCTGATCCTAAATCAAGAAGAAAGGAAGGAAGGCTTAGGTGGAAGCAGCCTAGATGGCTGACAAGTCAGAGATTTGGCAGGAATCTAGAGTGAGAGCTCTGTCAGAGAGCACCACATGGTCTAGGAATGGGATGATCAGACCATTTCTACAGTTGGTTCAGTGAGCCCCAGTGGGGCCCCGTGCTCAAGGAAGCAGACTGGAGTTGGAGATCATAGGTACCCCATCATTCAAATCCTAACTCCCTGTTGATTATGTATTTTTTAGCAAATTACTCTGCCACTTTCTAAGCCTCATTTCTTCATTTGCAAAATGGTAGTAATAGTGGAATCTCCTTTGTTGTGTGATTTAAATAAGATAATTTATATACATTTTTTCCTCTAACATTCTTAGGCCCTCACTGCACCAATTTTTCCCATACAATAAGAGATCAAAGCCTATTCTACCAGTTGGACATGAAGGTCTGAAGTTTAGGGCTAAAATTCATCAGCTTCCCATGCTAGAGGATAGTGCTTTCTAATCTCATTCATCATGAATCATTTGAGTAGCACCCTACTGGAGTAGCAGTTAGGTCAATTACCTCCAAAGTTGCACAGGCCACATATCACTGGGTTCCAGTCCTGTGTCCCGGGGGAAACAACCAGAGTGAGTGACTCAATAAAAATTAAAAAAATAAAATGCTACTTCCTCCTCTCCTCCTGTCTACTTGCCTTCATTCCTGTCTGTACTTTTCTTTAAAAAAAAAAAAAAATCACTTGAAATATTTTCCTTTTTTGACTTCTGAATATACGTCACTTAAAAAAAAAAGAAAGAAAGAAACATATAAAGAATAAAGAGATAACAGACTGAGGACGAAGTGAACAGAACTTCACAAATATATCAGACAGCTACTTCAAGACCTAATGGTGTGTCTGGGGCATCCTGAAAGGTAGAAGAGAAAAAAAAAAAGAACTGAAAAATACTCAAATACATTGGTTGAAAACTCCCCAAATTTGCTGAGAGATGTAACCTATAGATTTGAGAAACCAACTGAAACCCCAATTAGATGAACTCAGACACAGAAATCTACATTAAGATACATCGCAGTCAAGTTACTAAATATTAAAGAAAGAAAAGTTCTAGAAAGCAGGAGAGACAAGCAGCACTTCAACTATTAGAGATAATAACTTGAGTGACGTGAATTTCACAGAAATAATGGCAGAGGAAGTAGCACATATTTCAAGTACTGGAAGAAAAGAACAGTACATAATCTTATATCCAGGGAAAGTATCTTTCAGAATGAAAGAACTTCTCAGATGAAGAAAAATTAAGACAATTTGTCACTCAGAACTTCCCTAAAAAAATGGCTAGAAGAAGTCCTCTCCCCAGCAAGATAGTGGGAAAAGGTAGACCTTGGAATATTTGGAACAAAAAAAAAACCTAATGAACAAAACTAAGGGTAAGTATAATTAGCTTCTTCTCTTGAGTTTTCTAATTTATGTTTGATGGTTGAAAACATTATGATGCCATCGTACGTGGTTATAAATGTTTATTGGGGAAATATTTAAGATAATCACATTTTAATCAGATTATAAAAGGCATAAAAATCAGAAAAGAAGAAATAGAACTTCCCCTGATCCAGATGACTTGATTTTCTACATAGAAAAGCCCATAAAATAGTAAAAACAAAACTAGGAATTATGAGTTTATCAAGGCTGCAAGATTTTTTAAAAAGTGAGAAAAGATTGTGATATAGTAGTGATGAACACATGAATATCAAAATAATAAATATGATGCCATGATTCCAAGAGAATGACCACCTACGAATTAGGAAGCAATCTCTTACCAGTTAGGGAACCTGGGGCATCTTGTTCTTGGACATTCAAGCCTCTAGAACTGCGAAAAATAAACATCTGCTGTTTAAGCCATCCAGTCTATTTTAACTATAGAGACCCAAATAGACAAAATGGATGGTTGGGTGGATGTTTGGAATCAGTGACTTGTGGACTCTACATATTGAGACATGACATTGATAAGGATGAGGTTAAGAGAGTTTATTTTAAGTAAATTCTGGTTACAATACCAATTTAAAGATCTTGGGCTAGGGTAGAAAAATGCAGGGAAGTTTTTGATCTCTCAGACTTCTGGCTGACCACAGCTATTCATTCAATGTGACAGGAAATGCAATGTGGTAGGCTTCCTGATGAGGAGGGCCTTTAATGGCACAGCGTGCCTGCTGCCATGACCGTTTGCCTGCCTTTCACACTCCACAGGACTTGACCTCCAGCTGCTGAGCCATTCTATTCCGAGCTTTTGACCAGAGGTCAAAGTCACTTTGACTCCCATCCCCCAGCTTGGCTTTGATTGTTCTGTACACTTTGTAGACCCCCAGAGTCCAGAAAAGTTCTCCCACTAGTTCTTGCCAGCTGCTGTCACCTTTGTTCTTCCTCTTTGCAGGACCTGGCTGGCTAGCTGATATCAATGTTCCCTAATAATGGTACGGCATCTCCAGATTGCCTTGCGTGCTGACTTTGATTGAATCTTAATAATCATTATTACGAGGGTCCATTTTCTGAAATTCTAACCATGCTACTACATTCATCTTCTCAGCATTCAAGAATCCCACAGCAAGAGATCATTTATCCCTGTCTTTGGAGATCAGGAAACTGAGGCTCAGCACAATTAAAAGTAAGTTGTCTAAGTTCATTCAGTCAGAAAGTGTCAGATGTAGGACCTGTTGTTTTTACCCTAAATCCATTTTTGTTTTCTGTTTGTTAAAGAGTCTCCATAAGACATTCTAGTGTTGGTCTGGATATTGAAAAGAAATCTGTACATGCTTTCGTTTGTAAAGATGTTATATTTTTAAATATACCAAATAACTCTCAGCAGCTGTTAGATCTTTTTAATCCTTCCTCTTATCTAAGTATGGCAACAATCACCAGTCCATGATGCTTTGACCAGCTTCAGCAGGTGCAAGCTGGCAGTTCTTCCCCTCAAATCTCTGACATTCAACTTAGACATTCATGGGAATGTCACTCATTCTTGCACAATCTGAAAGTACCAGGAAGCTAATACTCATGAGTTTAACCTTGGCAAATGTGTGATGAGAGCTCATCAACCACTTCCCCCTTACATCATCTACCAGACAGCTTCCAAACACCTGCTAAACCTCCTCAAAAGATGCTGTAGCAATGAGCACCAGCTAACATTAACAGCAGTCTACTGGAGAAAGTCATCCTTGTGGTAGATTCCTTCCTTCTTTCCTTATTTCACCTCTTGTGTCCCTCACCCCTGCTCCCTGGGATCACATTCTTAAGTAACTATTCACATGCAACATTGATTTGAGCTTTACTTCTGGAGACACCCAGGTTGACTTTGCTTATCAGTGAATCAGTGACTCTTTCAAATCTGCAAATCATCATTTTCCATCTTGAATGTTTGCATGATTATATATAAGAATTAATCACTTTTATTTGATCTCTTCATTAGTTGATTTGGCTTTGACAGCAATTTTATAATAATGTAAGCAGACAACCTTATGGGATCTATTGCCAATACATGTGGGATGTTTATTTGTTTTGTACTCATAAGGGAACTTGAGTTAATTGCTAAGCAAGATGACTCAAGCTTGTTCAGAAGTTTTCTTACTGGCTGTGAATAGTTTTTATGTAAACATTACCTAAAATCTTTGATGACAAAAATGTAGACTGTTGACCTGTGTTCAACTTGTGAAGTAGAAAATCAGTGTATAACTTTTGACTCCCCAAAAACTTAAATACTAATAACTTATGCTTGACTGGAGACCTTACCAATAGCATAAATAGGTAGTTAACACATACTTCGTATGTTACACGTATTATGTACTATATTCTGACAATTTAGAATTAGAGAAAGAATTGAGAGCTAGAGAAAAGAAAATTTTATTGAAAAAACCTTAAGATAAGACCAAATTATTGGTTACCAGAAGGGAAGGAGAAAGGAGAGTAAGTAAATTGAATAAAGGGGGTCAATTGGACTTTTAGTAGTGAACTTAATGTAGTATATACAGGTGTTGATTTATAATTATGTACACCTGAAACATATATTGCTATAATACTGTATTACCTCAATAAAAATATATTGCACACAAACAGTGAAAAAGAAAATAATAAGGAAGAGAAAATGCATTGACAGCACTCTGTTATCTTTATCAATACCATAAGTTCATTTCCTTGGTTTGTAAGATCCAAACACAAGTGATCTCTCATAGATCAAGCCCATGCTATTAAAAGTCTCAAATGTTCTGACAAAATCATGACTATTCTTCCACATTCCCACAATTCTTTTTTTTTGTGTGTGTGTATGTATGTAAGCCATTCACTTTTTTTTCATTTAAATTAATTGTATTGATGGAATATTGCATCATCACATCATATAGGTTTAAGGTTTACATCACAGAAAAATTTTCAGTTCTTTCTCCACTATACACAATTGATCCCCTCTCTAACCTTGCCAGTTGCCCCTCTCCCTTGTCTTCCTGCAATCACCAATTTGCTTTTACTGACTAGAAGTCCATTTTTGTTTGATTTAGTTCATTTGATTGGTTCCTTTTTACCCCTGAAAACACTGCCCTTGACTGGATCTGCAGTGTTTATACTCGAATGATTCAGGCCCTGTTTCTCTGTAAAAGTATATTCATTGGCCATGTTAGCTCATTTGACACTGGTTCTATACCTCATGGAGGCGAGAATGTAAGGGAACAACTATGTACAATTAATAAAAGCTTCCTGATGATTCTACTGCTCTCTCCCTCATTAGCTTTCTATTTATCCTCTGATCCGCCATACCACACATGATCTCACACCTGCATTAGTTAAGACCAGATGCAGAAAAATGCAACGGTGTAATATAACCATGTCTCTAGAACGCTGCCTTTAGAATCTCAATGAATAAAATAAATAAAACCAGATGAGTCAAGTCAGTATAGGGAACAAAACTGAAAATCTAATGTCTTTTTTTCATTTTCTATATCCTTAAGAGGCCCAGAGTTAAATTTTTTTTTTTTTTTTTTTTTTTATGAAATCTTCTTAGCAAGTCAATTTATATAAGAACAGATAAGCTTAGAAATTCTCACATCTCTCAGAGAATCAAATATTCTAGGTAATTATGATCAGGGGGTCTGGGGAATAGATGGTTGTGGTTTATTCTGAATGTCAAGCAGTAAAAATATAAGACTAGAAATCACACCTTGATTATATACCATGGCCAATTTCCTTTTCTTTTTTTTTTTTTCTCTAGTTTTCTTTTACAGTGAAAAGTAGTCATCTAAGATGGATAAATTTACTGCTACTGCAGGTGTAGAGCTGCAGTGCTTGACCAAATGGCAAGACTAGTCAGATCCGAAGAGTATTTGAAGGAAAGGATTTCACTATTTTACCATCTTTTGTGTCTGGTACAAAACCTACTATCAGTGCTCATGCAGGAGTTAAGTCAGTGAACAGCAAACTTAAAGATGACTTTCTGAACTACCCAGTGTAAAAAAAAAAAAAGTAAAAAAAACACACATAGACATATGTATACATATGTCTACATACACACAGTGATAGAGAGGATTCCATGATACTTTAATCCATTGTCTTAGCTTTGTCAAAAACATTTACTAAATCTCAGATCCTATGTGACACTTTTCAAGATAATACTTATTTCTTCTTTCTGTACTCTGTTCCAAAATCTCTGTGTCATTTTATTATCATTTGCAACCTATTATCTTATCTTCCCAAATACATTGTAAGGGAAAAGAGGATGCAAGCCTGTCCAATCAACTCTAGCACACATGTCATTCATGGTGGACAAGTGTTAAATGTTTCATTGAATGAATTCTATCCCAGTTTTCCTTTTGCTCCAAAGACACACTTTGGTTCATCACCGAAAAGACAGATTTCATATACATTATGGTTCACCTTGCAAGTCATACGCGAAATACTATTCGATATATAAAGCAAGCTACGGGAATGTCTTACAACGTATACAGCATAACATAAAAGACCAGGGGTCATTTCTGGGTCTTGTATTTTGTGCATATTCCTTGACAGTTACTTTTTTTTTCCAGTAAAGGTGCAGGTATGAATAAAGGTGAAGGAAGAGGGAGGAGGAACAGAGAGCAGCAGAAGCATTTATTTTATTATTTTTCATTTAGTTGTTCATATTTGTTGTTATATCTGTATCAAGGACGTGAACCCACATCCTTGAAATGTACTTGGACTTGTAAGGAGGCAGCTGACCTAACTACTATTCCATCAAGGTGTGCCACCAAACACATCTAATTTTGCCCTCACAACTCTTTGTAGCAATCATACCTTCCATCTCCAGATCAGGAAATGGAGACTCTGAAAGCTCAAGTCATTTACCCAGAGAGACAAAGTTAATCACATAATCTGGTTTTTAGAATCCAAATTCAGGGCTCACTAGAGTTCAGCTGATTTCTTCCTTTAAGAGTATTTGTTTAGACAAATATGCCAAAGGGGAAAATTATCCAAACTAACTGCTGGGCATTGCTTCAATTCAACACAAAACAACCTGTTGATGAGCTAAATTGTTCACTTTTCACTTGATCTGTCATTTTGTACACACAACCATACTCTGCTTAAAAATGAAAAATGTCTTTCATAAGATAGTCATTGGGTTCTGCCCCTGGCATGTCCTGTTCACTATGGTGTTATTGTTATTTTTCTTTTAAATCTTCAGGCTTCTTCCAGATGCAAAAATGATCAAAGTTCTTTTGTTTTTTCATTCTGGAATTTATTCTTGAAGTTATTCCTCATGTTTTATTTAAAATATTTAGGATTTTGTTTTTATCTGTATTTTATTTTTTTAAGGAATGAAGTCAAGGAGAAACAAGCAGGTAGAGAGAGAGAAGGAAAAGAAGGCTTTTACTGATCTTATTTAGTTGTTCATATTGGTTTTCACTCACTGGCACCGGGACATGAATCTGGGACCTTGAGATGTACGTGAACTCAGCCCAAACACCACTCCACCAGGATGCACCAGTGTTTTGTTTTCTAAATGCATGTGTGGTGCATGTAAAAGTTTTAATAAAAGGGACAATATTTTCCTTTAGAAGACATACCTTTAACTCTATAGAAGTAAATAACATGATTTGCTATATAGAAATTCACTTCATAGAAAACTTTAAAAAGCAAACACACTATCCTGCAATGCAGCACCAGCTCAGATGAGCCAAGTAAAAGAGAAGAGATAGAAAAATTCATTTTGCAACATCATGAATTCTTCATTGCTTTTTCTTCAGAGCCACCTTCTCCTATCCATACATTCCTAAGACTCCAAGTAGGAAATTATAATTCTGGAAAGTGATGGAATGGGCTGAATTCCAAAGATGCTGTATCAGTTTGTTTACTATTACATTTCAAAGGCAACTATCCCAAACTGATGCTTGAGGAGATTTGTTTGTATTTGGATAATAGAGAACTTGAGATGAATAAAATGATAACCTTGCAAGTGCTATTCAGAATGTCTATGTAAATAAGTAACTTACACAGCCAGAGGTGGGGATAAACAAAGGAGCATGCCACCTGATACTCAAAATTCCTTATTGCATCAATGTCATTTTTTCCGGGTATGAGGGAAAAATAATTTATACAAATGTATGCAGAAGAATAGAAAATTCGCTCAATGCAATTCTCAAAAATCTATCATCAGACAACCTGACACGCAACAATAAACACTAATAGCATCTGATTTTTCTTGCAACGTTTCACCCATTTCCTTTATTTGAACAATGAGAGATCTCCAATAACCTCCTCACTATACCCAACCATGGTGGGACAGATCTTATTCAGCACCACTGATTGTTTATAATTGGTGGTTGTGAACTGTGATGAGTCTTTGGTGTTTTCTATTAAGAGTAGAACAGTAGAACAGTAAAAACCATAGGAAAAAATAAATAAAAAATATGATCATAAAGTTAGAAAAAATTTACAAGCAAGGCGAGAAACTCGGGAACCCTACTGAGAAAGAAGTTTCAAAAAAAAGAGTTTTAATCTTAAGGGATATCACTTCTAGAGTATTCGGTTATCAGGTTCCTTCAATTTCAGCAGAAATCTAAGTTGTCATAACACAAAAACATCCATTAATAAATATTAACACCTCCACACCCTCCATGATCAATACTACTATCTGTTTTAATCCACTGTGTCAATGAATTAGTGATTATCTGATATGGCAAACAATGAATAAGCAATTTAAATTCAGAATAAATTAATGACTAAGTGATGTTATAAATCTTATGACTGTTTCAAGATTTTATGTTGATTACATTGATTTTGGAGAATTGTTTGAATCAGAAGCAATGTCCTTGACACATGTTTATCTAAAAGAGTTGGGCCAGTTAAAACTACCCGGAAGATTCTAAGGTCCTTAAATAAATTCCTTTAATATTTTTGCAAAATGTGTTCTCTTTATAATCATACTGGAAAAGCACTTAGGTCAACTTACACATTTTTCGTTTTGATGTTTTAGTTCATATTTAAAGTAAGGTACTAAGAGAAGACTTCTTTTTGCATCAAGTCTCTTTGGATAATTATGTTTACATATATAGTGAAAGAGAAAGACAAGCAAAGACTGGGGAAAATATTTGCAGAACCAACAATGAGCAAGTGATCTCTTATGTCATCAGTGTAAAAAGAATATCTACAAATGAGCATGAAAAAGATAAGTATTGAGCATACAAACCTAATGAAGATTATGAATTCAGTCAAGATTATGAAGAAAGATTATGAATTCAGAAAAAACATAAATAACCAATAAAGCTTTGAAAAAAATGTCTAAACTTCACTATGATTCACTGAAAAGTAAATGAACTAAAGCAGTAATCTAACAGTTTCTCTTATCAATTGACACACATTATATATTTTTTTTCAACTTTGCCAAGATTATAAGGAAATGGGCACCTTCATTGGAGTGTAAATTAGGTCCTTTTTAAAATAATTATATTTTTTAAAGGAAAGGTACAGGCAAGAATGAAGGTGAATAGGCAGGAAGGCAGGAAGTCAGGAGTGAGAGGAAGACAAAGCATTTAAAAAACATTTTTTTATTTAGTTCACGTGTTTGTACCTCCCGACCCTGGGTCTTGAACCATGGACCTTGGGATGTATGTGGGATGCTCCCAGGGTGGACTAGACCACTAGGCCAATGGGGTGTGCTCTTATGTTCCTTTCTGATAACTAACTTATAATCCATATTTGAAACTAAAATAAGCATTCATTAACATGACAATTGCATTTCTAGGATCTGTTTTGTACAATCTTAACAAGGATATGCAAAAATTATGTGTATAGGATATTCATTACAGGATTATTTGTAGTTGCAAATCAAAGATCTTACTAGGAATTTTAATAAATGGTGGTATGTTCATATGATGGGATAGAAAATGTCATTAAAATGAAATATGATATGAAATAAATGTATGAAATATAGTATTATGTGAAAAAAAGTCCAAAGCAAAAACATGTGTTCAAAATTATATTATTCCTGTGAATAGATATATCTGGTACATGTACACAAATACGCACACCCACCATGTTAGAAATTAAGCGTGCTATTCACTGAATGCTATTGGGAGGTGGGATTGGTAGGGAAGTTAGTGATTTTTCTTCTTGCTTTGAATATTTTTTAAATGATGGAATAACGGATAAACTTTGCATTTTGGGTTTTCAGTATTCTCAAATATACATGTGTGTGTGTGTACATAAATAAATAGCACCAGTGGCTAAAAAATGAATAAATAAAACTTAGGCTCTTAGTTAAGGCTGCAAAAAATATTGGAGGTGGACGCCATGGTTGAGAGTGCAGTTATATCCAAGATATAGGGGAGGAACTCCTGAACACATGCTATCTCTCAGAGTGTAGTTCAGTTTCCTTTATCTGTGTCTAGAACTCAGGAGGCTCTTATGAACTTGAGAGGAGAAAACATTATATCTTCATTTGTATTCATCTGTGACTGTAAGGGCAAGGGGTCAGTTATATGACGAAGGATAGAATTGCATTATTGGTGGCAAATGCAATGTATTATATAGAAATGCTGGTTTACAACAATGCCCATTTTAAGCCTGTGATTATAATGTTATGATGCAATGTGCATCCAATAAAAAATTTTTTAAATGAATACAGAGAAATCCCAGAGTGTTAGCGGAACCTGCAACTTCGTCGCTGATAGAATCACAGCTATTTTCCTGTCTCATAATTATCAAAGATATCTCAAAATACTTTTATGAACTTTTCTGTCCTCAAAATAAGACATTTAGGTATTATTGGACCTTGTTCTTTGGCATAGTAATGCAGGAGCACATCTGTTGTATGCCAAATTAAATTTTTTAATGTTAATGGCTGTATAACAGCACAATTAGCTTCCCTTGTGATCTTTAAAAAAAAAATGGTGCAGCTAAATATTATGGAGAAAAGAAGTCCATAAAATTCACCTGATTTGAGGAATTCTGACACAAATATCACAAGGTTAAGACTCATTTTAAGTACATTGGGCTTTGGGAGATAGACACTGGAATGTAGTAAACATGACGTGAGATTATAATTAGAAGTTTTCAGCTTACTCTTCACATCCTCCCTGAAGATGGCCTTGAATCCTTTTGAAAGCTTCTAATCTATATCAGGCACTTTTCCAAGTGCTGAGAAGACATTGTTCAATGAGCAGGCAATGAACAGCTCAATGAGCTCACATGAAGCTTACATTTTGAGGGCGGGGGTGGGGAGAGAAGAGAAAGAAAAAAACAGGAGAGAATTAATAATCACAGATAGAATTAAACTTTATGAGATAAATACAAGACTATGGACAGGTGTTCGGTTCTTTTCTAAGTGCCTGCGGAAAGCATTGTCTGTCTTAAGTAGAGTGGAAAATTGATTATAGGAGGGCAAGCAATATTGGTGGTTTAGACTATGGAGAGGGAGAAATGGAAATGGAGAGAAATGGAAGGAAATGAGTTACGTCTGGCTGCTGATCAATAGTTTCCTCATTTCACTTAAAACATTCAGTCGGACATCCATTCTAGACCCCTCAAATCACTAGTGTATTCTGTAGATTAGACTACATAATACCTAAATAATTCCGTTACAAAGTGAATTCAAGCTGGTTACCTGACATGATACAGAAAGGCAAAAGGGGAAGGTCCTTGGGGCTCAAGTGAGTAAAGTGTTAGTGTGTGGCTATGTAAAGAGCAGGGACCTGGACTCGTGATCTGGGCTGGGATGAAAACCCAAGATAGACAGATAAGTGATAGCTAGCTAGCTAGTTAGATATTAGATAGATATCAGATAGGTATGCTTTCTCCTCTCCCTTCCATGCACCCTTAAAAAAAAAGGAAAACAAGACAAAAGGTAAGGATGATAGAAGCTTAGATTGAGAAAATTCCTACAGAAAATTGAGCCAAACCTTGTTTGCAGATACAAGGAAACAGAATCAGATTCTGTAAAAAGAGAATATGTTGACAGAGCACACCATTCTAAATCACCAGAAAAAATTAGGAATTATCTCGTACTCAGAAGATTAGGGACAAAATGTCTCCAGATAGAGCCTTGTTTTTAACAAGGGACATGAGTGACCATACTTGCAATATGGAAGCCGCTAACCAGTTCCTTAAACTCGGGGCATCTTTCATAAGAAGGAGCCCTGGGCTCAACGACACACAGCTCTCATCAGCAACAGCTATGTTACCATTTTGAAGGTCTGGCAGATCAAAGGCTTTGGCAAAGAGCCTTGTATAACAATATTGCCAGAAGTATCTACCAGAGATATTACACAACACAATTATGTTGCTGCTTCTGTTGTCACTGGTATCATTACTATAGTTACCATTTATAGATGCCTACTCTGCACCCTAGAGTTTACTGGAAATTCATGTGTATTTATTTAGTCATCAGACAAGCACCCTGTCTGATGGACTCAATGTAGGTATTACATATGTAATGCATATACTATATGATGACTACTTACCTGTTAGAAGATTTCTATCATTGCAGATTGTTCTATTCACTAGCACTGGGCTAGATGCTTAAGCAAATATTCTCTGTTAGCCAATATGGTGGCCACTCTCCACAATAGTTGTTGAGTTTTTGAGATGTAGAAAGCTTAAGCCTATATAAATTTAAATAGCCACAGGTGACTAACAGTTACACTATTGGGCAGCACAAGTCTAAGACCAAGATCACATGATTCAGTGCAGGGGTTTTCTGGCTCCAATGTTATGCTTTGAAAATGAGTACTCATTGAGACACCCGAAAGGATTCTATCATTTTTGCATCACTAGAGCTTTTCAATTAGTGCTCACAGCTACTTTCTTGTCTATGAAACTGGAAGAGCACTAACTGTTGGTGCCCAGAGCATACTGTCCCTTAAATTTCTATATGCATAGGCATCGCCACCTACTCTGAACCCTCGGGTATTAGAACTGCCTGGTTATGTCAATCAAGCTACCTAGGTGTGACCATATGAAGCAACACAATTAGAGAAATTATGGGAACTTTCTCTTTTCTGTTTGTCACTCCTCATCTACTCTCTACTAGGCTCTACTTTGGTCTCAGGAATGAAACAATCTCTGGATGGCTTAACAGGGCTTCCTTGTATCCTGGTTGGAACATGCAGCCAATGGAAGCCTCTGGTTGGAACTCGAAGGGTTAGAAGAGAGTGTGAGGTCTTTATTCCCCCCAGCATGCTCTCTCAGGCCATTGTTTAGCAGTGGCTTCATAATTCTTTTGAGAACACATCTACTGAGTGACTCTCTCTTCAGCTGCTGGTCTTACTGGGTTGCTAAGAGTATTTTTTCCCTTGTCCCTTTAGAGAGAGTGACAATAGCGTCCCACTATTACCAGCCTTGGGGGTGGGGGTGGGGGGTCACTAATTCTTCTTGGTTTCCTTCATCCTGTCCATACTGTCTTAAATATTTTCTTAACTAACCTCCCTCTGCCAGTCCGTTCTGAATGTGTCCTTTTTTTCTTGCTGGGGAATCTGTGGATACACTATTTGATGAATTTAAAGAATAGGAATTAGTATCTCTGCTGAACTGATAATAAAAAATGACACGGTTATCACTTGTTCTTAGTCACAAAAATGCAGCACATTGCAAATTATAGATACGAAGCTTTGCCAAGAAGCAATGTTGGATGATCTGCACTTTATTTTGTTAATAAAAGAATCCAAAGAGTATATCTATGAGCTGGGAAATCCATTGCAGCATTCTTTTATAAATAAAAAGTTGGAGCAAAATCATACATCCTTCAGAGGAAAAATGGTTAAATTACAGTACTTGTTTCACAAGGAAAACTATGTGACCATTTGAAAAAAAAAGAGGAATGTCTTTAAACACCAAATAGCAAGGTATCTATGATATACTTTTGAGTGAGGAAAAATGTCAAAATGTTCATAGCATATATTCCAATATTTCTAAAAAGAAATGTGAATTAATTTATTCAACAAATATATGCTGGGTACCTACTGTATGTCAACCATATTTCTAAGTACTGGGGATTCTGCCACAGTTGAAACAGACAAAAATCACTGCCCGTGTGGAGTTTGAATTCCACTGGACGGAGGTTCACCATACATAAAATTTAGAAATCAATAAAGTTAGTCAAATATCTAATATGTTAAAGGCAAGGTATGCAGAAAAGGGGATAGAACTTCCTGAGCAGGCGGTACAGTGTTAGATAGGCTAGTCGGGAATAGTCTCTCTGAGAAAATGACATTTAAGTAAAGACCTGGAGGAGGCAAGCGAGTAAGTCATTTGCCTGTATGGATTCCAGGTAGAGGGAAGAGAAGTATAAAGGCCCTGCAGTTGAAATGTGCCTAATGTTTTGGAGAACGGGCAAGGGGACACTGGCTGGAGCAGACTGAGAAGGGAGGGGACTTGAGAAGCGTGTGGAGAAGTATCTAAGCGTTAAGTCTCCTTAGTCTTAGCGAAACAGGCTAAGAACGGTAAGAAAGGGGATGAGCTGGTCTGAGCCCTGCCCAACGCACCAAAATTTAGTATTTTTTAAAGACTAATTTTTCCTCCTTTGATTGTATATGAATTTGAAAAAATCTAGATCACTACCCACCATATTCAACAGTAGCTACTGCTGGGCATGAGAAGCATTTCTTCTTTTTGAAGAGATACTCATTTTTAAATACACTGTATCATTTGAAGGTTAAAATAGATGGTTATGGCTTTTAACATTTTAAACTGCTTGTTTTTTCACAGAATCAGAACATGAAAGACCACCTTCTAGCCCATGCAAAGAAATTCAACACAAGTCTCCACAAACATCAATATTTTCACAGAAAGTGATTTAGAAATTTAGGGTCAAATTTCATTTGATCTTACAGGGTTATTCTGATACGTCAGGGCAATGCGTGCCATTTTAAATGTCGGCTATAATAATGACAGCCCAACACAGATAATTCATGTCACATGTTTTGCTAGATATTTTAGCCTCTCAAGTAGATTTACATTTCTTCTACTGAATGTAGGGAATTCGTATATGAGAATATTATGAGATGTCACCAAGTGATTCATTATGCAAGCTATCAGCCTTAATAGAAGTTAAAGATGCTTAAGGCAAGTTGTTAGAAGCAATCAGCCAACACGACTTGCAAGATTCTTCATTCAGCACAGAACTGCACATTCAACAAAAGTCCTGGGCTCCCACTGACGCAGTGTCTCCAAACTTACTGCACCGCGCTCCAAAGATTATGCTGTGATTTCATTCTGTCTCACTCTGCTTAATTTTACTAAAATAGTTAGACTTTCCAAGAACTTCCCTTCCTCTCTCACTTCCTCCTTCTGTTCTCCTTTCCCTCACAG
Organism: Solenodon paradoxus; assembly: GCA_004363575.1. Lineage (NCBI taxonomy): Eukaryota > Metazoa > Chordata > Mammalia > Eulipotyphla > Solenodontidae > Solenodon > Solenodon paradoxus. The sequence continues at coordinate 86,512 of RJWH01001964.1, read as the reverse complement.
CTCCTGCCCATAGTCACCCTCACTTTTTTCCTTTTCCATGTAAGCTACACCTTTCTCTCTTTTCTTCACACCCCAACTGGCATCTCCTTTGGTCTCGCTTCGGTCTCCTGTTTTCCCTTTTTTCCATGTATCTCTTTTTCTAACTCTTATCAAATGTTCACAAAATGGGGTTGATGTATTTCAGTAGACTTTTTTGCACTGCTTCACCATCTTTTCTTACAAAGAAAAGCCACAAAAAATTTGGATAACCCTTTACACATTTCCCCTTGCTTCTTAAAAAGACAAAGAAAGGTATCCGCAGAGTGGCACAGGTGTGTTCCTGTCACTACTCGAGGTCAAGGTGTGCTCTGTGAAGGACAGACTGCAGGAAATGCAGGGGTGTGACCGATAGGCAGGCACTCGTTAAAAAAAAAGAACTTTGAGAAGGACGGCAAACACGGGTGTCTGTGTCTGCACACCTTTGCAGCTCTGCCTGGTGAGTGTCAGAACTCTAATCCACATTTTTCTCCAGGTAACCACTGCCATTCACGGGCAAGAGGAGCAAAGCTTATCTGTCATCCTTGTGGTCCCAGAAGTTTCTCTTCTGGAGTCATCCGACTGCTATTTTTCTAGGGCTACAAGGTAAAGATAGAAGCAGTTAGGTCTCCTTAGTCTTAAAGAAACTCCTCAAGGTAATAACCGGGATGAGCTTGTCAGAGGTTTTCTCGACACACCAAAATTTAATATTTTTAAAGACTGTAACTTTTCCTGTAATATCACTGCCTCTCCATCTGTAGGAGAGATTCCTCTGGCCATACATAGACCTTCCATAGCTCTTGGATATGGAAAGAGTCAGGGTACAGAGGTCAAGAGCAATTAACCTCAGACCCAAGGTCCCTGCCTCCTCTCTCCTGCCCTGCAGGAAACCTCTCCTGTCTCTACACACTGCCCTTAATTCCAGACTAGTCTGTGTGTATTGTCCCCCATTCCAATTACTTATAAATGTACCTCTAGCATTACTTGATTTCTTTATGCTGGATAATGGAACAATTTCCCTACATGGTACCTCCTTCTCACTGTGAAATAGAGAAGTCTCAGAGCTAAAGGGATGATTTGAAAATATGAGTCAGAGGCCACAAAATGTGTCTTCTTAACCTAGTGATTCCAATTCTACAATAAATTAAAGAGATAGATATTTAACCGCACACTCATTGTTACACTCATTGTCTTGAGAGCCTCCTTTTTCATTAGGTATTGTATTAAGTGGGGAGGAGTTCTGAGGATATTTAAAGTGTTTTGGTGCAGTATGAATGCCTTCAGCTTATCTTCTAAGGTATTTTTGGAGCTCTTAACTATAGTGATTTGGAAGGAAGAGGAGAACTGAAGTTAAAATAGAGTTGCCCACTCTAATAAAAAGTTGTTTGTTTAAACTATATATCCTGTGATGATTTGTGGGGTGTGAGTGTGTTTTTATTATTATTATTATTATTATTATTATTATTATTACTCTTATTACCAATATAACACTATTGTAATACCAACTGAACAGGGGGTAGTAAAGATCAAATGGACCTTACAGAAGAAAGGACATTTTGAACAGCATAGTTCTGTACAGACATGCAGTGTTAATAAACTCTTATCTGATGGTTCAAATTCTTCACTGACTGCACGTTTTCATTAGTCCTTTTCGAATCATTGACGATACCACCCACATTGGAGTAAGAAATATAAGGACCATGTCAAATACACATTTCTGATCAATTCTTGGGCCCCAGATGTCCTCCTGACCTTAAATGAGCATGTTGTTCAATTGATGTCTTGGAACCGGAGAGAGGGACCCAACGCTTTCTTCTGTGTAAAAACAGCACGTGGTCAAAACAGGTCAAAATAAAATGCATGAGTCCTAAGTCTCAAAGCCCTCTAAATGTAGAGCCTGGTTTCAGTGTGCTCATCCTGACCACAGCAGCAGCAGCTGTAATGTCACTCAAGGTCGCATCACGACTTTCAGAGGTCAGCACACTTTTGCTTCCATGTGTCCCCTCCTGCATAAAAATAACAAGCAAGCAAATATATGAATAAATAGCTACATTTTACTGCACTGATATAAGGATGAATATAATCCAGGGAGTATTTGTTATTATACACGCATAATCCTTTTTTCTTTTTAAAGGAAAGTTGCAGCAGAAATGAAGGTGAGTAAGTAGGCAGTCAGGAAGAGAGAGGAGGAAGAAGTATCTTATCAATTTTTTATTTTTATTTAGTTATCCACATTGGTTTCTCCCCATGTCCTGGGACAGGAACCCAGGTCCTTGGGATGTATGTGGACTATGCTCAGCAGGAGGCAGCGGACCTAACCACTACCCTACCAGGGCGCTTGTGATGCACTATTTTTAATACTGATTGCTTTTGTGTACTTTTAAGAGATTAAAATCTACTCATTTTCATGAGTCATGGAAAGTAAAGTGTGTCGTACCTGCTGTGCTTAATGACTTAGGTTGGTCCAGGCATCATGTGGGGTCTTAGAAATGTAAATTCTTGGCCCTCCCCTAGCCTGCATGAACCCAAGACTCATGTGTGTTTTAACAAGCTCTCCAGGTTATTCTAAAGCACATTCCTGTTTGAAAACTGCTTATTCAAAGTTGATAGGTAGAGCCTCATTCCATAGAAGGCACAAATTCTTCATTCCAGATTTTACTGACAAGACAGGAAAAGAGCACCACTGTCACAGGTCTGTGTTTAGAGGTCGCAATGGGCAGTTATTCTTTTGATTGTTTGTCAAATGTGGCTTAATCATGTAGAAGAGGTTTAAGGTCTTGCAACACCATGCAATGACCCAATCTTTCAGATTTTCAAGACTTTTATACTAGTGAATTTTACCTTGGGAGAGAAAAAGTCATGTACACATTCTAGTTACAGTCCAAATAGACATCTATAATGTGGTGTGTGTGTGTGTGTTTAAATAATTGTGTTACGAAAAGTCTCACAACAGAAAACAGAGACATATGAAGTCAGGGCATGTCATTGTCAGTGCTACACTAAAAAAAGAGATAGGACCTAATAAAAGCAGTAACACAGTTTCCCCCATCCTAGATGGTGGATAATTGCACAAATACTACAAAAATGTACAAATACTACAACAAAAATGAAACAAAGTTCACTTTGAAAGGATCTGAAGTTTGCTCCTAGAAGTGACTATCAGAAGGATTAGAACTTGTGAAATGGTGGTTATCTGGAACACGATAGTATGTTGTAACGTTAGGTGTGGCTATATGTAATTTATGAAATGTGATGAAATAACATAGATGGTAGATGTTTGACGTGTGGGCTGTACGCAGTTTGCGTATTCATGTGCAGCGTAGTTCACGGGGTGGCGTTTTCTGCATTCAGTGTTTCCCCCATGGGAAATCATGCATAAGCAAATGTAAAATTTGCATTCTGTTCAAATTGTTCCCGACTGGAACAAATTCTTATTCTCAAACAAGAATTGTAGTTGACTCTATGTGTATATGCTGTTATAGTTTCGTATATGCATTCCACACATAAGCATTATTCCTACATCTGAAAGCTAGTTGACCTTTGTGTGTTGAGTTCAAAGTCATTGTTTTATATGTAACATTAAGCATGAATGGACATGCAAGAGACAATGCATGTCCACATGTCTATTTATGCTAATGCATAATAAATCCTGTGAGAATAACAATGTATCAGCTATGATACTAGAAAAATTAAGTCATGTCAATTTGAAACATTTCTATGGCAAGCTGTTCAATTTACACATTTATTAACTAAGGAGAAACCAGTGATTAATTTTTTTCCTGAATCCTCCACACTGAAAAAATTAGAAACAAAATAGCATTTCTTTATGATTTAAAACTGACACACAAGCTTTGTTAGCTCACAAAAGTAATTATTCAAACTCTCATATTGTAATGCTGATTCTGGCCATTTTAATATTTGCCCCAATAATTGTAACAAATCAAATACAAGCAGTCCTTGCTTTGCATGGTCCAAAAATACACACTTTCCAGTTATCATGGTTTAGTCAAATAATATCAGTAACCCAACAACATGGTTCAAAATTCAGTATGATGGTATGTAAACTGGGAGTCATTCCACGAAGTCTACCTTCACTGCTGGCTCTTCAGGGTGCAAGTCTCCACGTAAACATCAGACTTTCATCATGAGCAGTGACAAAGGCTTCTTTGAAGGTTTATTATTGGTCACCACACCTATGTTACTCAGTTCGTGTCTAGACAGCAAAGCGTGTCATTGTGTTACTTTCCCCTCATCCAGAAGTAAATTCATGTGGTATTTTACAAAAACAAGATCTTGAGGGAATTGGTCCACAAAGGTGAAAAGTCATCAGAGACCAAAAGTGTAGCATTGAAAGTGAAATCTGGAGTTACTAGAAGTGGAGTTATAGAAAAAGAAAAATAGCCGACCATGGAAAGAAATGTTAGAGCTTCATTTGAAGAGACATTGAGGCATATGGAAAGACTCTAGATATGCAAGTAAAAGATCTTTTATGAAGGCAAAGTATCAAGAAAAAAATGAGAAAAGTGGTGTGACAACAAAGGATGGAGATATCAGAGGAAGAGACATCAACAAAAATCTTCACATGAAAGGCCCATCAAAGATATTTCATTGAAGGTGTGAAGGATTAAATGTTGGCGCTAATCCAGACTTACAAAAGCATGTGACAATTAGCTGAAGCATGGAAATGATGCTTTGCTGCCTATCATAAGACAGAGGAATAAAATAAGCCAAGGGCTGTTCACACAATCCTTGAAAACTTGTTTTCATGAAGAAACAAAGCATTGAAGTTCTCACGGTTTCTAAAGTTTTATCTTATCGTATACTAAGTAAATGTTGGTTTTCCTGCTTTTTAAATTTCCTTGCATATTTATCACCAACATTAAGATTAATGTGACATTAACAGGAATGTTAATGTTTTGACAAAAGATTTTGAAGGTCACAGAGCAATAATTTCTCCATAGATTATTAGGAGAGTTTTTGCACATTTCAGTTTGCATGGTTATTTTTACCACTATGCTCTCTTTTATGCACTATGCAAAGAGAGGAGTGCCTGTAAGACACATGAAAAATGTAAATTCATAGTTATCTTTGGACTATCAACGGTAATGATAGATGTGCTAAGAAGACACTGTCTAAAAAAATAAAGCTAGAATACTTTGTGTTGCCGAGAGCCAAGAATACCTCCAAAATCGTTGATCTCATTTTTCACATAATCATTTGTTTAAACAAGACCTGAACTACCCATTACATATGAATTCTAAACACGTTCAAACTCCTCTAAAGCAATCAATTATTTTGGTAGAAAAGAGGATGGGAGTGCAAGTGTGAGGAAAGCTGTACAGTTGTTGAAAAAGGAATCTGTCCCATCAGCTGCATGAAGTCTTGGAGCCAATCTAGCCAATGCTCACTAAACATTTCAGTTAAAAATATGTAACTCTGGAGTGCCCAAGTGACCTAGTAGTTTAGCTCACCAGGTATAGTCCACATACATCCCCAGGCACCCAGTTCAAGACCGGGGGTTGGGGACAGAGGCAACAATCAAGGTAAAAGACTAAATAAAGTGCTTCTTCTTCCTCTCTCTACCTGTGTGCATACTGATTTTATTCCTGCCTGTATCTTTCCACACATATGTGTGTGCATATATATATATATATATGTATATATGTTTAGTTCAAATAAATACTTTTGGAAACATTTTGTATCATGTGATAGTTCTTACCACCTGTGAAGAGTAATGCTTGATGTAAATAACAGACATTTTTAACATCTCCTTAGCAGTAGAATACTGTATCATAATTACAAAAAGGGGAAAATACAACAAATTTAGCATAATTTTAAAAATACCTAATTAAATATTAGACTGAGTTTAATTCCAGAAAATTATAATTGGTGCTTTAAGCATTATCATTTTAAAAATTACTTTCTCTGGCTAAATGTGCAATTTAGAAATCTCCTAGCTCCCTGTAATCAGATGACCAACTTCATCTTTAATCAGTTGGTGTAAGTAGGATTTTCAGATAGGTTACAGAGATCCACACAACTGTTATCCTCTGTATTTCACATGGAAGGCTAGATACTAGCCTTTACTTGGAAGTCCAGCACAGTTGGAAAATAATAAATGTCTGGAGCACAAGCTCTTTCCACCCACTCTTTACAGTTAGTATGTGATTCCACATATTTTACTACACGGAGGTTGTGAGAAAATCGTTGTAATGCTGTTGATGCAAATGCTTGTGTCTCGGCCATTGTGCCTACCTTGACGCTACAAATAAATAATCTGGAGAAAAAAAAAATGTTCATTAATAAATTAGCTGATTATTCTGTACAAAGCTCAAAGTCAGTTTGAGCCCCCTTTCCCCTTTGATAAAATGATAGCAATTTTAACTAAAAATGATTGAATTACCATGGTTTTGACATTGCATAGACATCCCTTCAACCAGTATTAGACCAAATGTTACAAGAAACCTAAACTCAGGCAAATTATTCAAAGATTTCTAAACTGCCACATTTTATAGTGCAAATGATTGATAGAAATTTGTTGGGATTCCAGAAAAACTTAAACCATCTCAATGAAAGAAATGCATGGTTTGAATATTTATAAGGAAATTGGTGATTCTGCAATGTGTTGGCTTTAGCAGAGGCAATTAAATATAAAATAATAAAAATAGAGAATTATACACAAGAAAGTGTAAGAAGAGACAGAGGAAAAATAGAAGTGGAGTATATTAAATTGTACTGCTGTTTGTTTTAATGTCTATAAAATCCTCCTCAGAGATGATTAATACAGCATTTCCAGAATGTCCTCCATATAAGATACTCCTGTATGGTACTAATATTTTCCACACTCTGACCACTAACTCTGATTTTGAAGAACCAAAAGGAAATTATGACCATAACTCTGTAAAGCTACTTACCTAATCTGGGCCCTCTTGGGGAACATTATATACTAATGTTTATAATCATTTTGACTGTCCTACATGGGTTCATTTTGATACCAGTAGGAATATTTGCAATACACTTAAGCAAACCAAGTGACTGCTTCCTTTCAGTTGTCCAATATAGAACACTGTTTCATGAAGGATAGAAAGGGAATGGCAGTCTCTTAAGTACCAACAACATGCCCAGTACTGGACCACCCAAAGTCTATATGCTATTTTTTTTTAAATTTAAAATCTTCACACCAAACTTGGCAATGCAAGATGTGTACAGTGCTCATCTTACTGATGAAGAAAAGAATAATCAGAGGTTGTATAAGAAAAAAAGAATGTTGAATGAAAAAAATCAAGTATGCAGAAACAATCTACCATGGAATAATATAATTCATATTTTTTTATTTCAAAATAAGCCAAACAATAATACAGATTGTCTAGACACAAATACATATGTAGTAAATGTTTAAGGATGTGAGCAAGAATGATAAATATCAAATTCAAGATTTTTTTTTTTTCTGGCAGAGAAATATGGGGTCACACAGACTTGCTGACCTGTTACTATTTTATTATTAAGGTGGGAATTGAACATATGGTAATCATATAATTCTCTACGTATTTTGGATGGGTTGAAATATTTTATAAGGATTTAAAAAGCCAAAGAGAGATTCAGCAGTTTACTGAAAGTCACACAGCTCCTCAAAAAGAGACAGAGCTAGATTAGACACCACATCTCTCTGCTAAAATTTTTATTATTTCTTTCCCTCTACTGACTTTTGACTTCAATTGTTCTTCTTTTACCACTTGCATTTTTTTTTTTTTTTTAATTTTTGTGCTTGTTGTCTAGGTTTATACCATTGTGATCAGAGAAGATGCTTGGTGTGATTCAATCTTTGTAAATTTTGCTATGACATATTTTGCTTCCCAACATCTGATCTATCCTTGAGAATGCTCCATGAGTTCTTGAGAAAAATGTGAATTCTGCAGTTGTTGGCTGAAGTGTGCAGTGAAAGTTTATCAAATCCATCTATTCTGACTTGTCAGTTAAGGTTGTTGTTTCAATTTTAATTTTCTTCGTGGTGATCTGTCCTTTGTTGCAAGTGGGTGTTGAAGACTTCTATTAGCAGATTGCTGTCAAAATCTCTCTTCAGTTCTGTTAATAATTGCTTTTAAGTATTTTGATGTGCCTTCATTTGGTGCATATATATAAATAAGTGTATGTCTTCTTACTGAATTGACCTAATTATTGCATAATGCCCTTCCCTGTATTTTGTTGGCTTCTTTATTTCCAAGTCTATTTTATCTGCTATAAATGTGACTGTCCCTGTTTTTTGTTTTTAGGTTACTATTTGACAAGAGAATTGTCTTCCAATTATTGACTTTGAGCTTATATTTACCTTTCAAATGCAGATGAGTTTCCTGAATGCAGCGGAAAGTTGGATCATGGATTTTAATCCATTTGGTTACTCTATGCCTTTCGATTGGTAAGTTTAATTCATTAACATTTAGGGTGATAATTGATATGCAACTGTTTAGTGCCATTTTGTTCATTGTTTTCTGGGTATTATTCCAGACAGTACCTTGTTCTTCTCTTTCTCTTCTTAGATGCTTTGAAAGCATTTATGTTGTGTTTTATTTCTCTATTCATTTTTGTTTGTTTTTGTTTTCTGTGATTTTATGCTTGAGGTTAACTTGGAATTTACATAAAATTTTCTATTCTTCTAACACATTTTAACTTGAAAACAAGTTAGTCTTGAGCTCATTCTTACAGTCTATATTTTTACTCTCCCCCTCCTTGTATTTTATATTTTTGATGTCTTGCTCCTTCTAAGTGGAGTTTCTTTTTATTTTATAAAACTTCCTTAGTGTTTCTTGTAAGATTGGTTTTGTATTGATGAATTCTTGTAACCGCAAAATTCTCTATCCTTCCTTCAAGTCTAATTGATAATTTAGTAAGGTAGAGTATCCTTGGTTGAAAGCATTGTTCTTTTAGTACTTTGAAATATAGCCATTCCCTTCTGTCCTGTAAAGTTTCGGCTGAGAAATCTGCTGACAATCTGACGATGGTCCCTTTGCATGTAGCTCTTTTTATTTTCTAGATACTTTTAAGATGTTCTGACTTGTATTTTTGTCATTTTCAGGACAATATGTCTTGGTTTATGTCTTTTGGGGTTTATTTTATTTGGAACTCTTTGAGTTTTCTGGGTAGGGAGGTCTGCTTCCTTCTTCAGATTAGGGAAATTCTCAGCTATTATTTCTTCAAGTATGATTTGTTCCCCTTCTCTCTTTCCTCCTGGGATCACTGAAATGCAAATGTTGTTCCTGGGATGTTATTCCAAGTTCTCATATGCTCTCTTCATTTCTTTTCATTCTTTTTTCTCTTCGCTGGTCTGTTTGGGTACATTCCAATGCCCTATATTCTAGCTTGCTGATTTGACTACTGTTGAGCCCCTCTGTTGGGTTCTTTAGTTCCATTAATTTTGCTTGGAACTACCTTATATATTCTTGATACTTGTTTTAGCTTTCTTTTTGTTCTTCAATTATCCTCCCGATTTCAGTGACTATCATTAAAATTGTTGCTTTAAAGTCTTCATCAGATACTTTAATTTTGTTGCATTCATATTTTCCCCTAGGATTATGTTTTGGTCCATCACTTCATGTATATATCTCTGTATCTTTGATCTATTTATCATCCTGTGTTTATTTCTATGGGTGTAAAGGTCTTACGTTAGGTACCAAGCTGTAAAGTATTTTCCTGGGTATTGATCTGGAATGCTAGAACTCCTTTAGTTGTATGATCTCTGTAGTCATCAGGATTCCTGAAGTTCTAATACCTGCCTGTGTTGAGGTCTGAGAGTCTAGCCTACAGAATTGGAATGGGGATATGGAATGAAGATATTTCCTTCAGTCACAGGATGAACAAGGCATAATGGGAGAGACCCGAGAGTTGTGGGTCCAGTCCACAAGCAGGCTACGGTCCCAACAGAGATCATGGAAGAGAGAGAGCTGAACCTGGTCTTAATGGCACATACTCACTTCCCTGTGAAAATCTTTCAGTCCTCCAGAAGAGTGGAAGACCCAGTAGGGGGCAGTAAACAAACTTGGGGCTTAGAGTGGAAGGTCTAGAAAGTACGAAGCAGAGGGTGAAGCTATTTAGCTGTAGCTCCAGGCTGCCAGGAACTCTCACTGAAAGGTATCTGGGAACAACAAAAACTCAGTACAGCTGTGCTAGTGGTAGAGGGGCAGGCATTTTCCCTTGGACCATTACTGAAATGATGGCTTCCACTGCCAATACTACAAGGAAGCAGCCTCTCAGTTCAGAAGAAGGCTATCCTACTTTCCACCTCATATCACGATTTTTGGTTCAACAACTGAAAGCCAGTTTCCAGGTATGGAGGTAGCGAAGTCCTTCAGCTCTGGGAGAATGTCTGTGTCACTGGTCTCCCCTGCAGCCCTGAAGTTTCAAATAGGGCACCATGATGCCAAGAGAGATCACCTCCTCCTACTATTTATGAAAGTGTATACCCCTTCTCTTTGTGGAGATGTTGGTTTCCATTCTTTTTCAGAGGTTATATTTGCTAAGGTTTATTTTAGCTGTGCCTATAGGGAGATGGTAGGTTCAAGATCTTAACAGTTCTCTCTTTTAAAACCAGATCTCGCAAGTCATCCTGATGCTCAAGGCTTTATACTCCCTACTTCACCTTACGCTTTGCTCCAACTGAAAAATGTGAAGACTTCTCGGGGAAATTTATCTAGGAATAAGGGGATTGATCAAGTATCTTCCTATGACTATGTATGCTTGATTGGAGGTAGAGAGAAATCAACTGGCCTTGACTTTTATGTTGAAGAAAATCATGTCCCTTAGAAGAATATAAGAGAAACTCACTGAGGTCCCTTTCTATGCCTGCGTTGCTCCTGTTACATTCATGTGCCCCAATGGAAAGAGATGGTTTATTTAAAATAACAAAATAAAATTAGTAACTTATTAACCACTTCAGTGTAGTCATGAAGTTAAGCAACTAAGTGGTAAAATTCCATCACTATTGTAATTCTTCTTAGGAATAGGGTTTAGGAATTACTGGATAGGGCTGTAAAATTAGTGATATACTTTTATAGTATTGCTATCTTAATGTTCTTAAAACTGGCTTCACAGACTGATCTTTTTCTTCTCATTCCCCCTTCCAGTCACATATATATATATATATATATATATATATATATATATCTTTAAATATGCTACTGTATACTGTAGATTTATGATCTCTGACTCAACTGATCAGTATATTTATAGCAAGTATCCTAGACCCTAGCACATGGTAGGTAGTCAACAAATATTCATTCAATTGAATGTAAGAAATGTAATCTGTGGTTTGCATTATTTATTTGAAGGAGGCAGTGAGGCATCATGATGAAGAGTCTTAGGAAGGAATTGGTGATTGAGAACAAGGCGAGTGCAGTCATTCCACCTCTCTAGAGTCCTTGTTCATTATCATGGCACTTTGGTTGAACTACTTAAACCCCATGAGTCAGTTTCAACTTCAGAAAAATTGAGGTGATATTGATGCCACTCACTTAAGGATATTGTGAAAACTAATTGAAAGCATACATCCAAGTGCATAGAATAGTAGTTAGTACATAGTAAATTCTCAATAAGCGTTAACTATTATTTACATTATTTTTGGTAACTGAAAAATGATTTTTAATGAGATAGTATTGATGCCTTGTTCTTGGAATAGGTTTATTATTTTTTAATGCTTTAAGAAGCTACCCATCTTTTTTATTTTTCTTATCAAAATTTCTATTTCTTAAGAGTAAAGTCGCCATTCACCCACTATTGCAGAAGAAAAATGACTTTAATCTCAAAGGCAACATTAAAAGTAGGGAAAATAGAAAACAAATCAATAAAGGCAAAGGTCATAGAAACAGATGATTTGAACATACAGGAATGCTCCTGAGTATTGGGGTTATCTACACAGGTTGAAAAAATACCATAGATAAGTAGGACATTTAGAAAAGAAATGGCAAGATCTGAATAACAATATCTTAACAATGTTATGTGTCAAACTTTTTTAAGAAGCCATGTAACTGAAAGGCCTTCACATAAAAGCCATATCCAAAGATTTCATTTTCTAGTAATGTGTTTTCTTCTCCATAGGAGTCAGATTAAATTTTTTCATGCACACACACAGATATTCAGTCTCACACACACACACACACACACACACACACACACACACACATACATCCTGAATCAGTTATATTCTCCATAATAGATAATTTAGAGAATGTTTCAAGAAAAAAAAGTAAAATAGCAAAACGGAGGTTAGGTAAGCATGCTACTTCTCACTACTCCTATTCATCATCAGATATGACCAATATCAGTTATCATGAAATATTTGTTCTAATCATCTTTAGATTTTTTAAATTATTACATATATATGTATACATGAAGTTATTGAAATTCATCACATAAAGCAGCAACTCTGAAACATTTTTTACCATGATCCCTAATTAGAAATGCATTTCATTGCAACCCATGTCCTCTACTTTATTTCGTTTTGTAAATGTTAGCTGTGACCATGAAACTTACTTTCACAGTCCACCAATGAGTCATTATCCACTATTAGAGAACACTGTGTTAGGATGTTCTGTTCAGACTTTCTCACCAAAGTCCTGTAGCAACCGAGGAGAGGGAAAGATTTGGGGGAGCAAATGAATGGAACAGAGAGAAGGCTGTGAAAAGAAATATATAGACCTTGTACCAATGCAAAATTCCTTTGAAGTTTATTGATTTCATCTGGAAGATACACCCATTTTTGGCATTAGTCACCAAACAAGATCATTCATTTTCTCTAAAAGGTTTGAAATCTTCCAGTTGTTATAATAAAACACAAGCTCTAGGGACACAGACTGTGTGATCCTGGGGCTACCTCTCTTGCTAATGATATGCTTGTTGCAGTCTGCAAAGCAGGCTGTCTTGGATGATAAATGCACCCCCAGATAGTACTTGAATTTACCACAGGCTCAGGGTCTCTGGATGATGTGACAGTCATTCATCGCAGGTCATGTGGATGAGCTCACCAGAAAGATAAGCGCATTTGCCTTCAGTCAACGGCACATGTCTGAGTAAGGACCCTTTGCCTTGCTTTAGCACTTAGGAGCCTGAGGGCTGGAAAAGTGAAAGCCCAACTGGATGACTCAGAGGCTCATTAGCCCACACCACACACAAGCACGTCTAGGTGACTGCTGTAGCAGGAGGGCACAGGCAATACGAAGGAGGTCGCCCCGCAGTGGGTGCATCACGATGAGCCAGATGATGAATCTGGAACCTTGAAATCAATCATTTTGATGGGAGGACATGCTAATTCTTCTTTTGCTGTACAACCAGCTTGGCAGCAGCTTGACATCATTCTTCCCCTGAATCAGTCATTACCAAGATCAGTGTCCAGAAGGAAAATGGAGAAGAGAAGTAAATAAACCAAGGGAGGGAACACCTATGGCTTTTTTTTTTTTAAGGAAATATGCAGGCAAGAATGAAGACAAGTAGGCAGGAAGAGGGAGGAAGAGGCATTTTATTTATTTTATTTAGTTGTTCACATCGGTTGTTCCCCTGCAATTCTGGGTCCTGATCCCAGGACCCTGGGATGTATGTGGACTGCTCCCAGGGTGGAGTAGACTATAAGCGCCCAGGGCAGGTTCACTGTTCCCAGGGTGGAGTAGACTCCAAGCGTCCAGGGCAGGCTTTGACTTGACATCCAGCATAACTGGTCTCCCATTCCAGGATTACTGTTGACATTGCTGCTAGAACTCTCTTTTAGCATCAAAGATCATGTTCTAGGCCACTTAAAATCCTCTGTTAGCACTAAAAGCACAGAGCACTTGCATATCAACATGCCATCCATAACCTTTCCCCAAACTTCTTCACCTACCTTCATCTTTCTAGTTTCCTCTCCTACCACCCTCAATTTAAGCTCAGCCAAACTAGTTGTGTTCCCTGAGTACACAAGTCCTTTGTTTTTTATGCCTTTTCATCATGGTCCTGGAATAGCCCCTCCTTGATTATATCCCCACCACCATCTTCTGACAGGTACTCAGCTGTCCTTCAGGGAAAGAACAGTATATACTTCAAGAGGAGGTGCCATTTTCTCTGAATCCTTTTTCGATTCTTCAGTCTTGGGTAGATCTTGTTCTCGCCATCCTTTTCTACTCTGTACTACCCTAGAACTTTAAGAACTTGGATTATACCTCTTTGATAGCACTGTACACATTGTACTTTATTAGTCAGCCTCACTCCCTGACTTGTCTCTTAGAAATCTGAGTAAAAGACTGTGCTTATTCATCCTTGTCTCCCCAGTGAAAGGCCATTCAGCACTGTGTAGTCACTCAAAAGCAATTTGATGAAGTAACAGTCTATATTGCTATCATCAAGGCTGAGAAATTAGGAGCATTTTGACAAAACTGGAGCTGGAACAACCTGACATATAAAACAGCAAAGGAATACTCCAAGGATAACCAGGTTCTTCATCTATTGAAGGAAGTTTGTTAATTAATTATTCTTTTTCACCAGAAATTATGTTCAAATTTTATGAGACTTTGAAACCAGTGAATCATTTTTTTCTAGATTTAAATTAATGTTATTATTTAGTGAAACTTCAGAAATACTCTGTCAAAGATATCTCAATGAATTGCTAAAATTAAAGACTTCAACGACAAAACCATAAGCTGTTAAGAGATGACCATATCTCATATTTTATATGGGACTGCACTAAATATTTTAGCAAGAAGAACTAATCAGTGTCCCATATGTGAAACTTTAGAATGGACCTCCACAATAAAGTGATGTTAAATTTAAAAGCAAAAATAATAAAAAAAACAGACAAATTATTTAATGGTAGGTAGATCAGCTATTTATTCACTATTACTAATTTTTAACTAAATGTGGAGTCATTTAATTTCACATATAGAAGACACTGTAATATTTTGTCTAAGAACTTAGATTTGGGAGCCAGCCTACCAGGGTTCAAAATGCAATTCTGCCCCTTGAGGATATGAAATCTTGGGTAAGATAATCAATCATACATGTCTCAATTTCCTCATTGGCAAAATGGAGCCAATAACAGTACCTACTTCACAAAATTGATGTAAGGAATAAGTTGGGAAACTCACCTAAGAATGTAGCAAGCACTCAATTTTCAGTAAATATCAGTTGTTATTATATTTCTCCTAGTTTAAAAAAGAGATGAGCTTACTTAAACTGTAGAAGATGTAGAAAGACTCAGCACTCCCAAAGGTATTATATTGCAATAGAGCCAACACATCTGAAATGTGGATTCTCAGAGGCTGGTTAAAATTTCAGTACTTAAAGAAGAGTTGGGAGGAAAATAATAGAATTCTTGCAGAATTCTAGAATGACCCAGCAATTGTCCCCATAGGGTAGAGGAGAAATCACTTTGAACAGCTATATTGTGAACACAGGAAAAAAACAGGCCTTAGCCCTGAGTTAAGTTTTTCCTACTTGATTGCTTTTCTTCTGCTGTACTGAAAAAGAAAAAAAATAGGAAACAAAATAATTAGGGTAGTTGCCAAAAGTGAGGGGTAGAGGTGAGCAAAATGACTTTTGGATATGTTATTCTCAATAGTGTGAGGTGGTATCTCATGTGGCTTTTACTTGTATTTCAAGAGAGTATATCTTAAAATTTCTTATCACGAGGGAAAAAAATTGAAACTATGTTTGGTAATGGATCTTAACTAGACTTAATGTGTTGAGCATTTTGCAATATATACAAATACCTAATCATTGTGTTGGATATGCTAAGGCTTAAAGCTGAATACCCCATGTCTCTCAGGATTGTGCTCCAGGGGAAGCCCTGTTCTGACACAAAAAGTGCAGGACAATGGAGGACAAGGCCAAACACTAAGAACCTCTTTGAACCCTTTAGTCATTCCTTTGATCGAAGAAGTCATCTGCCACTCCCAGGGTCTCCATACGCCCCCAGAGTGGTCTTTTGTGCCTATACCTTAGAAGAATGCAAAAGGGAGAGTTCTTTATCTTTACTTTCAGAATAAAGATGAGTCATATGAAGACCCTTCTCTCTCTCCCAACACCACAGGTCTCAGCACAGGACTTAAGTCTTAAGTCTGCCCCCATTATCTCAGAATCTACCACCCAGTAAATTCTTGTATTTTATTAACTTTGGCTTTTCTCTTACTAATTATCCCTAAAATTGTTTTTCCCTTTGTCCTGCCTATGAAGAACCTCAGAGAAACAGGGGAACTTTCCTTTGATCCCTCACAATACCTAAAACTAATATAATAATGCTGTGTGTCAATTGAAGCATTGGAAGATAAGAACTAGAAAGGAAGTTAGTTACCACATTAACAGTGACAATCATGTCGTGGTGAAATTATGATGATAGCTACAGAAGTTGACATATGGTGTTACATACCTGAAAGTTACTTATGTAATGTTGTGATACAATATTACTGCAATAAATTTTTTTTTTTCAGTTTTGAAATGGTGAGATCAAAGGACAGCTCCCTGTGAAGTCTTTACAAGATCTGTCACAATAGTTTACTTTCTAACTTGATTTCTCCACTAAAGCTTCATGTTTATTATGTGTAATATTGTATAATAGCCTTTGCAAAGGCTATTACACTTGTTTATAGAATTCCTTAATAAATTTTAATAGACTGTAAGTGTATTTAAAAAAAGTAACAATCACAAAACATTTAGCAGTTATCATATAAGTGGAATTCTTCCCATGTGTGAGTCCTAGTTCTATTTCCAAGGTGGAAGTTCTTGTCAGTTAACACAAACACACAAACAAAAAAACAGGTACTTGGGGATTTACTGTATTTTTTTTCTCTATTTTTGCATATGTTTGAAATAATTTCTAATATTTTGCAAAAGTCAGTACCAAATGTAAATAGCAGCACTGTAGACATTTTTATTATAGAAATGTTTCTACTTCTGAACTTGAAGTCAAGGGAGATAACTGCAATTTTATTTTCTTTATGTAAAATCTTTTTGTTTCTCTGCTTGGGAAATAGTTATTTCATTTTGACTACTTTGAAAGTGAGTTCTAGTTCTTAGGTCAGTTTTCCTTTCTCTATTTGTTACTGGTGTCTCTTGGCAATTTTACTTCTGCTGTTGATGGTACCCTTGTCAAAGCAGAGGACCCCAACCCTAACCTCTACCATCAGGAGTTGGGAGCTCTTCCCTTAGCAGCTGGTGCTGGGAAGGCCTCACCACCTCTGCAGACCAGTTTTGAGGGTAACTGTGTAGAACAGGTCACTTCTCTCTCTGTGTTTCCAGAACAAAGACAATCTTAATTCCTTTCTTCCCTATGAACAGGAAGCAATGAAAGCTGAAGCCCTAAAAACGGTTGATGGCAAATCCTAAAAATAAGCCCTGGGAGCAAACAGCATACTGACCACCCATGGCAGGGCACCAGGAGCAAAGACCAAAAAATTCAGAAAGAGTCCAAGGACAATAATTAGGGGTGGTTGACTGGGAAGGGGCAGAAGATGTCAATACACAATGGTCCATGATCTTTCCTTTGTATATTTTTTTTCACGAGAGTGTTTTAATTTCTTGATTTCCCTGTTTGCTACCATAGTTAACTGAAAACCCTCTCTGAGGTTTACCTAAAGGATTCCTTAATTCCACGACACATTCAAATTAAAATAACAACAAAAACCCAGTCAAAAATTAAATTTAGATTTCCTTAGACAATGGAATAAAGCAAATAATTATCTCTTTTGACATACATGTTTTTATAGACTTGGAGAAAGAGTAATATTTGAATTTTAAAAAGTGGTGAAGTGGCCTGTAAGTTTACCATTCACAGAGCATTAAATAGGTAAAGGGAAAATACTGCTTTTATGTAACTGATCACATCTTTCTCACCTCATCTCACAGAGATGAAGAAGGTTTTAAAGGTATCAAATAGTGGTCTCTCAATGTCTGCTTTTAAATGGTCTCTCTCGAGACTTGCTTTATTTCAGAATTTCTCAATCTTTCAAAGTTTTCTTTCCTTCTCCTTGCTGACTCTCAAGATTCATCTATGCATGGCGGAGTGACAGCTCACAATATGATAGACAGTGGGGGACCTCAGACTATAGACTATCAGAATTTCTTCTCTGGTTCCTGCCAGGATGCTACTAATCTGGTATAGTTTTTGGATTATAATCAACTGCGGTATGTCTGGTTCCTCTTGGCTTATGACTTTGAAAATGTATCTGAATTCTGATTACAGCATCTAGAAGCAAATCCCCTGTATATTGTAGCCTCATTGTTCTAATGTCAGGACTCAGACCATCTACCACTCAGCTCTCAGCATTTGCAAATTACTTCATTAAACACTTAGGAAAATTTAAAGTTCCCTGTACAACTGCTTAGGATACCAGCAAGCAGGGGAAAATTTTTAGATTCATCTACTGAGTTGCCTCCCTCTATCAATATGGCATTATTGCTCCCATGTCATGGTGAACAAAGTCCTATACTACTAATGGGACTATCTTATAAGATTGCAACCTCCTTCAGGTTATCTGGTAAAGTAGTTCAACCATACAGATGCTTTAAGAAAAGACTGACACATCCAAATAAATCAACCATCCTCTACTTTGATCAAGATTCTACGCTAAGAGGAAGAGATTGATACAGGACCTATAGATATCATGGTTCTTTATTCTCTATTTTCTCTCCTCTCCCATGTTTCACTGGAGTAGAAGGAGTCTCTTCAAGTCTCTTGCAAAACTTCTAAGTTGTAGTGTCCTTCCTCAGCACACTAATATACTAATATATTCTACATTTACAGAATAAGGTACAGTGAGATCATACATAAAGAAAAGAAAGAATAATTTGTAATTCAGTATACTGCTATATATGAAGAAAAGTTAAACACCCATATCTTAGGCTAAAAGGAATAATAAAACACAAAAATCAAAACCGAATGTGATCATTTTTACTTGAGTAACTGAATTTCAGTCAAAATAATTTTTACATAGTCAGAGCCCCATTTCCTTAACTTAAATCAGTGACATGACAGGAAAGAAGATCAACATGACTCTTTCTTTTACCTTATACAGAAAAACATCAAACCATTTGCAATATATCTTGAACTTTTGTTGCTAAGTGGAGTATTCCTACTGATATAGGTTATATCTGGAGGAAAATAAATCGCACCCTGACAATAATTGAGGGGTCAAAGGTAGCTCTACAGTGGAAATTCTGAACTGTGAAAAAAATGTTAAAAATGTGACTCTAAATTAGTTCAGAAACGAGCTCCAGTTCTATTTCTTTAGAAATGATACCTTTAATTGGGATGTCAGAGGGTAATTTGAGACTACTCATGAAGATTCAGTGTCTGATTTTGTTACCCACTAACGTAAGTATTAGTACATAATGAAAAATCACTAGTTACCACAGAATTTTGACAGGTAAAAATCATTCTGAAGATATTATGATACTGAAACTTCTCATCTTCATTTTATAACTTTCTTTTTTCAGAATTACCAAAATATTTTCAAGTCAGGGAGGATGTGTGTGCATTTATAGAGGTGGGTGGAGGTGAGGGGCAGTCGAAAAAGCTTTGAGGAGGTCCATTTACATTAGTGCGTATCTATTGTAAGGATGATAGAAATAACACTGACTTGCAAAGCACTTTGAATCTGCTCCATCTAGGGCAAAGCATTTTCAAACGAAGACTTTTGTTTAGAAACCACAAAATCCTGAGGTCAGCAGTGGACCAGAAAATCAGTTGCTTCATAAACTGTTCTCAGGAGATGGCAGGAGGAACTACTTACCCACACTGACTGGTCTAAGCAGTTCCTCCCAGCTAAATGAGGGTCAAACCCCACCTGAGAGATGAGTCTGGGTTACACCAGGTTGAACTTTTAGAACAGTTTTCAGCGGGCATGCAGGGAGGAGACATCATAATCACCGAAAGGAATTCTGAGCATGAAGTGAGTAAGCAGTCCGAATATTCTAGGGCGTTCTTGATAATTCTGGAATGCAAGTCTAAAACTGGAGTCATGTGGACAAGTTGGAAAGTAAATTTAGGTGTAAGGGCTAGTAGATATGCAGCACTTGGTTTCAAAGACGATGCAGGGCAGCAAGACAAAGCTTCACTTGCCTGAGGATGATGACGATAATGAAGAGAGGAAGGAGAAGGAACTAAAGCGGGGGAAGTAGACATGAACATATGAACATACAGAGAACACAAGAACTTTCTAAATGTTTGCCTCCAAGTGTGGCCCTGGGAATTATTGCATCAGAATCCTCTGGGAAGCATGTGTCAAGCACAGATCCCCAGACCCTACACACCCCAGGCCTCTGGAAACAAATCAGTGGAAATGGAGTCTCACAATCTAGCGATCCAGACTTTTTTTTTTAAGGAAAGGTGCAGGCATGAATGAAAGCAAGTAGGCAGGCAGGAAGAGAGAGGAGGGAGAAGCATTCTATCTGTGGTTTTATTTTATTGATCACATTGGTTGCTCCCCATGAACATGGGACAAAAACCTGGAACTTTGAGAAGTAGGTAGACTGAACGTCTTCGGAGGCAACTGACCTAACCACTACTCCAGCGAGGTGCACCACCATCAAAACTTTGAGCAATCTGCCCTAGTGCCTTATACACTTATACGTGTGTGCTGGGTGCTTGATCTGCATTGATTTACTGAATGTCCCGAAGACTATGGTATGTATGCAGTTAGAGAAGCTGATTGACACACGGCTCAAAGTTTCTATGTGGCAAAGTCAGAATGCAAGTAAGAAGCACTTTCCTTATTTACTTGCTCATCTTGGTTGTTTCCCCCCTGTCCTGGGGACGTAAACCCAGGACTCTGGGATATATGTGGACTGTACCAATCACTATTCCACCAGGGCACACCCAAAATGCAAGCCCAGATTTTTTTTTTTTTTTTTTTTTTTTAAGGAAAGGACAAGCAGCAAGAATAAAGGTAAACAGGCAGGCAGGAGGAGAGAGAATGAAGAAGCACTTGAGTTTTTTGGTTGTTCCCTTCTGGCCCCAGGGATGAGAACCGAGGTCTTTGGATGCATATAGATTGTGCTTGGCTGGAGGCAGCAGTCTCTACTGCTATTCACCAGGGTGAGTCAAATGTCTGATTCCATAATTCATATGTTTTAATCACCATGGGTCCTCAAACTTTTTCTGTAAAATGGCCAGATAATGAGATAATGTAAGAGTGGTGAGCTATATGGTCTCTGTTGCAACTATTCACCACTGCCACAGACAATATGGAAATGAACGGACATGACTTGGTGTCCAGGATAATTTCACAAAAGCAGGCAGTACATCTGATGACACTTGCCTTCAACTCAGAATTGTTTACAAAGTGCAATGTTCAAAAACGTAGCATTCGACCGACCGCCTATTAGAAAAACAGAAGCTCAGTTTCTCTAAGCTCGCTCTATGAGAGTGTGCATTCAGCAGGACCCCCCCGGTGATTTTCACTCCCTTGCACACACACAGCCCTACTCTAGCGCATTTTCAAAGACCTTTCCTCATCACGGTTGCTAGCGCATTAGTGGTCCTCGTTGCAGGTGCTTGAACTCAATCTCTGATAGTAAATACCTTCTAAAAAAGGCTAAAAATAATCTTTAATCAGGAGAAAACTCTTTCAGCTAAACTCAATAAATTACAATTATTGCTTCTCTTTCTTTTTCTGATAAATGGTATTCATCTCCAAAAAATGGAGAAAGAGTGGGACTGGGACTATTATTAAACTTTTTATTTGGTATATATTTAAAACTACATGGAAGACTTCCCTCTCCCCAAGATTACTCATTTTTATGTCATTTATTTCATCATTATATAAATAAGTAGATAGCTCTTTTTTTTTTTCATTTTTTGAAAGTAAATTGCAAAAACCATGTCCCTTTATCACTTAATATTTCAGTGTGGATTTCTTAAGAATTATTATTTTACATAGCTACAACCCAATTATGAAAGCCAGAGAAAATTAATATTGATACACTACTTTATCTAGTCCACTGTCTATATCCAAATTTTGTCAATTATCCTGTCCCTGGTGTCTTTAGATTTCCTGTCTCTTTAATTTCCTTTAATCTGGAAGAGTTTCTTTGTGTTTCTTCAATAATTTTTTCTAAGGAGGAAGGCAGGCAGCAAGGAAGGGAGAGAAAGAGGCAGCATTCCATTTACTTATAGATTTCCTTTCGTTGCTCTTCCCAACCAGGGGTCTCGAACCCAGGTCCTTGGGTTGTATGTGGACGAAGTCCCAGCTGCCAGTTTGACGTCTGAGCCACTGGGCTGTGCCTCTTTGTGTTTCTTGACGTAGACATTTTTGAAGAGCACAAGGTAGTTATTTAGTTGGCTGCCCTTTGATTTGAGTTTTTTGGTGTTTCCTCATGATTAAACACAGGCCATACATGTGGCAGCAGTATGGCCTCCCATCAGGAGGCTTTTGATGTCACTTGGCCCCACTGCTGGTGATACCAGGTTTGGTCACTGAATTAAGGTGGTGAATAGCAGATGTACCGACCACTGAGCTATTTTTCCCTTGGGAATTAGTAACTTGTGGAGAAAATTTGAAGCTGTCTAATTATCTTATTTTTTTATCAAATTTTTACCACCGATTTTAGCATTTATGGCTGATGTCTTAACTCTACCATCCCGCCTGTATGTAGGAGTTAGCATTCTACTGCAAGGAAGAGCTGTCTCTTCTCTCCCATTTATTTATTCATGCATTAACTTATTTCATTGTGGACTGAAGGATTCTCTGCAATAACATTTTCATCAGTAAAGGTGAAATTATTGCACACTGGAGTTTTTTGTTGTTGAATACACACCGAAGTTTGAGAACCACTATTTGAATGAAAGAAGTGATATCCAAGGAGGTTAATCTTACCCAAGATCAGAGAATTGGTGGGGAGCAAATCCTTCTCTCAAACTTAGTACAATTGACCCCTGACCAAAGTACAAAACCTTATCCCCACACAATCAAAATTCACTTTTAACTGTTGACTCCCAAAAACTTGACTACTAATACTGCTGCTGTTGACTATAGTCAATTAACGTACATTCTATTATCTGTATTATACACTGTATTTTTGCAATAAAATAAGCTAGAGAAAAGAAAATGTTACTAAGAAAATCATCAGAGAATATACATTTACAGTACTATACTGTGCTTATCAATACCATAAATTTACATCATCTGTTTACAAGAAAATCTATCAAACCTGTATTGGCCAAAGGTCAAGTGTATTTTCTTCTTATCTATGTCCTCCAAATCTCAAGAATTACCTAAAGGTGAATTACCTGGAAACCCTTTTAAAATGCTGCTTACAGATCTCATCTCCAAGATTCAGATTCAACACATCTTGTATAAGGCTTCCCATTTGTAATACCCCCTGCCCTCCAAAAAAAAGAATCTAAAGAGCATTTTCCATTTACTATTTCAGTGTTTTTTATATGAAAAATATATATTTTACATTATGCCTTTGATTCTAAGATAGTATATATTTTAAGATATTCCATCAATTTAATAATATTTAAAGTAAAATAAGAATCAAGACCATATTGTATATACACATTAAATGTATACAGTATATACATTTCAAATTTTGGAATGATTAAGATATAAAAAAATTAACTTTAAGCTTATAGAAATAGAGCATAAGATCTTTGGTACTCTACAACTTCACATGCGTAAAATAATTAGCTAACTCTTCGCTTCATAGTATTTATATTAGTTGCAATCGGTGACCTATTAAATTATGCAGCAACGACTCCTCTCAGTGACAGATGGGCAGTCTTAGTATTTAGTTAGTACTTATAGCAGTTATTCAGAATAAGCATTAGCAGACTAGTAATTACCATAGTAGTGGTTTCTCTACCACGAATGACATTAGGAACCAGGTAAGTCTTTGCTGCAGGGGGCTGTCCTATGCATTTTAAGATGGTGAGTAGCATCCTGGGTGTCTCCCCGCTCCATGTCAGTAGCACTACCCACCCAAATAGTGATGATCACAAATATTTCCAGGCACAATGACCCTGGAGGACAAAAATCACTGCTGATTGAGAAACAGTGGTGGCACACTGAAAAATGACCCCCTCAAAAGATAATTTCATCAGAAACTGACCTGTGAATGTGACCTTTATGGGAGAAATGATCTTTACAGATGCAGTTAAGCATCTTAAAATGAGATAATCCTGGATTAATGTAGCCCATAGGCCCTATGACTTAGGGCTGGATGGATTCCCCTTCTAGTCTTTGGAGTAAGTACAGCTCTACAGATGCCTTGATTTTTGACTTCTTACCTTGGAAACTGAAAAATAAATTTCTGGTTTTAAGCCACCAAGTTTATGATTACTATTGCAGCCTAGCAATCCAATACCCCACTGGTTTAAGGAAAGAGAGAGTTTAATTTATATTATGTGCATGTTGAGTTGGCTGTTATTTAATTTCAGGTGATAGAGATAGAATTTGGAATAGCATAAAAGGCTTTCCATGGAAAGGATATTGAGGTATTTGAAATAATCAAAGTCAGACCAGTAAAACATTGCAAAGATAAGGGTTTTATTTAAATTGTAGGGAAAAAATGAAAATAGGTACTTATATATTGCCTGATCTACTATTTTCTCTCTTCTCTGCTTCTCTCTGTATAACAGCACATTCTACATTATAAAGACCAAAGTCATGTGTAGTCCCCAAGGTTTAAGTCTCGAAGGTCCCACTGGCTATGAGAGTATGACTTCTCTGCCCTTTCATTGATAGAAAATTCAGCTATGGTAGGGTCAGGGCATGGTCATGTAAGTGCCATGTTCCTTAGCACACTGTATGGATGGGACTTGAAGACCTGTAGTTTCCAGAAGAAAGAAAAAATTCAGAGCATTCAAACCCACAAATATCTACCATGGCACACAAAGCAATATGATTAAAATAAAAGTATAATTTTCCTATTAATACACTTTTTTGGAAAGCATGATGCCCAACAACTACTATTTGAAGTCACTTGATCAAATGTTTAGGCAGGTACAGTGGTAGTTAAAAAAAAACAACAACAAAAAACTATTGGAAAAACATAAAAAACTATTCAATGACTTTTAGTGTCTGAAGAATCCAAAAAGTGAAAGTGAAAGAACAACTGAGTCTTCAACAAAGTCCTGAGTGAAAATCCCACCATATAACTTTTTATGGGTAAAACCCCTCCTTTGGGACCCAAATCAAGCCTGTGATTAATCATTCAGATACCATCAAAAGAGAATGATTTCTAACTCAATTACAATGATCAAATATATTGCCATCCTGTTTTAAATAAGATATAAATATGGTGGGACAAAATCTTAAATTCTTCTCTATTGAGTTCTCTCTTTTTATTAATCCATTACCTTCCAGTTCTTAAAGGCCCTGAATTTCATGTCTCATCAATTATAATAGATTCGGTCCTTTTCCAGACTGCATTGACAATGCAGGTCTTTTTTCTTGGTGCTTCATTGGATAACAGAAGCGTGGATACATTTTCTAGGCTTGGTCCATCTAAGGATTTAAATTGCATGATCCTAAAATAGAGTTGATGGTGTCAACGTGTGAATTTTAGCATCTCTGGACAGCAAAACTGTGACTATCATTTGCAAATCTTACTATTACTCTGTCACAAGGAATATTTTCCTTGTAGTAGACAATGACTGATTATTTTTTCCAAATCATAGAAGTCAGCAGAAACTCTGTGGTTAAGACGGAAAAAAGTGATGTTTTGAAAATACATTCTTAAAATAGTTTATACATGGTTGGGTGTGGCCTGGTGGCTCGGGCTCTAAGCCGGTGGCTGGGATGTAGACCATGTCAAACCCAGGGATCCTGGTTCACAACCTGGGGCGAGGGGCAGAGGGAAACAAAGAAAATAAAGAAATAATTAAAAGTGCTTCCTCATCCTCTTCCTTCTTTAAATTGCTTCTTGCTCCTATCCCTTCCTTCTTCTCTTAAAACAAAATATAGGGGTTGACCCCTCTACTGCCTAAAGAGCCCTTTGTTCAATATTCAGTTACTACAAGACAGACTCCTTAAGAGAAGTGGTAGATGTTGTCTTGCCCTGACTGGACTGCACCTTCAGGACCCAAGGACCCAGTCTTCCAGCTGCCAGGAGCATGGCTGCCTGCTACTCAGCATTCCAAATCTGCCCTTAGCTGAATGCATCTGTCTTGTCCCAGGTTACATCTTCTCCTGGAAGTGGCCTGAGACCAGGACTCAGCCTTGGATGCAGGACCATAAAGGCCCAGAGACCTTGCTTCTAACTGGATCGCTCTGAAGAGGCACCCCAGCTCTAGACCGCCCTGTTGTGGGGTGATCTGAGGCCCGGCAGCACCTGCACCACCACAAGTCCGGCTCTTCCTCACCTCCATCTTGCTGCTCACCCACCCACACAGACTTTATCCCCACAAGCATTCACCAGTTAGTCACCGGTAAGCACAGCTCTGCCTCTGAATCCTGGAAGACTCTAACCTAAAACAGGGCCATAATGAAAATATGGAGCCAGGAGCAATGGATCTGAAACCATGGAGAGAATTGGTCTGCCAAGAATGCGTCTTCAAAAGGGGCTCCACGCTAAGGTACAGCTGCTTCCCAGCAACCAAAGGAGTGAATATCTGTCTGCCTGCACAATCTCTGGCTCACTACGAGGGAAATAAACTGAGAGGGAAGGAGGAAAGTGAGAGAAGGAGGAAAGAAAAGAAGTGGGAGGGGAGAAAAGAAATGAAAAAAATAAACTCTGAGCTGGTTTTGCACTTTGGAGATTTCTTTTTAAGTAATTGCCACAGGTATTTTTAGAGTATAGTTACCATTCATTAGGAACCCATTATGCTTTTGCTATTTTGCATGTGCTATTTCTAAACCTAAACACAATACTGCTCCGGAGTTAACATTGTCAGAGAGGTTAAATGATTTACCTAAGGGCATGGAACTAGTCAAAGACAAATTTAAATTTTAAACAAAGGTTTGCATTAAATCCTGTTATCTTCTCTCACATTTTCTTAAAGAGGAAGGAAAGGGAAGGAGGAAGTAGCACTCTTAATTATTTTTGTTTATTTTGGTTGTTCACAGGAAATGGCCACAAACCTGCCCCTGGGGTTTTACAGGGTCCGCACTCCAGCCACCGGCTTAGCGCCTGAACCACCAGGGAGTGCCTGTGCTGTCTTCTCTAATTAAGAGCTGTTTCTCTTCACAGTAAGGAAAACAGATCCACGCCCAGAGCAAAGTTTGACTTTCTTATGAAAGCTAACTGCTCCATTACTTGGTACTCTTAAATATAGAAGAAAATTTATTAAGAATAAGGATATTGAGATGTTTCATGGAAACTAAGAAAAAAACTATGGGGACGGTGGGGGAGGGTGGCACCCTCTTGTGGCTCAGGTGGCTGAGATGCTGGTGTGCGAACCATGGAAAGCCCAAGGACCCGGGTTCTCTACTGGGTTCAGGACTGGAGAATAGAAACAAAATAAATAAACAGGGATGCCTCTTTCTCCTCTCCTTTGCTTCCTTCCCTCAAAAAAATAAAAATGAAAATAAAAAAACAAAAACCCTTCTTTTCTTCCTTGCTTTCTTCCTTAAAAAAAAATAGAAGAGGAAGAAAACAATATTACTTGATCTTGGAAAAAAAAAGTTACAACCATAAACAAGAAAATGTGTCACGATTCACTTTCTCTGTCAGTACAGGCAAGGTTTTACTCCATGTGGAAAACATTACGGCCAACGTCTTTGGAACTTTATAGCTCTAAATGAATTGGCCTGTTTCCTTTGTCCCAAGGAAAAAAAATTAAAACTCAGTTCATTAGCCTGAATCAATTATCCATGACCTAGGACCTGAGTCATAATGTAGTATGTGTGTCTTTACTATGCTCTGTGGATTGACGCAGCGAGGAAAGAGTAAAGATTCTAGAAGAAAAGGAAGGAGGTCTGAGAAGGATGCTAGTAAATATTATCACCTAGATTGTAATGATATCATAGCCACAGTTCACAAGTTTGAACTGACAATCTTTCTGATTCTCTTTAGCTATATCAAAAATACATCCCCATCTGAGTTGCAAATTTAGTAAAAACCAGATTTAGCTAGGGAAACAGTTCTAAAATTATACCCTGATCATTATAGAGGTTTCAGAGTTTTTATTTGGTTTGGTTTGGTTAAGGTTCAAAGGAAAAGGAATTGAAAAGATAGAGCAGGAAGTCAAGTCTGGTCCATTTGGGAAGCTAAGGAAGCTAAAACTTTCCTCAGCAAAGCAGGAAATGAATTTCTTCCTGATCACAATGGTTGATGGAGAGTGACTAAAAAGAGCAGGTGAGGAAAAAGCTTAGGATCCATTTTTCTGACACACTGTGTGTGAAATCCTAAGAGAAATCAGGCAGAGTGTGTGCTTCCCATGGAAATGTGTTAATAATTACATATACTTTATTAACATAATCTTAAAATGTTTCCCTTTCAGCCTGGTTAAAGAGGGGCCCCCAGACGAAGTCAGGTTTTCTCTCAAAAACCCCACTTGCAGGCCTCATTGCAGACCCACCTTCAAAGTACACAAAAGGACAAAAAGGCCTTTCATTCCACCCTGGCTGGAAGGCCTGGAGGTTGAAAATAGCTATGGGTTGCCTCTGACATAGGCATCTGACAATATCCATGGGCACGCACAGTTGACTGCCTGCTTCATGTGTGAGCTAGACCCACTCTTGCTGCGCAACAGCTGGAGGGATTTTCTCCTCCAGACGCTGAGCTGCAGCGTGGCTCCTCCCCCCTCTTCAAGGTGCCTGTGCCTCCTTCAGACCCCTCATGCAGATGCTGCGTAGAACGGTCTTAAATTACCAGAACCTGAGGACCACTGTAGCCAGGCCAAAGTATTTTTATTTGAGCTACATTCCTTTCATTAAGATGTGTTTTTCTTCCACCTTTCACTGCTGCCCTTTTACTGAGAAAACAAAGAGTCCAGCCGAACAAGTACCCTAGTAATCACCTCAATTCATTCTTGAAAGCAAAGATTCTAAAAGTACTCTTTTTTCAAACTGTTGGTTGGATCATCTCCCTGGGGAAACACTTGCCACTTTTAAAGGTGGTTTTGAGCCAAGAAAAACTAGGCTAAAGGACCACTGGATAGCTTTTCTTGACGTTCCTTTGTTTCATCTCCCATTATCACCAAGCTCCTGATCTCTTTTTATTGATAACAAGGCATTGCCATCCAAAAAGAAAAAAGAAGAGTTATAAATATGATCCCATGACTTATGCAGGCCTAAGCTGAAGCAACAGGCAAATAACTTTTTTTTTTTAATGGAAAAACAAAAATGCAGGTAGAAATGAAGGCAATAGTAGGCAAGCAGGCAGGAAGAGAGAGGAGGAAGAAGCCCTGTTCATATGAGTTGGTCCCCTTGGACCCGGTACTTGAACCACGGATATGTGGATTGTGTCCTTTGGACGTAATTAACCCAATGGCAACTCCACCAGGGCATGCTGACATTTTTCTTTTAAGCTGTAAAATCTAGATAATTATCTGGTCATTTGGAAAACATTTTAATAAAATAAATATTAAAACACTGGGGGATTAAAGGCTGAGTAATGGCTGGAATTTTGCAATTCCTTCTGGATGTTTGCCATCTTACAAAATAGCTTGCACGTCCAAGAAAGAAATGTTATCTGTTAGAAAATGTGATGGGGAGGGAGGTAGTTGTCTCTCTGTAAGAGAAGGGAATGTGTTGGTGGGCTTGTACACAACCTAATCTATGGGCTGCAAATCTCTTGTCAAAACTGACCCCCACTACTTTCATTTCCTTCCACCCCCAAGAAAACCTCCTAGAATAAGCTGCTCTTGAAAAGCTTCCCAAAGAGAGCAGCTTTTATCTAGTGGTTTCCTGAAGACTTAGGAAAAAAATCTCTGAGAAACTTGGATTCCTGGTGGAGAAAGCTATATGCAGACTCTAATGACTGTTTTCTTGCTGAGCTGTCCTCTATAGAGGAGATCAATCATCCGTCTACTCTCTCCATCACACAGCTCCAAAGAATAAGGTAATCTTCTTCTGTATCTCACCAAATTTCTGAGGTCAAAGCATTTATGCAGTAAGGTCTTCCAGCACTATTAACCGTGAAAATATCCAATATCAAAATAATTCTGAATTTCAAAACCAATTTGAGTTTTAATCTAAGTATTCAGGGTATTCACCCCTGATATTGCTGCATCCAGCCATCAGTTCACCTTAAATTGGTCAAATTGATGAGGTCAGTGACATTAAATCAAAGACCATGATGTACTGCCACCGGTGTTTGTATGACTGTTTTGGGCTTTTCTATTTGCTCCTTCAATATAGAACTTTGAGAGGGTGGATGGGGATATATTAGACAACCTGGCAGTGTCTGGGTCCTATTGTTTGCTGCTTTTCTCCCACTCATCAGTGGTGTGGGAGCGGCTAAGAAGGAGCGGCTATGGAAGAAGTAATGAGGAAGAGGGGTAACCTAACGAAGACGGAGCATGAGCTAGCGCTCATCAATGTGGCGGCGATGAGGCAGACCATTCCTGGAGTTAAAAAGACATGAGTTTTCATTTCTCGTCTTACTAACTCTTAACGGTTTTCTCGCTGAACTTTGTGGCTAAAACAACAAAATAATAGCTTCCTTTTTGAATATTAAATATGATGTTGGCAGGCATTACCTAGCATGGTGTTTGGCATAATAAATAATAATAGAGAATAAATCTGAGCTACTGTCTGTTAACATTCTAATTCTCTGCTGACCCCAGCTATTTGTCTAGACTCCTAAACCCAAGTCTTGGGTCTGCACCATGCTTTTGCACTTCTAGTTTCCTAAGAAGTACTACTTTCGATGACTCAGTCTCAAAGAAGTAAGCGACATTTTAAGAATTAACCTGGTTGCAATCGTGATACCCCTACCTTTCCTTGCCACTACAACTTAGAGATCAAGTAATGATCTGTTTAATGAAGACAGAGCCTTTCCCAGAGTTCCAGGGAATTGGTTCCACTATATTCTGGTCAATCTCCTCCCCTTTGCTCATGATTGGTTAAAGAATGGGTACAGGGCTCACCTGTGACCAAGGAGATGTGAGAGGAACTCTGGTAAGTAGTATCTGCAATTTCATTTTGCTTCCAAAATAAAGAGATAGATAGGTTGATAGATAGATTGATAATAGATGATATATAGATTATGATAGATGATGATAGATAGATAAAAGAAAAAAGGAAGGAAAGAAAGAAAGGAAGGAAGAAAGAGAAAGAAACAAGGCAACCACTCCACCTCTCCTCACCCAGTCTTCTGCTCTGCCCTTCAAATTTGCCATATGAGGATTTGGTATTTGGGTCAGGAAAACACAATACATTGCTGCCCATTGCAAGATTAATGCTCAGAGAGAAAACAAAGATGTTGGCCCAAAACTCTTGACATGCTTGAGCTATTAAATTAAGCACACTTGCAACCACCAAACTCAAGAAATCTTACTTTGTGAAATGATAAATCTCATTTAATTACGTTTTCTATTTCTTGCTATTGGGAGCATTCTCACTGACACACATCTCCCATGCCCTTTGCTCTTCTTATAATATGTACTGACAGATTTGATAGTGGTGTACCATTCTCTAACTAACCCTATTTCCTTTACTGTAGCAGGATACCCATGGGACTGCCATTGTAACCTTATAAGCTTGAATCATTCAGTTACTCACACAATTCCTATTTAGGTTTATTCATAATCAGCTACTTTTCACTATTTAAAACATTTTTAATAAGTATTTTATTTTATTTTTACTTAGTTGTTCATCTTGGTTGTTTTCCCCAGCCCAGGAAGCGAACCTGGGTTCTTAGGACATATGTAGACTGTGCTCAGGCAGAAGTAATGGATTTAACCACTATTCCACCAGAGTGCTCCTTAATATGTCCTTTTACGAATTCGTTGTGTCTGAGAAGACGCACAGAAAAAAAAAATTTAAGTTTGTTTTCAGTAAATCTTCAACAGTCTAATACATTGAACAATCACATAGGTTGGCAGATGTTAAGTGTAAAGTAATGAAATTAATCTCCCTTTAAAGATATTAGGAAAGGGAATCATTAAAAATATTGGCATCCAACTTAAATACTCTTAGGTATACAGGGACTCAATATCATATATGTGACGCACTAAACATAGTGGCAAACTCTTTGTCAGTGACTTATTTTGATCAACAGAATGTGATGGAAATAATAACATGTAACTTCAGGACTGAACCATAAGATGATCACCAGTTTCTACCTACACACTTCGAATGCTCGCACTTAGAAATCCAGGTTTAATAATGGAAGAAGCCCAAGTTACATGAGGAACCATATAGAGAGAATCGAAGTGTCCTATAGACAGCCCCAGGTGAATTCCAGTCCACAGTTGATACCAACTTCTAACCGTAGAACAGCCGTCTTGGGTAGTCAGGTTCAGTAAACTCTCTGCATGACCACAGTCCTGGCTGACACCACACAGAGCAGAAGATCCACTAGCTGAAACTAGTCACTGCACAGAATGAAAGATACACTAAATGGCAGTTGTTGGTATCCTCAGGATGCTAAGGAAAATCTCTCCGTATCTTTCTGAGACTGGCAAAAATCAAAACATTAGACTGATAAGATTAGAAAATGGAAAACAGTTCAATAATAGCATGCATACCTCCTGCATATATGAGAAAAACCCAGAACTCATGTGACTTCCTCTGCTATCTTAAATATCTTCAGGGAGTTATAAAAGACAGTAGGGGGTGAAGGTATCAGAAGGTCACATGGGAACCAGAAATGACATAATAAAGGGTGTGGCTGTAAGTAGATTTAGATTCTACTTTCTCCTTAGATAAATTAAAGTGATTAGGTCTTATACATGTAACTATCTTTTGCAAAATGGCAACCTGCTCCCAGCCTTTAAAGCCCTACCTAGAAAATAATATTTTTGTCCAAAGGACATATTTCGAGGTGGTAGAGTTCACCTACTTACAGGATGAAGCACTAATTTTTGGAGTAGTTTTGGAATTAATATCCAAGCATCCAGAGTAAGTTTCCAGTGAAGTGTTATTAGGAAGGAGAGGAAGAGTAAAGTGAATAAACTCTGTCAAACTTGCCCATTTCTATGATACAAACATTCACCCCACCCAACCCCACCATGGCTGATTTTAAGCTACCACCATGATGTCAACGAGCTCAAGATATTCCTGAAAAATTTAGCAATCAGCTTTCACAAGCCAATACCAATCAACCTGAAAAAAGTTGACCCCTCATTGAAACGATCCTTAAATACCTATTTTGCCATGTATATTGCAGTCACAGATCTTTTCTGTCATGCAATTCAAATAACTTAATGCATCCGTTTACATAGTGCTTTGTTTTGCAAATGACCATTGTGATATCTTGTCTGTGTTCATTTTCTCAAGAATTAAGAGAAATAGCTATTGTGTCATGATACTAGAAATATGAATGCGAAAACTCAAAGAATAATTTGCCAAACTCGTACCTGGAGCCTTTCTTTCCAGAATCAGGATTCTTTGGTATCACACAAATTTTATGTAATAGATTTCCCCACTTCTACTTGCTGTTAAAACCCTTTTCTGTCACATTTTCTAATATTTGAGTATATAATGCCTTGAACACAAAGGGATAAAAGCTGTCATCCATTGTACAGAGTGCATAAAGGTGCTTCTGGGTAACCATCCAAGGGATCAGCTAAGTCATTTACTAGCCTACTTGGACCCAGCTTCTTAGCCATTTTCAAGCTCAAAACAAATTGGTATTCTGAGCCCATGCTTTGAAGAAACCTAGTAATAAGGAGAGTTGTCCGTGGGAGGTCTGTTCCTTGTTGTTTCCAAATAATCATCAAATGGGCATCTGGTGAACTGAATTCATACCAAGATTTCTGTGTCTATCCAAGTTTTTTTTTTTTTTTTTTTTAAGTGAACGAAAGGGTAACATCAATTTGTAAGCATGTTCAGAACTCTTCCAAAGAAAGTAGGTTTTCATTATCCTAATTCTCATCATATGAATTAAAAATTGAATATGAAAGAAAATGGATCTTTGTAAACAGATAGTCAAATCAAATATGCCAACTATAGGACTGGGATTATATGTGTTCGTGCCTAAATGAAATGCTTTCAGTGGTGATCTATCATTAAAAATGATAGTTTTAGCATAGCTTTTCCAGCATTTGCAAATCAGAAACACGACTTAGGGAAAACATTTTACTGCAGTGGCTGGGTTCTCCGACTGTAATTTGATTATAAATTTAGAATACACTTGGTGGGGCAGAGGGTGTGCGCAGAGAAAGGAGGGTTAGCAGGAAAAGAGGCAGGGACTAGAGCACAGCCTTCCAGGGCAGCTGAGGCAGAAAGGTGAGCACTGCCTGTTCACATTGACTTCTTCCACCTTTCAAAGCCCATAAAACAAGGGCGAATTTTCACCATCCTGGTAACATTAGTCTCAGTAAATACTATTCCCTGTGTGCCCCAGAGGAAAAGATCAAATTACCCCAACAAACTTAGACAGTTGAAAGATTTTACTCATTTTCTCTTCGTATGGTCTCCTTTCTCTCTCTCTCTCTCCTTTTCTCGCTCCCTCTTTCATAGAATAAATTGCTCTTAAGGCAAGTTACAATGTGACAAAATTAGGTTATTCTCCAAGAACAAATGATTATTCAGACCTTTTGGAAATACATTATTCTGGGGGCTATAATAGTAGAATGTTCTTTGTGTGTTTGGAGAAAGGGAAAGGACTTCTCAAAAAGCCATGGATTCCAGCCTTTAATGGACTCTGAAAAATACCAGACTTGAGGGCAGTAAATTGACGCCATTAGGAAAATTCAATAATATTCTTATTTTCTTATTATCATAAGGCATCTGCTGCTTGGGGAGAAATAATGAGATGAAGGTTTCTTTCCCACATATCAGTGCCATTCTGAGATTGCCTAGAAATCTTTTTTGTGCAGTAAAGAACCAGTGTAATGCTACAGGTCAAAGGCAAATTGTGCCCTGTGAAACCAGACAAACTGACTCCTGCCTGCCTAATCTTTAAGTGGAAAGTTGACACTTGGCTCTCTGACACAAGTTTTGACCTGACAAAGCAGTATAATCTTCTCAAATAAGGTCAGAATGGCTAGAAAATCTCAGCTATTTACTATTGAGCTGATTTTTCAGAGTCAAAAGGGCCTGTTTACTTTACATCAACACACTCCCTCAACCTTCCAGTCATTCTTGAAATTAAACAAACAAACAAACAAACTTGGAGAGCATCTGGACAGTTTCCAAATGAAGAACATCCTTCTGGTTTTATTTTCGAATTTGTAGGACACAATATGAATTATAAATGTATGTCTTTCAAAACTATAACCTCAAACTAACCAGAATGGACTGTTTTTAATTATGATTTCCCATGCATCCCTTTTCTGGAGATCAGTTTTGAGAAAACAGAATAAATGAACGACAGATACCCATCAAATATACAGTCTTCCCGCAGGATCCTAGTCTCCATACACTCATCTTGGTAAAAGAGTTAAATACACATCCAGGTCACTAATGTGAAGGAAAGCTAAAAATCCCTGCTAAGGGTATTTCTTTAATATATTTGGAATCGTAAGAGGGAAAGGATTTTCTCTTTGAACTCCAGCCTTCCGTACCTTGGAACTGATCAATTCTGCACATCCCTGGGATTTGTGGAGGTTACAGAACAAGATTACGCACCCTGGTGATATATTTACTGCAAGGACACAGCAGAAGCTGAAACGAGAAATGTGTGGAAAGAGTCTAACCATGAAATACAATTATTTCAACAGCATCCTTGTGTACCTGGGAAATGAAAGCAATCCATTTTGTTTTTGCTTTTCCATTGTGGTTTGACTTAATGTAATTTAGTCTGGGAGGAGGAAAATGGTACCTGAACTATTTACTCATGTAAAGTAAGGAGCAAGAGAGCATTGGATCCTTTGACAGGGATTATACGTAGGTAAATGATTTGAAAAGAATTAAAAGAAGGAAAAGCTCTTGGTTGGGGGAAAAAAAAAGGAAGGGTGGGGTTCCCCTCTCCTTTTAGGATTAACCACAAATGTCATTTGACCTGGGGTGGTTTTTGAAATAACATCACACTGAATTCCTCAAGACACTTCCCAGACCGTTCTTATTTTTCCTCCCAGTTCCTGAATAATTATGCTGAAGGCAATGTACATAGAGTGGTTAGGCAAACAGACAATACCTCTTATGAAGTCCATAACCCTGTAAGGAAAAGAGACATTAAAGGAAGCAGAAGGATATAGACTGTAAGAGTCACAAACTTTGATAAAGCTGGCACAGAGTACTCCAAGAGAGTACATGGCATGCCTCACGTTTATGTGTTTGCTATTTTCTCTATCAGTCAGTGAAATTCTTGACCAAAGTAACGTGTTATTTAAAAATGAGACAAATTGAGAAAGTGTCTATTTTCATCACCTAATTCCCCACACCCTGCACAGCGCATGGTACATGGTAGATACTTCCTAATCTGTTAGTTATGTTTGTTGAGTAAGATTAGTTTCCAGAAAGATTCATGTCATCCTTACAAAAACAATGAGAGATAAATTGTCAATGATTAGTGTTCTCATTTTACTGATAGGAAGACTTGAAAAAAGATTAAACGGATTTCTCAAACTCTCTCAGCTATTAAGACAGGATTAAAACAGGTCTTTGAACCAAGAAACTAGTATTCTTTCAGGAAAATATACTGCTTCCAAAAAACAGAAGTAATGTAAAGAATGGAAATAATACTAATGAAACTAAGAGTCTGCATGTGCTTCTTTGCCTGTCAAGAGTGGAAAAAAAAAATAAAGGAGGAAACTTCAGAGCTATGCATGAATTAAAATATATCCAACACACCCACAATAAAAATGTTACAGAGATGAAAGCTGAAAACTTTTCTTAGATTTCAGAATCTCCAGCAACCTATATTTAAGGAGCTGCAATCCTTTTTGAAGAACTCTCCTATTCAAACTTTTGAAAGGGAAGATTTGCCTTTTAAAGAGAAATCATCATTCCATCTTGGAGATAAAATAACACTTCACAAACTTGGTTATTTATTCTCAATTTTAGCGGAACTCTTTTTGAAATGACTACATAAAAAAAAGTCTGCAATATAGTTGAGGCCAGGGAGACTGGAAACATCCAACAAAGATAGCTTAGTCGCTTGGGCTTGCCATCACAAAATACCGTAGATTGGGTAGCTCAAACAACAGAAATATATTTTTCACAGGTCTGGAGACGGGAGTGCAGATTCAAGATGCTGGCTGATTTGATTTCTGGACAGAGCTCTCTTCCCGGTTTGCAGATGGCCTCCTTGCCAAATCCCAGAGTGGCAGAGAGAAAACTCTCAGTCTTCCCTTCTTATAAGACTACTCATCTAATAAGAGTTTTACCCTTATTATGTACTGCAACCCCAAATCCAAAAGCCAAAGCCACGTCTCCAAATGCCATCACATTAGGGCTTCTACATATGAGTTTTAGGGGACACACATATTCGGTTCCTAACAAGAGGAATAACTAAAAGAAATAAAATAAACTCCATGAGCGCACACACACATAGACAAACACACATACACACACCCACACCCAGGACTTGAAATCACATTTTGAACCTTTAAGAAAAAGACCAAGAATGAGATTATTCTCAATCTGGAGCCACTAAATCTGAATCTTAAGAATTAGTATAACAATCCACAATGGAAGAACAAAGTTAAACGGGAGTGTTTTCATGCTTTTGACATTATTGGTAATGAAATCAGAGTTATCTAGATGCAAATAATTCAACAAGAAGGTCAAAAGCTCCACCCCACCCCCAAAGTCTTCTGACTTTACCTTGAGTGCCTTCGTGCTGTCTGAGCTGAAACATCCTTGTTTTTAAAGGACACTATGGGGATGAACACCGGTAGCTCAGGAGGCTGAGACACTGGCACATACACCAGGGTAAAGCCCAAGAACCCGATGTCATCACGTGGGCTGCGTAAAAAAGCAAGAATGAACAGCTAACTAAATAAAGATGTTTCTTTCTCCTATTCCTTTCTTCCTTTCTTAAAAGCTTTTTCTTCCTACCCCTTCCTTCAAGAAATTTAAAAAAATAAAATAAAAGGATACAGTCTTCATAGAATCAATTTATTTGACATTTAATATTCTGTTGGCAATGGTTTTAGCTGTTTTACCAAAGTGAAAGAAAATAAGCACATTTTTAATTTTCCTATGTTCTACACAAAGCATGTATTGTAATACCATTATATTTCAGTATTTGTGAAAGAAGGGTTGATGACCAATACCCACCAGATCATCAAAAACTTGCCTTGATTAATTGTGGTGTTAAGGATAAAAACTTGCATATGGTGTGCATTTATTTTGATTTGTGTCCTGCCTGCTTTCAAATAGAATTTATGGTAGTTAAAAAAAATACATCATGGTTTTTGTCAACCCACTTTAGATTGCAGGACCCAAAAAAGCCCAAACCACAATGACTAAAACACAAAAGGGAATTTATTAGCCCACATATTTGAAGTCCTGAGGTAGAACCACATCTAATACAACTAGACCCAGGGATTCAAAAGAGGTCAATAGACCTTGGTCTCCCTGTCTTCATATCTCACATCTTCTTTCCTCTGTGTTGGGTCCATTCTCAGGCATTCTCCTTGTGGAGCAAGATGGCAGCTGACTACTCTAGTGTTTGATTCCATTTTCTTGACCACTCTAGTGGAAAATTAACACCCCCTGCATAGTCCTGCTAGCAAAATCATTTGAATGTGCTTTGATAGAACTGACTTGTGTCACGTCATGGGCTCATTCTTAAATCAATTACTGTGGCCAAAGCAACAGAGCACACTGATTGGCCTGAGGTGCCCTTAGTGCAAAAACATTAGGATTAGTCCCTTCTAAACCACATGGACTAAGAATGGAGAAAAAGTAGTAATCAAGGAGGACATTAGTCATGAATACAAATGAGCCTGAAATACTCAGGCTCCATGACAGTCTTGCCACAGGAAGAAAAAATAAAATAGCCAATTCTAAAAGCGGCCATCTTTCTGCTGGATCATACTGAATAATGGGGTGAGAAGGAAAGAAACGGAGAACTTAAAATTGATAAAGTAAGAAAAGTTCTAAAATGTTTCTGTTTTGTCCTGAAACTTCAGTCTGGTTCTAGATAAACAGTATTTTCTAGCTCAGATTTGAGGAGTTGTAGCTCCAGTAGCTAGCGGCTCCCTCATTCTGTTGATTGCTTTGTTTTGATTTGCTTTTCTGGAAAAAGCATTTTTGCTAAAAGCTCTCCCGACTTCCTCCTTCATATTTAGCATTACTTTATATAGCAGAACATTGTGCCATGTAGCGTCTGAAGACTCCTTTTTTTTTTAATTACTAGCTGGTTGCTGACATTTGTGTGTGAATTCCTATTTCAACAGCTGTTTCTTTTAATCCAGGATACCACTTCTTGTGTATGAAAGTGTTCCTTCATACATCATTTTTGTGTGCAAGTATTTACCTAACTTGCAAAGAATCAGGGAGAAACAGTTTTTTGTTTTTTTTTAAGAGAGTAAGGAAAGGAGAAGAGGAATGAACTTTTTTTTAAGAGAGAGGAAGAAACATTTTTCTTTATTTTGGGGTTTAAACTAGACCTTCTGCCTATAATATTTTGTGTTCTTACCTGATTAACGAAGCCAATGGCCCTTTTAGTTGTTTTTTTGCAGTTGTTTTAAAGAGCTATTGTGGTTCTGTTATCACAAAAAGGGAAAATAACCTTCAGATATTCTTTTGCCTAGTTCAGGTAACCTACATAAGACTACTACATTCACAAGACAATAAAATGGAATCACTGACAACTGTTTCAAAGCAAAAGTTAGATATAAAGGTGGTGCTGGTTTTGGGGGTAGGGGGCAGGAATGGAGTTGTTACATCTCAGAAATTTAGGCTGAGCAGAGCTGAAATGGTCTCAAGTATAGTAAAGTTTTACTCTGAGATCCTACAAAACAAGGTGAGGAAATTCACCCGATGAATCATCCAAGTCTCCAAAACTAAGGAAAGACAGTTCCTAGCTTACTGGGTAGTAGACATACTGGCCTGGCTCTGAAATCTGAGAATAATTTGTCTCTAAGGCCATTAAATTAAAAAAAAAAATTGGACAATAAATCATCATGTTTTCAAAAATAAAATTTTCACATAGAGATGTTTTACATTTTTCTCAATGAAAGCCAAGGACATAACACGATACTGCAGCTCTGCAAAGTTAAGTATTTAGATTATTAAATTATTTAAAAGGTTAGTAGGTAACCTAAGAAAGGACTCAGAGATAGAAAGGTGACCTGAGCCCCCTTAGCTAGGCCTATGTCAGTCTCTCAACTTTTGTTTCCTCACTGTAAATAAGAATAATAGTATCTATGTTTTCTGA
Source organism: Solenodon paradoxus (assembly GCA_004363575.1). Lineage (NCBI taxonomy): Eukaryota > Metazoa > Chordata > Mammalia > Eulipotyphla > Solenodontidae > Solenodon > Solenodon paradoxus. The sequence continues at coordinate 46,165 of RJWH01001964.1, read as the reverse complement.
CTCAAAGTGAGAATTAAATTGTCATGAAAGTACTTTTAACTCATCTATATAGAAAGCATTTTCATTGGGCAAATGAGATCGAGGATCATCTATAAAGGCTAAAGTCATATCAAATTACATACATTTTATAATTAATCACATGAAATGTTCAACGGATGAGCCATTAAATAATAAAAAGCTATTTTAAGTTTTCATTGCAGATTTTATTAAAAAGCTTCTCATAGTATCCTTTTTTTTTTTTACTATTTGCTCTGAGACTTCCCATATTTCAAATAAGTGATATGTCATCAACCAAAGAAACAGTGGTGTCATTTGTGAAGTGCTTTAAGGCAGTGATCAGAACACCAAATAAAACCTTGCTGACATCATACTACCCACACAATCATCACTACTATTTAGTCTACCAACTGCTACTATTTAGTCACTGCCCTTTGTTGAGCATACACTATTGGCCAGACATGAAATGAAATGATTTTGCATACATTAAGAACCACCCCCAAACTAAGAATGTGGAATGGGGTGGTTTTCATAATGTCCCTCATTTCATATACTGTCCAGTAAAAATTAGACTCATCACTGATCTCTGAGCCCAGACTGCAATGATTGCACATCTGAAAGGGCTCCTTCAGGACTTCCATATTCTATTACTTCTTTGTCAGGGTCAACTGCACGGTGAAAGGGTTGCTTCTCATATTTGTGTCATATAAATGCTTTGTCCTGATTTTTAATTGTCCTTTGGTACTTTATCTAATGTGGCACCTTCTCCCTGTCCAAGCCTCTCAATAAATCTGGTGGGGGTATTTTTCCATTAGAGAGATCAAGTCTTTCTACAACAATTTGTAGGGTTTTGTGGGATAAGTTTCCTGATAGAAAAGAGTAAGAACCCAATAAGCTCTTGTTACTATGTTAAATGAGTGGGTGGCGACTGTGTTTCCAAGAGATACTTTGTAGCTTAATAAAATTGCGTTGTCACTCAGTGACTTTCCTCAGTTAAGATCATAGTCAGTCTGCTCAAAGGGCATCTATTTAACTGTGGTTTTCAACTTTGCTTTCACATTATAATCACTGAAGAGCTTTAAAAGTTATCAATGCCTGGGCATGCCCTGGTGGAGCAGTGGTTAGGTCAATTGCCTCCAAGGAGGGAAGCCACATACCCCTGGGCTCCTGTCCTGGGTCCGGAGGGGAAACAACCTCCTTTCGCTTTCTGTCTGCCTTTATTCCTGACTGTACCTTTCCTTTAAGAAAGAAAAAAAAAACAAAAAAACAAACAAAAAAAACCACCAAAAAACCAGTACCTGAATCCCATCCCTAGGTATTCAAAGCAATTAATCCAGGGGAGCAGCCTGGAAATGGGAATTTTTTCCTAATGTGCAGCCAAAAGTGAGATTTACGTGGTGTTATTACCAGTGTAGCAGGGCATCACCTCCTTGAAGGAGATGTGCCAATCAGGAATCAGTGGTTGTAATGCTGGAAAACTCCACCCGATCAGCCTGTCAGGTCCCAACCAATACTTATAAGTTAAGTGAAACAGCAGAATAGAAAACAGATGGTTCAAAGAAGATTTTTTACTTATGCAGGTTATTTGGGGGGGCTTGTCGACTGAAGAAAAAAGGAAAAGAAATGTATGTTATCTTCAATGGAAAAGGCCCGCGTGAGTCTTTTTTCCTGCTTTTTAATTGTTAAAATCCACAGGAGGGCCCTGGGAAAAGTGCTTAACATTGACCATATTCTCTCATCAATCCCACCCTTCGGTTGGCACCAAATTTCCTTTTTTAACTGAGGTCTTTTAGACTTGGTTTATAATACCATGGCATTCTACAGAGTCCATTTGCATTGACAGGACCAGTAGACACAAGAAATCTTAGCCAAAATGAGATACTGAATTGAGATAATCCCCTGGGGATGTCTTTGCTTTCTTAAATCAAGTCCAACACAAGGTCCTGTCCTGGCTTGTTTGCTCCCATCATGTTTCTTGGTTTGCTTTTTCAACCTGGGTTTTTTTTTTTTTTCTTGCACATTTTTCTATCCCAAACTAAACGGATTGTGCACAGCAAAGATAAGTTCCAGTTCAAAAACTGAAAAGAAAATGTTTGTGTGGTTGAGGTGCATATTTATAGAACTCCTGATGGGGTGGTGAGGCCAGGAGGAGCCGTGTTCAGCTTCTGGTATATATGTAGCCCTGTTTTAGTTTCCTGTAATGAGAGGTTTTCATCTCTACTGTGAAGGTCTGGTCTACAGATGGCTGATAAGTAGACTCTTTCTTATATCTGCTTGCAACTCCTTAGATGAAATTTTGAGGTTAAATGCATAAATAATATGGAAGGAAGCAAATGCTTGAGGTTAATATTTACAGGAAAAGCCAGGGAGGGGACTTTTTGTTAAATGTCTTCTTTTTCTTTTTGAAAAGCTCTTCTACTATCTACAAACTGATACAGCAACCCAAGAGAAAGGAATTTCAATGAATTTTTAACATGTCATAATGATCACAAAAATGTGTCTCATAATCAAAACAGAGAGGATTATTCAAAGTCGTCATTGAGTTAGGCTGATTTTTTGGTTTGCCTTTCCCACTTTACAATATAACAAGAGAAAACTAAGATTCTGGAAAACAAAAGCATAGAAAAATTAATTTAATCTGTGGTAGAATTTAGCACTTAAACAAAATAGGAAAGACAACACACCTTGGTGGAGTAGTGGTTAGTTCAATGACCTCCGAAGGAGCACAGGCCACATACCACTGGATTTGAGTCCCAGGTCCAAAGAGAAACAACAAGTATGAACAATTAAACAAAAATATATTGAATGATTCTTCCTCCTCTCTCTTCCTGCCTGTCTGCCTACTCACTTTCATTACTGCCTGTACTTTTCCTTTAAAAAAAAGAAAAAAAAATAGGAGACCACTAATCATCATACATTCATTGAGTACCTGAAGATTCAAACTATTTTATTTTCTTATATTAATTTTCCTATCGTTAAGTGTCCTTAATACTTTGTCTTCTTATATCTCAGCTTTTAAATAATCTGTTAAGGATGTGGGGTGTGTGCGTGTGTGTGTGTGCGTGTGTATGTGTGAAGGGAATTTAGAAATGTAAAAATAAATGTTCTCGTACCACAATTCTCTTGATTCTAAAAGTGGCTTTTATTAAACTGTAGAATACACGTAAGAAATTCTGGGCTGTAAATAATAGAAACCCATTTTGGCTAGTTTAAGCAAAAATTAAGATTCATTGCAGAGATATGGGGCCTACTTCACAGTCCCTGGGGGCTAAAATATGCCAGTGTATTAGGCTAGTATTTGTAACATGCATAATCCCTTCATCACAATGATAGCCTGAATCTAGTGCCTTCTAGAAAACATAAGGCTATAAAAGGGATGGGGTGTTTTTTTCCAAGATTAAGTTTTTAAAGGCTGTGGCTTTCATCTTGGTGATTCTTTCTCATTCCACTCTGAGGAGCAGAGGCCATGTTGTGAGATGCCCTATCAAAAGGTTTTTGTGACAAGAAGTGAGCGTGGCTTCCAGTGGGGAAAAATTGGCCTTCTCAATGTAATAGCCTGCCAGGAACTGAATCCTGCCATGTAAGAGTTTTTAAAAAGATCCAGGCCCAGTCACGATTTCAGGTGAAACCACAGCCCGGGTCAGCCTTTTGGCAGTAATCTTGTGAGAGATTGAGATAGGGATCCAGTTAAATCATGTTTAAATTCCTCACCCACAGAAATCATGGGAGAATGAAGGCTGACAATGATAGACAGCTAATATAGTCAGCAACAGATTGGAGGAGCACTAAGGAATCCATAACAAATGTTTTGGTTTTCTTTTTCTGGGTGTCTGGTGTCATTCATCTCTTTCCTTACCAAACTGCTTTGCTCTTCAGATTCACCTGGAGCGCCCACATTTACTGGCTCAGTTTCTGTCATGCAAAAGGAAAATACTGCCTTTTTAGGGACATTCTAAAACTCTAATGAAAGGAGTCAGATCAGCTGACCTTGGAGCACAGCCTACCTTGAACGAATCTTTGTAACCCAGAAGGAAAAGTGCACTGAAGCGATTGCAATAGACTCTGCTTGAATCCAGTATGCAAGCTTTACAACATCTGTGGTAACTTGGAAGCTTGGAGATGGTAGTTAAAGTCACAGTTTATTTCAGTAAGTTGCTCTCTTTGACCTATCATTTACATAATTTGAGTTACTAACATATATTAGTAATATATTCACATTAGTAAATGAACACATACCATGACTCTAAAAAGTAAATACAGAAAGAGTTAAGGACTCTAAAAACTTTACCGCCTGTAAAAGACATCATTTGAACCTTGACATTTGTGCAAGATACTTGCTGTAAAGTAGAAAACAGCATACAATGACATTCTTGACTATTCAGGAAGGATATGGTTTGACACCTAAGGCCATCTCAAGCTTCTCCGCCCATCACATTACTCTCAGCCTATTGTCCAACATGTGTGAAAACTGATGCAAATATGACAAAGGGGGAAAATGAAAACAAACAAATAGGCAAAAAACGAACAACAATTAAGCTTAGTCATCACATCAGGAAGATGAGCATTTATCAAGCTACGGTTGCATCATTGTGACAAATTTAAAAATTCCTTCAAAACTGCCTATATGCATCAGAATGGAATATTGACTAGGATCAGTGTTGAAGACACAGAGTGTCTGGCTGCTGTCTCACCGAGCTCCACATAGAACAAATGGTGGAAGATTATGTGATATTCTGACCATCAGACTTGCCTCATCCATCAACAGGCATTTTGTAAAAATTAGTTCTAACATCAGAGAAAACAAGCATGCTTCCTGACTACTTTGGTTCCAGGAGTCTTGGTGGGGAGTTAAAGAAAGCATCCTGTTGGAAATGGCCAAGGTAATTTAATCACGTGTGCAAGATGGTAATAGATGTATGGGTTGCCTTTGGAATCAGAGGCAGAAATGGTGGAAGTGATGAGCACATAATATCTGTAGACAACAGAGCAAATGTCTTAGGCACCTGGGCTTCATATCACACTACTTCGGTTCAAACCTTGCTTTTGCCAGTTACTAGAGACTTTGGGCATATAATTTGTACTCTGTGCCGTAAGTTCTTCATTTTAAAAGTGGGGAAATTTAATTAGAGTACCTATGTTTACAGTCTTGTTGTAGGATAAGATCAGATAAGTCATGTCTGGCACTGAGGCTTACACATAGGATGCATTCAAATGTGAGTTACCATTATTACATATTTTTTGATATCAGTTATTTAAAATCTCTCAACTCATATGCCAAATAGGAAAATTATTTTAACAATGACACCTATGAATGTATGTATATGACCTAGCCTAGGACATTAGACACTCGTTCAATGTAATATACCTCTTCTTAATTCCTTGGGAATGATAAGGGAAAATGACTTGGCAATATTCCTTTGCAATGATCTAGGATCACAGCTGCTGTCAAAAATGGTGACATATTTAACTAGAAAGCTTAAAATAACAGGAGTTTATTATATCTCAGTTTGGGAGGTGATAAGTAAGGTTTCATCAGGGCTGTGTTTGCTCTGAAGGCCCTCTCTCTTACTGGTGGTTGTTTGTATTCCTTGACGCAAGACAAGCTAACTTGAGTGTCTTCTGTCTTCACATGGCCAGCTTCCCCATCTCCTCATCATCCCTTTGTATGCCTGCTTCCAATTTCTCTGGCTTTTCTCCTGTAAAGATACCAGTCATTGGATGCAGGGTCCATCCTAAATCCAGGATGATTTCATCTTGAGATTCTAAACTAGTTATATTTGCAAAGATCCTGTTTTCAAATGAAGTCACATAATGAGATTTTGGGTAGACGTGAATTGGAGGTGGGGCACTATTCATTCTACTAGAAGGGTGGTGATTCCAAATGCCTCCAACTCCTTGCCATTTATGATACTTTTATTCTAACCCATTCACTTAACCCACATTTTGGGTGTACCTACTGTGAGTCAGACCTGGCATACAAAGTGGTTCCTTTTAAAGAGTTCACAGTATTTTGGGAAAGAAGCACATTAAGGAGATCCTGTGGAACTACAGTGACAAAGAAAGAAAAATGTTACATTAGCTCCAGGTGACTGGAGAGGGGTCCCTGAAAGATGTAAAACCTGCAGCTCTTACAAGCTTTTTATTCATCTGCATAAAGTTACATGTGCCAAGTAAGGGTATATCGGGGAAAAGTAAGAAATGAACTTGGCCAGACAGGCCATGAGCCAAAGCAACTCTCTTGGCTACCCAATCACTTGCTTCAAATAGGATTGCATCCAACATTCCAGACAAATGAATATCAGCATATAACAAACTAGAAACCTGGACTGTAATATTGAATTTGAGTTTTCTGTCTACAAACATTATGTGTTTATTTAAAATGGGCAAAGTGTATTAGAAAATGTACATATTTCTGATCATTCCTTTACTGGAACAACATGTCACTGGCTTCTGAATTACTTGTTTAATTACAGTTTGCCATGATACATGGTTCTTCCATTTAAGTTCTCTTTTAAGGCTACGTTTCTTTTAAAGGTATTTATTTTTATAAATCTCATTTCATAAATATACTACTTAATATACTCCCCTGCAGCTAAGTGGTAACTGAAACCTAGATGTTAACTTGTCATTGCACTTTGTTTTGTGAGAACACCTTTGCAGGTGCAAGAACACTTATTTTCAGAACTTGGAATGTGTCAAATGTGTTCTCTCTAGAGTTTGTGAAGCTCATCTCCACCTCCCCCATTCCACTGAGGTTCTTGGTGAGTGTAGGTGTTATGTTGTCTGTGATAAAGGCTTTGTCTTCAGACAGAAAATCAGGTGTGCAAGGTGTATCAGAAGGATTGTATTATATTCCTACGACAACTACCTTTGCTGATAAGTACTAGCTTAAGCTACAGCTCTCCAGAATCAGGCTCTGAGGCTATATTGAGGATACTTTTGCTTTCAAAAGACTCTGGTATCTAATAAAGAATGGTTATTTCTCTGAGGTACTTAAATACAAGGGACTTACCTTAAATGACCCTGTATAGTCTGTAGATTTCCTCATTATCCTCCTAATCCTTTCCTTTGTCATTCACTCAACATCTGGATAGGCAAATGGAATAGGAAGATTTTCATGTTTCAATAAGTCTTGACAAATTTAAAACTTAATGGAATGTTTCATTCTTTTCAGAATTAGAAAATGGTAAAGAACTAATATGGCTGACATCAAAGCAGTGACAACGATATCATATTGGTTCCAAGAGTAAGCAAAATATTTCCAAGTATTCTTCATAGCCTAGATTTACCTCTGCAATTTTTGGTCAAAGCTGGCTTTAAGATCTCTTTAAATGTAAGAAAAAAATATAGCCCTTCTCACCAAAAAAAACACTAAACAAATATACTTGATAGATTTTTAGGGGAGTCACATCTCTCCTTTTTAGAGACTGACCCTGGCCATTGTTTTATGCAACTTAGATTTAGACTCACCTCCTGTGCGTTAGAATGGTGTGGAGGCAGGAGTGGTAGTTAGAATCTCCCCTCCTATGCCAAGCTAGCTCTTAAATGTCTTCTTCCATACTGTCACTCTATGCACTCAGACCCAAAGGTCTTAAGTATTTTAAGGGTGTGCCTGTCAATCAGTAAAGGGAAACAACTGCAGGAGAAATTCAAAAAATAACAGTGAGGCAGTTACAAAGTTTAACTCTTAAGACCCTCTGTTGCAGAGAGGACCACAGGAATGCCTTTCCTATAATAGCTGCCTAATTTTTTTTTTTTTTCTTTTAAGGTGGATCTCTTCTGATTACCCTGCTTTTTAATTTCTTTTTTTTTTTTTTTTTTTTTTTTGAAGTGTTTTGAAAGTTATCCTGGGAGTAGACTGATCACAAATATCTGGCATCCCTGAGTTTCTGTAGACTGGGTGATCATTATTTGATGACTCTGGTCTCATGGAAACTTAGGCTTAGTGATCTTTCAGCCGAGGACAGACGTATATTTGATCTGATCCTCATAGGTTATACCACGTAACCTATGTGGGTAGTAGCCTATGCCATCTAGATTTGTGTAAGTATACTTTATGATGTTCACACAATGATGAAACCATGTAACCATACATTCTCATTGCTGTATTTTCTCCTTATACAGATTCCCTCACCTTTTCCCTAAGAAATAGACGTGTCATGAATTTCTTACAAAACAATGTCAAGCTTTTCTTACTGAGATATAGTTGACTTATATTACATTTTGTATATGTGTATAATATGATTATTACAATAACTTTAGCTAACATGTTTTATAGATCCTTTCTATTTTCTTGGTGTTGAGAATAATTAAGATCTAACAACTAGCAACTTTGAAGCTTATACAACAGTATTGCCCACAGTCCCTATGCTGTGTAGAACTTGTTTAGATAATCAGAATTTATTTATCTACTAGCTCTAAGTCTGTACCCTTTAACAACCTCTCTCTAATTCTCCCACCCCAAGCCCCTGATAACCACCATTCTATTCTGTTTTTACAAGTTCAGCTTTTTTAGATTCCACATACAGATGATATCATATAGTATTTGTTTTTGTCTGTCTGACGTAACTTGAAATAGGTTCATCTTTATTATAAAAATGGCAGGATTTCCTTCTCTCCTAAGGCTGGATAGTATTCCATTGTATATATACCGTATCTTCCTTTTCTATTTATCCTTTGAAGGACATTTAGGTTGTTTCCATATCTTGGCTCTTGTGAATAACGCTGCAATGAACTTGAGTACAAAGATGAAAGTCAGTCATATTTAAGATTCTTGTAAAAGCACTGGAGAGGGAAATATCTTTAAGAAAAGGGTTCATTCATTTAAAAGAACATATTAAATAGTAACATATTAAAAGTGAAAGATTACAAATGGAATACAAAGAGAACACAATGTTGGGTTTTTTTAAGCTGCCCTTTAGAAGCTCACAAGCAGAATTTTTATTGTTTTCCTATCTTTTCCATCTTAGACTCTTCTCTCAACCAACTTCCTTGTGCTATGGTCTAAATATTTCTTCAGCTTCATGGGATTATTTTCAGTTTAAAAAAGGTACTCATGACTCTGAATTTTACACCTTTTTTTCATTACTGTTTAGGCTCTTTCCCTTTATCAATCTCCCATCTAGGGTTGCCAGATTTAACAATGAAAAAACACAGGCCACCCAATCAAATTTGAATTTCAGATAAAGAACAAATGATTTCACAGCATGTATATCCCAAATGTTGCATGGGAGGCACTTAGACTAAAAAAAAACAAAAACAAAAACAAAAAAAACAACACATTGTTGGGTTCTAATTTAACTGGGCAACCTGTATCTTATCTGCTAACCCCGTCCCTGCACCCTAACACGTCTCTATAAAACATGCTAGCTCTCGAGTTTAATGATAGTAACAGATTTCAAATACATCTTCTTTGTTCTATAATCCTTGCCAGGGAGGGAAAAGCCAGACGTTCTGTAGAAAACCCACCTCTCCCAGACAGTTCTTATTTGCTTGCCTCTACTACTGACCCATTTGGCCGAATGGGATAAGTCAGCCCTTGCTGTTTTTTTCCTTTGAGAAAAGATCTAGTTCATCTATTACCAGTTCTGGATCTGTACTATCTTTTACTTCTGTGATAAAACAACGACACGAGGAGAATTTTGGTAATTATTAAGCATGGATCCTTGCGGCAACAACGCAGAAAAGATGCAAGTCTACAAATAATTTGAACTTAAATTTTAACCTTCTCTTCTAAAAAAAAAATGGATTTCTTATTCCAGAGAGATTTCTCTTCTCTGGCTGAGAATTGGCCATTCTGAGCTCGATGGATGCAACAGTTACTGGAGAAAGAGGTGAACACCAAATTTGGGATGTATAGTCTGTGACACTTTGTAGGTACATGATTATACCAACCGATAGATAGATCATTTTAAAATTAGAATGCAACTGCAATTGAAATATGTTATCACTAATATCTGAAACGAGCAATTTCAAAGGTGGTTTAATAAGCAGCTGCTTTGAAATATGCTTGCAGAGGAACAAAATGTCAGAGCCTCCTTTCAAAGAAGGCTGTCTTCTGGGACACCATTTATTCTTGCTCATAACTTTAATATGATTACCTCCTGCCGTAGCGAACTGGTTTTCTCTAACGCTCTAAAGAGCTATCCACAGGAAAAGCTGTAATATTTCCAGTCAAGATGGCCATCTTTAGACAGGTAAAAGACATTGAAAATTCCATGAAAGCTGCCTCTTGTGCCCATTGTTAAATTATTTAAATAATAAGGCCATTAGACTAAGGTGATTTTAATGCCTTAGTTGCCTCTGTATGTCGGTCAAAACCTAACCCTGAAAATGTCTCAAGGTTAAGAAACCAAAAGAACAACCAATCACAAATAGCCTACTAGGAATTTCCAAATAATACAACTGCCTCAGCTACAGCCCATGGAATAATTTCCTTGCCTATCTTTCCCACCTTCTCTAACTCCTGTAGATAGAGCTCATGTCTAACTATCTCCAGTTTGACATTGTCCACGTTGAATTGACTTTTGCTCAACTAAACTCTTCAATCCCACTCACTTCTGAACCCAGTTCATGGGCTTTATATGACCTGCATGATAGTTGCCTGAGCCACACTCATCAGTATTTTAACACAATAAAGAAATCATCTATGGGGCTTGTCTTTGTGACTCAGATGACTGAGACAGCTGGAGGGTGGATCACGTAAAATCCTAGGACCTGGGTTTGCTACCCAGGATGGGGGTGAGAGTGTACCAGTATAAACAACTAAATATTCCTCTCCTTCCCTCCCTCCTTTTCTTCCTTCCTCCCTCCGTCCCTCTTTCCCATCCTTCTCCTCTCTTAAAAAATAATATATACAATCTGGCATTTGGAAGCAGAGAGAAGGGGTGTAACACATGATTATTCTCAAAGAGCAGAACCTAAAATAGGAGAGCGATTTGACCCACTGGGATGTAAGCTCCACCTTTTTAGAGGAACACATGAGGGTTCTACAGATCTGAAACCTGCATATGACTTCTTAGGTGTCCAGGGAGTGCGCACAGAAAGGGCAAACAGCTTCCGAGCCTGTGCAGGCCCTCGAGTAAATCAGATGCATCAGCCTTTAGGGTGGTCAAAGGGAAAGCTCTCGGACCTCAAGGACCTTGCAAGGGCCAGTTTAAGAAACACACCTGGAATGTTGCATCTGCCATTCAGGACAATTCACGTCACTTTTAATTATTTTTGATTTAGGTCCAGCAGGAGGTGGATCTGAACTATTTTGATTCTATCTGCTGGTTCTGATGATCTCATTACTTTGTTAATTAAAATTTTAGCTTATTTTCATCTCCCTTTTATGGTGGGAAGAGGAAGTAGCACCTGAGAGAATAGTGTCTACCCTAAAGGTAGTTCTGCAGCCTGCCTTCCATGACTCAAATATATCCTCTTCTCAGGCCTGCAAAGAACTCCAAAGATGCAGGTTAAAAGTATTCATCAAGATAACTTAAGAAGACCACAGGCTAAATTACTCGTTGAGAAATACAACCCAGCTGTAAAGACTCTGGAAATTGCCAGAAAAGAGAATCCAAGAAGCTGTTCAAAGGATACTTCCAACAGCTACCACTGCCTCTGCTGCTCTTCCCTTTCCTTCTCTATCTCCTTCCCTCACCCTTCAATTTTATGTAGGAATTCTCGTCTCATATCCTTAGCTCATGTTTTCTAATTTGACTGTATGTGGATGTACATATCTGTGGTATATGAGTTAAATTGGTTTTTCCATCCTGTTTATCATTTTTGGATATAGCCCTAGTTCTCCTTATTTGCTCTCTTCAGGTAGAGAATAGATTCTGAAGAGAATCTCGTTTGCTGTGATCATCTACTAGAGGCCCACTCTTTCTACTTTGTCTGTATAATGACAGGGTGAGATAACTGGGTCACTGGCTCCTTTAGCTGAATGGGAAACTTCAACGATACCAACTCTTGGTTCATTTGGTCTAAGGCCACCCATTAAGACGAGCAACTCTGTTCAACTTCTAAAAATACTTTTCCCAAGTTTGTCATGAGTCTTTTCCTTTTGTTCATTGTGGGTTTTGGTGAACAGAAGTTTTTAGATGGTCATGCAGTCAAATCTGTGCTTTATATTATGATATAATTCCACATCAGTTTCCTATGCCTCTTGCTTTAAGAACAATCCATTATGAATATACATTTTCAAATATACAAGTAGGCAAAGCGTTAAAAATAAATACCATTAGGACTAAGAACAGTTTAAATAGTCCAAACCAGTGGTGTGTTTTGTGGCGTGCAGCAGAATGAAAATGGATGAACAAAATCTGGAACTTGCTTGTCTGATCTCAAACATATGCCAACTATGCACATGTGATGCTCTTTGGAAACTCTAAAAACATTGCTCCTTATCTTCCTCTTCTTTTCCTGAAAAGGTCTGTCCTGAAGAAGTTAAGTAAAGTTGATCAAGGTAGATATGAACTTCTGAACAGGTCTGTGGGGATTGTGAAGCAGATGTCCAAAGATTATGTCAGAGCCCAAGTGGAATGAGGAGGACATCTCTCTACCTTCACATAATATTTGTCATTGTCTACTAACGGTACATAAGTGGGAGAGGATATCGCATATGCTTATCGGAAAGTTACTTATTTAATAAGAAGCCTGTATTATTTAGGATTATAATGATTTCAAGGGATAACAATAAGGTAAACTAGCTTGAAAAACAGGAAGGAGGAAGAAAAGGAGGAGGAGGAAAAGGAGAACTTATTGAAAGACTTTTGGGGTCTCAGAATCTAAGCAGAAAGTAAATAAACCAAGTCAGAAGAGCCCTCTGGAACAACTCAAGTCAGAAACATAAATGCATAAATATCCCCAGATGTTCTTCAGGCCTTTCATCTGTGTTTCTCTTTGTTCTCTCTTTCTCTCTCTCTCTCTCTCTCTCTCTCTCTCTCTCTCTCTCTCTCTCTCTCTCTCTCTCTCCTTTTTTCTCTCTTCCCCACTCCCTCAATATTCTTCACATTGTAGGAAAAAATGATTCTCAATGTTTTCAGATTTTTTCTTGCAATACAAACCTTAGTATTCTGTGTTTCCAGTTACAATAGTCCCAGTGAATGGATTCATTTGCCAAGCACAGGTACTCAGTCATGGCATGGCTACTCTGAAGTCATGGCTGAAAGTGAGAGAATAAGGAAGGATTATTGGGAGGATTTCCCATAACAGAGATACTGTGTAGATACCCTTAAATGTCTAGTAAGAGACATTCCTGCTTATCTCTATATTTTAAGAATATAAGTGATCAGTTCTACTTTAAACATTCTGACTTAGCAGTGCTCTCTACAAATGATTCTACACTTAACTCTGATGGTAAATTCAAGTGAATTCACTTTATAAGAAGTGAGAATATTTGGTTAGTATATTGTCTTCCATGTTACATGAAATCAATAAGAGATTGTCAAATGTGGGCTGTCAAAGCATATACAATTTTTTTAAAGGAAACGCTCAGGCAGGAATGAAGGAGAGTTGGCAGGCAGGCAGGAAGAGAGAGGTGGAAGAAACATTTATTTTTTTTTTAGGAGCTCATTTTGGTTGGTCCACCCAGACTTGGGACGCAAATCCAGGTCCTCCAGATGTATGTGGATGGCGCTTGGCCAGAGGCAGCAGACCAAACCACTACTCTACCAGGGTGGGCCAGGCATCTTTTCAATGAATAATAAATTTCACCAGTTACTTTCCAAATAGATTGTAGTTAATTATACTTCCATAAAGTATGAGATGCCGTTTCCCTATAACCACGTGAACACAGGGCATTGCGAATCATTTCAAGTCAGTCTGACAGAGACTAAATGGTATATTGTTATCTTTTGCTTTTTATAACTGTTAATAATGTCTACTGATGTCTTCTATATTTATATCTACTTTCCTATGTTCTCTAATAAATTAACTGTTCCTGGTTATTTTTTCCCTCAACCTACCATTTGTATTGACTTTCTTAATGAAGTTTCCACAGAAATATCTACAGTGAACCTTAAACAACACAGAGATTACGATGCTTGTCAATAATCTGCATGTAACTTTTGATTCCTCCCAAACTTTAGTTAATAACCAACGGCTGACCATAAGCCTTATAGATAACATAAAGCAGATTAAGGCATATTTTATATGTCATATGTATTACAAGCTGTGTTCTTATGATAAAGTAAATTAGAGAAATAAAAATGTCATAAGCAAGAAAAAACATATTTGCAGTTAGTTCATTTCTTGATACCATAACTTTACAGTATCTATTTATAAGAAAATCCATGTATGAGTCGACCCTGGAAACGGAAAACTTCTGTGTTCAAGAATCATCCGTATTATTATTATTTTTTTGGTTGATGTGTTCATCTTTTCCTTTATATGTGATTATCTCTCTGACTTAAGGAAGTTTTTCTGCTGATCCCTACCTTTTGCATTGACACATTTCCTAGTTTTTCCTGCTATTAATTTTTAATTTAAAAATTTAATCCAAGTAGATTTTATTTTACAAATGGTGTAGCAGTCTGTCTTTCAGCTAGAAAGTAATCAGGATTATCTAAACATAAATAACAACCCACTCTCTCCAAATAAACCCCTCAGAAAAGCACACATTTGATGTTAACTTCAGACTGTTTTCTGTGCATGTACAATCCTTTGATACTTGGGCAGCAGAAGACCTTTTCCTGACCCTAATGCAAAAGTTAGTCTGCTAGGAATTTTCCATGTCCAAGGACACACAAGCATCCCTCCCTACTCTGCAGCCGTACATAACTGATAAGAGTTGCCAGTAGAAACCACACATAGCCAAGGAGATGAATCTCTACCTCAGAGTATGAAAGGAGCTCCCCTAGACCCCCGGTTGCTCAGCTTTAGGGAGCAAGACCCCTGGGCCAGCACCAGTACAATAAAGTGCTTTTCTCTATTTTGAGTGTTAAGCTGTCAGTCTTCTTACTGTCTGGAGGCTCTGCCATAACACTGGTGGCATAGCTGTGTGTTAATAGACACATATACGTATAAATACATAAATAAACACTATATGGATAGCATGACATGGTTTTAATCTTTCTTCAAATTATTTTCGTCTCCTTTTTCTTTTTAAAGGACAGATGCAGGGAAGAATGAAAGCAAGTAGGCAGGCAGGCAGGGAGAGCATGTATTTTACTCAGTTATTATCTTGGCTGTTTCACCCTGGCCCCAGGTGATGAACCTGGGTCCTTGGGATGTATGTGGACTATATCCTGGGGCCTTATCTGCTAGGCCAGGATGCACCCAGTTTGCATTCTTTACTTAAAAGGTTGGGTAGGAATTCTGAACCAATTGCTTATAGCTCTATAGTATATGCTACTGCTTGTTTTCAAAGGCATAATATAACATGCTACCTCAAGGACTGACAAATATGACTCATTAAGGCATAGACAATCAAGAGCCCCAGCTGAAGAATTCCACAGGGTAAAATCTGCTGCTGCCTCAACTCTCCAAGTGCTGGTCTGAACTGTGATCCCAAATCTCTACAAATTCTTTACTCAGCTTTCCAAAGACAGAATCACAGTATCTGCTCTGTCTTAAGAAAGGACAACCTTTTACCAAGTCACCTTCAATCAGCCATCTCCATAGGCTCTCAACAGTCAGAGCCATTGTTCTTAATGAGTTGCAGATCTGGCTTCTCCATTTAATATTCTACATGTAAAAGAAGCATTTAAAGCACCACTATTCTACTGCTGACCTTTTTAATCTAGAGAGGTGGAGAAAGTTGGGAGTGGATGCTGTTAAAAATAACTAAAGGCTCCTGCAGTATTTATTGATCACTCATCAATCTTTGATTCCATAGACAGGTACCACTTAGCCAAGTCATATGATTTTGATACTGATTCAAGGTTTTTATTCTCCCCTCAGAGCTTTTACTGCCACAGAATCTCAATCAGGGTTCATTCATTCCTCAAATATGTATTGATGCTACTATTTACCAAGCACTGTGTTAAGTGCAGGGGACATACTGATGAGTGAGATTGTGATGATGGCGGGCAGTATGGACTTCTTTGGGCAAATTTGAATCCTAGGTGTGATTAAAAGGACTCTGTCCTTGATTCTCCTTTGAAGCTTCTATCCAAATATTTGATGTAGCTTTTTAGTTTTCCTTATGTCCTCCTGTCATGATAAATGACACACTCAGCACATTATCTAGGAGAGAAAACACTTTATACTACAGGCACCCCCGTGACACTTTCCAAACATTTTTTGTCTCAATAGTTTAGCAGCTTTTTAATAAAATCAAAATTCTTGCTATGGATTAAAGATCACTTGGTATTCAAGAAATATTTTTCGAGTCCCTTTTTTGTTAGATGCTGGTTTAGGTTTGAGCTGATTTTTTTTATACTGTGGATGCCTTTAACAATCTAAAGTCTAAAGACTCTACAGAATAATATTTTTATAAAATATACTGGATTGCAAAGGAGACCAACTTGAACTTTACCATGGTTAACAATGTTACTTCATTTCTACAGGCCTTACCATTAAGCAAAATCTTAAAATGGAAACAAAAACAAGAACAAAATCTTTGCTAATTTTAATAGGAAAATGTGTGATGCATTTCATCGTAAGATACCCAAACTATATATAAACTATATATGTGTGTATCTCCACAAACCTGTAATAAAATAATTTCATTTAAGCGATAATAAAGAATTTGAAAGCAAGCAAACATAATAATCCAAGAAGTTGATTGCATTCACCAAAGGAGGTATAGATGCCTTGCTAGTGGACAAGGGGCATCCAAGGAAGTAGAGAAAAGGGCGTTGGAAAGTTCATTACTGTTTTCTGCACTATTCACAGATTTTTCAGTTTTTTGGGTGAGCTCATTACTAGTAGGTCAAATTTTGCTTAACATAAGTTTAACATGTTATCTTTAGTGCAAAAATAAAAGTAAAAGACAATTCAAGATACATGGAGGTTATTCATCGATATGAGATAACAAAGCTGTAAGAAATGAGGATGCTAAGTCTTCATCTTTTGCTTGGTCTTCACAGGCAAAACGAACCTGGGGAGTTCATCTAAACAGGGCATCTGCTTTAATTCCCCCACCCCAGCCCCACTGACACTATGACTAATAACTGTTGAGTGAATCAGTGAGTATGTTTTCACCTGAAATCATAATATTGAACCAACTTCTCATAGTACATGTCGTTCGTGCTTGGGGTGAAATTTTTTATAAACAGAAGTTTTCCCAATGGTGACATGACTGTTCCAGAAGACAGACTGCTGAGAAGTCATCAGCTAAACATACATCTTGTGAGATACATATTTGTCCATAGTATGCTATTCAATGGGCAAAACTGGAAGCTCCAAGAATCCTGCCAGAGGTTAAAAGAAAACAAACAGGCACAAACCCCTGCTTCTAAGGAGCTTTTATTCTTCAGAAACTACGTAGATGATAATTCTGTCCAGTGGCTCAATACATTCAGCTCACGGAAGCAGCCATGTTTAACAACACGGTCCTCAAAACCATCAAGGAAATAGTTATCTCATTAAAGGTATGCTGGCTTAGGTGGTTACCATCTTCTCAAAAATTTTCTCTTATGATCACATCTTTGATACTACTTGATCTAAATCAGCAATAACAGCATATTGCCTAAGGGCTAAACCCAGTACCTCCTGTTTTTGTAAATACAGTTGGGTTTTTTCTTTTTTTTTTCTTTTTAAAGGAGAAGTACAGGCAGGAACGAAAAGAGAGTAGGCAAGGAAGAAGAGAGGAGGAAGAAACATTTTTTTCTTTATTTTCCTTTAGTTGTTCATCTTGGCTGCTCCCCCTGGACCTGGGATGCGAACCCTTGGGATGTATGTGGACTGCACTCTTTAGAAGGTGGCGGACCTAATCACTACTCTACCAGGGCACAACTGTAAATTCAGTTTTACTGAAACACAGCCATGCTCAGGGTCCAGGGTGGCTTTTGCATTATAATAGCAAAAGTGAGTAACTGTGACAAAGGTCCTCTAGCTAACAAAATAAATAATATGTACTAAGTAGCTCTTTATAAAAACAAGTTGGTCCATCCCCGATGTGGATTTCTGGCACTTCAAGTATAGTGCTGCTGCACATATGAGCCGACCTAAAGAGGGAGCCTTGATTAGTGGTATTCTGACAGCTCTCCTGCCAACTCCAGTGTAGCCAGTCCCTGACACTTCCTAGTCAATTGCATTTGGTGGAATGAATTTACAAACCATAGAACACTTAGACCTCACACATTCAGCAGTGAACTTGTTCTTAGCTGTCACTGGGGAGTCAAATTGTGAATGTACCACTCGAAGCATGTTTCTAAGAATGTTTTACAAAATTAGGTGAAAACGCTTTTTTTGTAAATTGATAAAAGCATCAGTTTAATGCTAATAAATGCTTTTCTTTTGATATTGTCTTTTTTTTTTTCATTTTATTTAGCAAGTGCAAATTACTTTGCCATGTTTCTCTATTTCTTGAGCACCGAAATGTTGAAAAGGAAATGTGGTGTGCCCTGGTTGAGAAGGGCTTGGGCCCAGTCCACTTACATCCCAAGGCCCCAAGTTCATGTCCTGGGACCAGTGCAAACCACCAAGATGAACAACTATATTTTAAAAAATAAAATGCTTTTCCTCCTCTCTCATTCTGCCTTCCTCTTATAATGCTCCTTTAAAACAAAACAAAACAAAACAAAAACTAACCAAAACCAAACTAAATATATTGCTTATTTATAGCAACGTTAACCAAATCAGATTTCTGGTCAAAATTCTTCTTTCTTTCTTTACATGCCTTATTTTAAATGAAAATATTAAGCTTTTGTGTATCTATTTTCTTTAAATCTGTCCGATGTTTGCTTCAGCTCCACTTGCCTTGATTTTGCATAATTACATCTTGATCCTGTTAAAGACTCGCTATTTTTCTCAGTGGAGCCAGCCACGGAAAGTACGAGAGTCTCAGCGCACTTCTTGGACCACAGATGAACCATGAACCCAGGTTAGAAGCAGCAGGACTAGAAGTTCTAAGTGTTCTGACCGAATGATATGGCTGCCTTGGGCATGAGGAAGAGATGTTGGGAAGAGTGATGTCCCTGAAATTGATTTTAGGGCAACAAAATAAACTGGAGGTCGGTTATTGACTGCTGATGAAATTTAAATAGTGTATTAATACAATTCAGCAGCAACTAGGCAAACCTGGGATTCCTATGCCAGAGCTGCAGGACGAGGTCTTGCATGTGAGGTATGTAGGATCCTGGGTCACTGCTCCTGCTCTGTGATGGTGGTTTTCAATTTCTGTTGCCTTCCTCCCTAAGTGTAGCAGCTAGGGGCTGGGGAGGGGGCAAGGACTTGAAAGCGCTCATCTGATTAGGAGGTAGGGGCACTTAATCATAAGTTTGCACTTTCTTCAGATGATTAAACAATGAGTGTTTATGAAATCAAGGAAAAATGTTGTCTCCCCGCCCCCTGGAATTTTCTTTTGAAAGATTTCTCTGTGCATTCTGGCTAATTTAAAAAGAGGCCCATAGGGTGCTTATTTTTTTTACACATATACTGCCAGGGTAGTTCCTGTTTTGGTTTAAATGTGTTCCTTCTTTTTAGTGAGATGAAAGAGAACTTTCTCTAAAAAGGACTTGTCTGCTGATCATGTTTGTTAGCTTGGGCCTAAATAAAGCTTCTGTTAAGAGTTGAACTGCTGAGCTAAATCCTCTCAGCTAAACTTTCTGGCAGATTTTTAGTCCTTGGTTGGACTAGGTAACTAAATGTTCCTGTTTCCTTCTTCCCATCTGCAATGTTTGTCTCCCCTGAGGACTCTTCCGAAGTGAATGTCTGGAGGAAGAAGCTGCTTCTTTCTATTTCGTTGACTCATTCCTTGTGCAGTTAGATGTCAGGGTGTGGGTATGTAAAATATGCTTAACAACAAAAGTGAGCAAGTGATACAGGCCGTGGCCTTAGAATGACCACGCTATGGAGAAATGCCATCCTGAAGGCTTTAGAGATGGTAGAAAAATGTCTAAAGGATAAGAGATGTGGAAAAGGGGAGAAGGTAGTAGCCCTTGTAAGTCTTGCCAGCAACCAGAAAATCAAGCGGGCTTAATGTGAGTTCCTTCAAGAGGAAATGCTGCGAAGATTGGACAGGGAGAAGAAAGATAAATCATGAGCCATGGCTATATGCTGAAAATGAATGAACCTCAAAAACATTACGCTCACCAAGGAAAATAGATGAGACCAAATAGTGTATGATTTCACTTATAGAAAATGTTCTGAAGAGGCACATCTATGGAGACAGAGTTGTAGTTTCCTGGGGCTGTGGGGGGCTGGATTGGTGGGATGATAAAAATGTTCTGCAACGGATGGTGGTGATGACTGGCTAACCTGAGCATTAACTCAAAACCATCGACTAGCATATACTCAAATGGGTGAGTTTCAAGACATGTAAACTGTATTTCAATAAGCTCTTTTTAAACAGAAGATCATCTGTTCAAAGAGACTAAGGATAGAAATTTCAGTCATAAATATAAAATTTCTCTTGACTACTAGTCTCCTATTACCTATACAGTTTCCTTTCTACAAGGAGAAAAACATGTCCATTCTTAGTGCTTTAACTGTGTGTCTCTTACTACTGTTTTACGGCTTGAAATCAGCTTGTTTAATGACCAGTAAGGGTAGGCATGACACACATGGAACCCGTTCCGAGGGTGTAGATCAGCCAAATTTCAGACCAGTTTTCAGTAGATGTAGATCTTTCCTACCTCTTTCTTGACTTAAAGAAGAGATGTCTCCTAAAAAAAAGCATATCTGGAAGGTTTTAACACATACACTAATGCTAATAAAAGGGTCTTTTGCTTTTAGAGTCAACTAAATCAAATTGTAAATACCATCTAGGCTGAAGACTGCTCCTGTTTTATTTAGAGAAAGCTAAATACATTTGTAAGTACACAGATAATGGAAGCATCCTGACTTTTCCCCCTCCAGAAAGTAAGTGCAATTTGATGTATTAATCACAACCTTTTTCTTTTTTTCTTTAGGGAACTCCTGCATGACTGGGACATCCCCAAGGTTTCCAGAACAGGCCTCCCTGAGATGTGTCGCTTTGGCATGTAGATTATTTCCAACTAAGGACAACTGAGGCCCTGCAACTCAACAGCTTTTACCATTCCCTTAACTCTCTATAAGAATAAAAACTGGTATTACCTAGAAGGAGGATTTTCATCAGAAATAACTTTTTTAATGGCAGAACCTATTTATATGGCCCAACAAACACCTAATTATAGAACATCTAGTCTTTTTCAGATGAGCCACCTTCTTTGGTTATTTGAGTCCCCTCTTCAATCCCTGGAGCCATAGACACCTGTTACATTTCGCAACTCAGGAGATATCTGTCTATCTACATCTATCTATAATATATAATACACATAATACATAAATAAATATACAACACACAATAATAGTATATATTACATAATATATATTCTATATAAATATGTATAATACAATATAATATATAATATGTACATTATAGAATATATACTCTATAGAGAAATATAGACATATCTATGTATATATGTATATATAGGGGTATATACAGATATAATTCTGCTGCATTGATTTCAGAATCTCTATCCAGGTAGATTATCCATATGGATTATTAAATTTGTTCTTTTCTCCTAATAATCTGTCTGATGTTGATTTGATTGCTTAACCAGCCTGAGATGAACCCAGAGAAGTAGGGGAATTTTCCTCTCTGCCTCAAGACTAGAATAATCTTTTCAGGAACTTGAATCAGTATAACTTGCTGTGCCCCATAAATGAATACGTCCTAAACTGCATTTTCCAATGAGATTTCAACCCTTGAATTCCTGCTGCAGTACATCCAGATGCATCAGTTTCCACCATCATTTATGTAGTGTCTTTATATTTACAGTCATTGCACTGACTTCTGCCACTTGAATATTCCTCATTTGACTACCTAGTTGTAAAGGAATGATATGGCTCCATGAACTTAAATATTAATCTACTTTGAGATTTTAAATTCAAGTTCCTTAAAAAGGACAAGTTGCTGCTTTTCTTAGAAATGAAAATAAAAGAATGGAATCTGCCAACATTTGATTAGATAATTATTTTGCCAAGCTTCCTGAGTATTATCTTTTCTCTTGAGAGTAACATGTGGACATCAGTATTTGACAAGATTAGCTCTTCTTGCCTAATGTCTCAGAAGCTGGGAAGAAAGCATTTTAGGAGACTGGAGAACCTCAGGGAGGCAAATAACAACTCCCTTAAAACTTCAAGCCCGCCTTACAGATTAAATTGGTATGCTAATTTTCTCTCTGAAGGGACAAGAATTTTCTTAGAGATGGTCTATGCCTGGATAAACATTCTGTTGTTCTTTAATTATAGAATTTTGTCATTGATGTTTTTTTTCCAGCAGTTCTTAAACATTAAGTAGCTGGTCCCCACCCCAGAATTTCTGATTCAGTCAATCTAGAACTGAACTGGCCAAAATTTAGGATTTCTCTCAGTCTCCTGTGCTAATGTTGAAGCTGTTGGTTTGGGAACCACACTTTGAAAATTACAGAGAAGCCCTGATCCTATTAGTTTGAAAGGAAGGGAAGGAGCATTTACTCCATGTTTAGATAGTTATACTCTCAGCCAGGATTGTAACTCTCTGAACATCATGATTCCATAAAGAACGCAACTTTCCAAAGTTGATTTTTATCATCAGTCATTTCCCCAGACTACTGTTAACCTTAAAACTGAAACAGGCTTTTGGTATCTGAGAAGATGCAGAGGAACAGAAGTCTGACTAGTGGGGAGTTGTCCCAGGAGACAGAGTTATGGTGGGAACTTTCAAAAGAAAGTAAATGGAATCATAGGCTTCCACAAGCAGGAGGGAAAAATAAAGATTTTGGGAGGAGGCCTGATTTTGAGATATGTCCCTAGAGTGAGGCAACTGAAAGGTCACTGAGAATTCCTGGAGGGCAAGAGATGTAGTTTAACAGGGTCAGAGGGAGACCCCAAACTAGCCTTTCTTATTGCCTGCCCTGCACTCCAGCCTCCTCAACCTGAACTCTCAGGTGTGTTTGGGAGTCAGGGTGGGTGGGAGGGGGGCCCCCCTTCATTGCTGGGGCCCCCCCTCATTGCTGTACTTGGAGGGGCTGATATTCTCTCTGCTTCCTCCTGCCAATTTAGGCCAAAAGAGAAGTGAGATGCTGAAAACAGTCTAAAATAGTATGCTTTTTTCTCTGCTTTCTTGTATCTGCCCCTAGGGATCATTTTCATTCCAGCAAAATTATTTTATTTGGCAGATTAATGTTTAATATGTCCTTTGATTCATTTTTCAGTCAGTCTTTTCATAAATGCAGCCGTATTTTCCAGGGCATATCAGCCATGAGATGTCTCTCAGCTGCCTGGAGTTTTTGTTTTGTTTTTTCTTTCTACTGTCCACTGATTGCCAAATGATCTTCTAATGTTAGAGGGTTTTATTTCCTTCAGTCCTTTATAGAAAAGGCAGAACTGTTAGATAACAACAAAAGTCCGACCAAGTTAATTTTAACTATGTAATGATTTTATTAAATGATTCACAAAACTGGTAGAATTCCACGGAACAAGCAGAAAGATGCTACAGGGTTGAATGAAACACGTTATAATTGTCAGAAAAGGGCAGGTGGTGGTGGTGGGGGTCTTATGCAGATGACCTCACTAGTGCTGACCTGGAAATTCTAGAAAGATTGGTTTAAAATTCCACTTTGGGGAGGGGCTGAAAAGACTGGTTGGTTAGGTATTTTGTCCTGGTGGGGCTTGGCACTCCATGTAGGGTCTGTTACTATTTTTAACTGTCTGGAGCACATCTACAAATTTTGCAGTCCATGACTTAAGAGTTCCAATGTGGTTGCAAGATCTGGGGTAAATGACTTATTTTCCTTAAGACTGTATCTTCAATGTTAAACGCTTCCAGCTAGACTTACCAAGTGGGGTTTGTTTAGAATTAAATGAGAATATCTTTAAAACACTTAGCACAGAGTCTGATGTACTGTCAATGATATCAATCTGTATTTTTATTGTTTCGTAAATTTTATTCATTTTTTTTCTCTAGTTCTCTCCAAACAGTCAAATTACTTTAACAAAAAGAAACTGGGGTTACCCTCAAATCTGTATGAGTCCCCCTCTAAATGGATTTTCTGGCTCCCGGTAGATCTAAACCCAGTACAAATGCCTTATTCTGTGCCCTTGGATTCATACCTAAGCAATGGAAGGCAGGGTGCCAGATGGGAAGGCTACTAAAAGTGATCTTCCTGTGGGCACCCCGAAAAAGAATAAATAAAAGGCACAGGTCTCTAGCTGAAGAGAGAAGCCCACATGAAAAGCTAAATTATTAAAAGTTTTAAACAAGAATTGGAGACAAAAATAGAGTCATATCAACATTATTCCTTTCCAGTCCATCATCCTCAGAGCTTTCCAAAAAATAAATTTGATCATATCACTTCCCTGTCAAAAACATTCCAATTACCCTATGCCTCCCTCTACCCACCAACTTTTTTCAACAATCTTTATCTTCCTTGGCTTAAACCTTTAAGATACTCCAAGGTCAGGTCCTTTCTTTTTTTCCTCCCAAGAAGACCTAATTAAGGGCAAATGTCACTAGCTTAGCACTAGAGTTCACTTTGGGGATTTCCTTATCTTCTTCTTCCCCCAAACACACACACACAAATGCCTCATCTCTGTTTGCTATTTGCACACTGTAAAGAACTCACTACCTTGTACTTGTTGGTTAGGTTGAAAGTTTTCTAGAGCAAGCATCATGAAGACCTAGCTTTCTAGACATTCATAATGAATATAACTTCAGTGACTGCATCTAGATGACTGCAACAATGAGATTGCTTCCAGCTCAGCCTGGAGACTATAGGCCTGAATGTATTTTGCTAGGTTGGGATTATACAGGGAAGTGTGGGGAGGAACTGTAATGCAGCCACTTAAAAAATTCTGGGACTTTTCTAGTAATAATCCTGGATCCTGGATCTAGGATTCTAAGGAATCCTGAATTGAATGGATAAAGTAAGGGAATGGGAACAGAAGTAGGGCACTTTGTATGAGCATCTTCAAGACAGAAAGACAATATAAGTGACACACAAGTAAATGACACTGGTGGATAAACTAATATAAAGCTACCTAAATGTGTTCACATAGCATAAAAAGAAACAAAGCAAAAAATCCTTCAGTGAGGGCAATGTGAATGCTACCACAATGTTCCTGAGCATTACAAGCAGGCCACTTTGATCTCCATCTTCTTTGCTGTGGAAATTCAGTCTGTCTTAAAACAGTGTTCATCTACCACAGCAATTGATGCAATAATCTAATACATATGGCAGACAAGAAAACAAAGTTACATGGTTGAGTTCCTTATATTCTCTCTTCAAATACTGAATGTTCAATTTTAAGCAGCAAAAACTCTGCATTATTTTTCACCTCAAAAATTGCAAGTAATGGCTTTGACTCATTTGTATTTAGATATATCTGGCAACAACATTCAACAGCATTTACTACGTATTGGGCTGTGAAATAGTGAAAGATGACAGTCCTAAGAATTTACAGACTAGAAAGGAAAGGAGACTAATAATCACAATAAATGTTGTATGTTTACTCTAATACAGAGGATCAGGGAAGGCTTCTTAGAGGATGAGCAGAAATTAGCTAAGTAAAGGGGAAAGGGAGGAGGTTTTACAGGCAGTGAGAAGAGTAATAAAATAATAGCAAAAGAACTTAATTTAGTGCTATTATGTTCATGGATGAATAATTTAGATGAGTTCCCAAAGCAGGGTCATGATAAAATACAAAAAGGGACATTTAGTAACTACATTTATTCCAGTAAAAAGACATACTTTATTCTGATATGGATACTCTTCCTACTTTTGGGAAGTTCAAATGTCCTATCTTTCCCCCAAAATAATAGTGATAGCAGATGTAATTAAAAAAAAAACAAAAAAAAAAACCCAAATTTTAATGCAACGTGAGATTTTCAACCTTGTGTTGCTCCCCAAAGTTTACTAGTTTATGAAAAAGATATTTGTGCCCTTATTCTATACACAATTTTTTTCCTTTCTCTTTTTGATCAAAAACCGCAATACTCAAAAAGTTGTCAGGGAGCTCTCATTTGTTAGTCCAGAGCAAACTGAGAAACATTTGAGCTGAGGAATGGAAACATAAATCCCCATTCCTTTGAAATTCTAGTTAGTTGTCCAATAGTTACCTCTCTAGAAAGTACTTTCTGAACTCCTACACCGTTTCCAAAGATCAGACACTTGTTTTTATCTGCAAATTTATTTTGCAATCGGGTTCATTTTCTGGATGTTTTAAAATAGAATTCCTAAGACTTCTTGATTAAATATTATCTAGGTTTTTGAAAATAATTTGATAGTATGAAAATGCTAGCTAATGTATGTATTTGAATGTTTGCTCAGTACTGGAGACAGAAGGAAATCATCTCTAAATAATGTAAAATACAAGCACAGAACTGAAAATTACTAGCAAGAAACAATTTGCACTAAGGCTTACATTTAAGCTTATATTTATTTTCCTTTTTTAAATGTGTGCTCCCTAGATCCACTAGGTAAAAGTAATTTCTTAAATCTATCTTTTAAAGGAATGATTTGTGGGAAGCACACACATATGATAAAAAATGTTTGGGGAGTTACCTTTCACGAATATATGGGTTAAAAAAGATATCAGAAGACCTTGTTCTAGGGCTATAGAGATGTCAAGGATTTACTTCTGCTTTGTTTTCTTCTTTTTGAGTAGTAAACGAGGTGAAGCAAGTATCATGAAGTTTATTTTTAAGTCCAATTCTAGAAGACAGAAAAGTACTTTATTTACCATAATTTTGGCTCATTTATGCAAAGAAAATGCTCTCTCAAAAGTTAATGCTTTTAACAATACTATCTTCAAAATATTTAATTTTTTTCACATGTAACTAACAAATGTTTATGACTAAAAAAAACCCTGTTCTATTTTCAAACTCAGTAACATATAAACACTAAAATTTTTTTCTCCTTCCGCTTTATAACAAGTCTTATTTTTGCTTCATTTCTATACTCTTTGGCTCAGTATTTAAAAAAATAAACAAGAAAACTCAAAGTACCATGTTTTGCAATATTGATGACCAACTAAAGCTCAGGATATTTATTTCCATCTGGTGGAGTTCAACTTCTGCCTCCTGTTTGCTTTCTCCATCTGCCTGCCTCACCATCCTTTTTTTTTTTTTAATCCCCCACCCCCCTTTAAGCTTTTTCTTCCTCCTGCAGCTCTTTTTAACCCTGTCTTAGGCCTGATCGGTTCAGTAAGCTATGCCTTCATACCAGTCTGTTTAAAAAGCTCTGCAAGTAGGGTTTCAAGTAACTTCAATGTCTTCATCTAATTCTTTCAAAAGCTCCCAATTTTATCTTCCTCTGTTTTATACAGCGGCAGAACTTAGACTTGGGAAAAAAGTAAACTATCTTTGGTTTTGTGTAAACACGATGTGAGATACAGTATGCAGTTTTGTTGTTGTTTTTTTAAATATAGACCAAGCTTTACAGGATTCGAGTTAGTCTACCTTCAACTGGCTTTGCTATCAGCATTAAACTGGATTCTGTAAGGTCCCCACTCTAGTCTCCTGACTCCTGAAGTTACCGCAACCACAAAGAAAACTTTTACGTAGACACCCCCCCCCGCCACTTCTCCCCCGGCATAGCGCAGAAGCTGCTCCGCAGGCTTTGGCGGTACCTCTACGAGAAGAACCGGGTTCCTAGAATCTGCAGAATACTCCGTAAAAGCTGCTTTCCTCGGCTTTTCCCCGGACCCACACTGAGTGCTTCACCGACCTACAACTCGGGCACCCGCACCCCACCACTCTGCACGCTGCTCCAACTTGTGGAGCAAGTCACGTAGACCTGGAGCGGGGACCCGACGTAAACGAGTATGCGGCGCCACCAGCTTGCAACCGATCCGAGCAGTCAGCACACCCGTGGACAGACTTAGCAAGGCGGCCTTTATCTGCACTAACCCACCCCACAGGCTAGCCCGAGCCACGCTCTCTTACCGAGGATGCGCTGGCTCAACGCCCGGAGTAGCTGAGGCGGGAGGGAGGAGCTAAAGTGAGGGCGGAGCTTTCACACGCGCACCCTCTGTTTCCATCGCCCGCTCCTTGCGGCCCCCGCCCGCCGCCACGGCCCCGCAGTCTCCGCCGCCACTCGGGGTTTATTTGTTTACAAGCGGATTACGTCAGCTCCACCCTCTCTTCTGTCTCTGGACCCGCCCCATAGCCCTCTTTTCCCGCCCCCTCCGGCTCCGAATCTGTTTGCGTCACAATGGTGTGATCTCCGGATTGGCTAGAGTCGGCCGTCACGCTCCATCTACGCCACTTCCTTTCCGAGAGCTATAAAATGTGCCGCACGGCACCTGCACCTCTTCGTCCCTTGGTGCTGGAAATGCAAGTGTTTGGAGCATCGGAGGCTGCGGAGCTGGAGGCGGAGGCGGCTGGGGAGGTCCGAGCGATGTGACCAGGCCGCCGTCGCTCGTCTCTTCCTCTCTCCTGCCGCCTCCTGTCTCAAAAAATAACTTTTTTTTCACTATAAAGAAAGCAGAAGAAAAAAAGTAGCCGCCCGCCCCTCACGCCCTCTCTTCCTCTTAGCTCTGACCAGTGAGGGAGCCCGGGGTGGCCGCTCCGCTGTCGGGGCCGCACCGCCGAGCCCCGGCCGCCCCGGGCCGCCCCCGCCCGCCGCCCCCATGCATTCCTTCTACACCCGGGCCGCCACCATGATAGGTGAGATCGCTGCTGCCGTGTCCTTCATCTCCAAGTTTCTCCGCACCAAGGGTCTCACGAGCGAGCGACAGCTGCAGACCTTCAGCCAGAGCCTGCAGGAACTGCTGGCAGGTGAGCGGGCCGCGCCGGCCGGGGGACCGGGGAGGCACTCTGGCCGCACACCCGTGGGTTGGAACCGGGACCGGCCGGTCGGGGCCGCGGGAGTCTCGCCAGCGCCCCGGGCCGGTCGCGCTCGGGACCCACCGCGGGAGCGGGGCTGGCGCCCCGGGCGGCCGCTAACGGCGGGTCCGGGGGAGGGCTTGGGGGCTGGGCCGAGGGCGCCCCCTCCCCGCACGGCTTGCGAGCGGAGGGTGAAGAAAACCGACGCGCAACAAAGAAACTAATGCCCACCGAAGCGGGAGCTGCGGTCCTCGGACCGTCAGCGGATTTGGGGACAAAGGAGGCGCGGGCATCGGGGCTTGGTTCGACGCCCCCCTCCCTCCCTCCCAAATCCCTTCCAGCCGTTGCGGACTTGGCGGCCCGGCCCGTGGGTGGGAAGCCGCGCCGCTGCCCGGGAGGCAGCTCGGTCCGGACGGACGTGCCACCCCCCCCTCCACCTCGGCCCATTAATCATCGGATTTGTCACCGGTACAATTACAGCCCTGCCCAAAGCGTGGTTTAGGGTTGCTTGTTTTTCTTCCCTTTGGGGTTAACAGTCCGGCGGCGCTTCTCCTTCGAAGCCGTAAAGCCCATTGTGTGCGGCCGGGGTGGGGTGGAGAAAGTAAACAGGTTCCCTCCCGGCCGCGGGTGTCATCCGGCCGCCGGGCTGCCCGAGGCAGTGCGTGGGAGTCGTGTTTTGGCGGCTCAACCAGTTGGTTCCTGGAGCTTGTTTTGCCCTGAAATCCTGGGGTTCACAAACCCTGCGGGTTCCTTCTCCTTCCCCTCGCGCGCGCAGCAGCGAACGCAATACCGACCCCTGAAAACAACAACAAAAGTGATAGTTTTCTTTTCCACGCAAAGGAGCCGGCGCAAGAAGCAAACTGCGGCGGGAGCTAAGAGTTCCCATCTAAGTATTCTGTCTCTGTTCTTTTCTTCCGTAGAACATTATAAACATCACTGGTTCCCAGAAAAGCCGTGCAAGGGATCAGGTTACCGTTGTATCCGCATCAACCATAAAATGGATCCTCTGATTGGACAGGCGGCACAGCGGATTGGACTGAGCAGTCAGGAACTGTTCAGGCTTCTCCCAAGTGAACTCACACTCTGGGTTGACCCCTACGAAGTGTCCTACAGAATTGGCGAGGATGGCTCCATCTGTGTGCTGTACGAAGCCTCACCAGCAGGAGGTAGCACTCAAAGCAGCAGCAGCGTGCAGATGGTAGACAGCAGAATCAGCTGTAAGGAGGAACTTCTCTTGGGCAGAACAAGCCCTTCCAAAAACTACAATATGATGACTGTATCGGGTTAAGATATAGTCTATGAAAGAATCCTCTTATAATGAATGGATAAATTGATTTTGGCTTTGGGTGGGCTCCTCTTGGGGATGGATTATGGAATTTAAACCATGTTACAGCTGTGAAGATCTGGCACAAGATAGAGTGGTAAAAAATTTTTTTTAAGTAACAGTGCCATAGTTTGGACAGTACCTTTCAATGATTTACTAGCCTGTGAGTCCAAGTTCAGTGATCACTTTATTTGCTAGGGAGTGAAGTCCTAGGGTGGTTTCAGTTTCTCCCAGATGTTATACTTAAATTTTCACATCAGTCCCTTGAAGACAAATCTGTATTTCAAAAAATCTTTCTCTGCAGTAGACCTTGCAGAGGAAAATTTGCACTATTACACTTGAAAATTGTTAACCTTTTTGGCAGCTCAGTAGGAAAGTTCAACATTTTAAACATGGTAGTACTGGAAATTTTATGACAAGACTTTTACCTAGCACTTAAATATGTATAAATGTACATAAGACAAACTAGTAAGCATGACCTGGGGAAATGGTCAGACCTTGTATTGTGTTTTTGGCCTTGAAAGTAGCAAGTGACCAGAATCTGCCATGGCAACAGGCTTTAAAAAAGACCCTTACAAAGACACTGTCTCAACTGTGGTGTTAGCACCAGCCAGCTCTCTGTACATTTGCTAGCTTGTAGTTTTCTAAGACTGAGTAAACTTCTTATTTTTAGAAAGTGGAGGTCTGGTTTGTAACTTTCCTTGTACTTAATTGGGTAAAAGTCTTTTCCACAAACCACCATCTATTTTGTGAACTTTGTTAGTCATCTTTTATTTGGTAAATTATGAACTGGTGTAAATTTGTACAGTTCATGTATATTGATTGTGGCAAAGTTGTACAGATTTCTATATTTTGGATGAGAAATTTTTCTTCTCTCTATAATAAATTGTTTCTTATCTTGGCATTTTAATCAATCTCTTGTCATGATTATAGTGTTCAGCTAAAAGCAGTATATTTTTCAGACGACTTAAATTCACTAAGCTATGTGAATGTCAGTTGCACACTGGTCATGCTGAGAAACATTTGATAAGTGACTGAAGATGGCCTGTATACATATTTAGGTGTTAGTGGAAACACAAGGGTGACACGTTTTTCTAGAAAAAATACGAAGTCTAAACATGGACCCATTCCCATGAAGTGAGGATGAGACAAAGGGTAACATCTACCAAAAAGAAAGGATTGCATTTTACTGCTTCCCGTTGAAGTGAAGATATAGATGTTTGTTCCATTCTGCCCACCTTTGAAAAACATTTATTTTGCCCATTGGATTTCTTGTTCTGTTACAAAATCCTGGGCAACTGACCCATAGTCTTAAAGAACAGGCTAATTACAGAGAGATTGGTTGCTTTTTGCTTTTCATCAGCTGCAAGATTTACATAAATCATTAAACTCTGGAATTCAACGAAAGGTATGTTTGTGAATTTTATTTTCAAAAGTTGAAATGCTGAGTTCTATTCCTCATTTTCAGACTTATTTCTGATAAATTCTAAGATCCTAACTGAACATTGAGTTGGAAGCATAGATGACGCCACTACCTCAAATGATAAAGCCTTGATAATTCTTTGCTTGTAGAGAGGGTAAGCAATGGTTTATAAGTGGAAAATTGGAGTATCTACACAGTTAAGTAACAGCACATAGTAGCTTTTACTTTTCTGGTACAAAGTAAGCATGTTCACACTGGAAGTCAATAATTACCTGAAATCAGTAATCCTAGATTTGACAATTTATTCCTACCTATAAAATTATTGTGATAGTAAACTTACACAGGAATACACAACGGAACATGCAGGTGTTTGGAGTACAATTAGCTTTTGTATTTTATTGGCAGACCATCCTTGAGAGTTTGAATTCTATAGCATAAGGATTACCATTGCCAATTATTAAGGTCTTTTTTTTTTTTTTTCCCCAGTCTGTTTCTTGGAAAAGTGCCCTCAGTTTTTCAAACTTGCATTTGCCTAAATAAACTGTAGTTTTTATATAAGTCTCATTCTAGTACTGAATACTACTATTGTTTACCCACTGTGTTTGATCTGCTGACTTCTTGAATCTAGGTAACTGGAAAAAAATTTTGCACACTATCGTTGGGGCCTAAGGCAAAGTCAGGATGACTTATCATTTAGAAGTATATTTTAGTACCTAAAGCTTTTTTGATCATAAAACCTTTTTTCAACTGGATAATTGTGTTTAAAGATCTTAACTTCACTTTTTTTGGTACTTAAAAAGTTTGGTGGGAAGAGAACTTATTCAAGACATTTTAGAATTCAGGTGATGTCTGGCATGTAAGGAACTGTTAAGTTCCTCTTTTAAAAAAGCGGGCTTCACTGAAATGTTTCTTGTGACTTTAACCATGTTTTCCCCAGGCAGTTGTACAGTATCTGATATTTCTTACTCATTGCTTCTGGGGAATGTTTTGCCTATATTTTCATAAATATATTTGAGGGTCTGCTGTGTGTGTACATGTCATTTATACCAGTTGTGTACTGTTTGGTAGGTGTATAATTTATAAGGCTTTTATACTGAGTTAAAGTGGTTTTTATTAGAAATGGTTTTAAGAAAGTATAATTGCTTTCAGAATTATTCATTGCCATTGGAACCAGAAATGCATGGTTACTGGCAGTAAGTTTAATTGGATATGTTATTTTGTGAGTTTTAAAAGTTGAGATATTGTTTCCTTTTCTCCAAATGTTGTATGTACTGTTTTGCTTTATAATACTGAAGGCTCAAAGTGGATTGTATGGCAAACATTATCTTAGTTCATTGGGATAATGTGGCTATTTCCCCATGCAATCTGGAATGGGAATCACATGTCCTTACCCTTAATTTGCAATAGTTCTGTTAATAATAGACTGGAAAGGCCACTAAAAATTTACTTTCTGGTACTGTTGAGCAAATGGTTTTCTTACATCACTATAACACGAAAATTGCAATTAACTTTGTGTATGTAATTAAAGATCATGGAATTGGCCTTCAAGTTAAAAGGAAGAAGTATTCCTGACTGGTCTAGTATGTAATAACCAAAAGATTTTAGGCTCAGGCTCCCTTTAATCTTGCATAAGCTATTAGATTTTTTTCCTGGGTGATCTTTAATATTTCTGGGACTCTTTGCAGAAGAGAGATATAACTGAAACAGTATTTTGTGCATCAAAGTTTAGGGATAGTTCCTCCTTTGAATCTGTATTTCAGGTGATCTGATGGAAGGTATTGATTAGGTGGGGAGAATTTGTCAATTGTTTTATCTGTGCACACTCGTGTACATCAAAAAAATGCACTTTGGCTTGTTTAATGTGCATAGATTTCTTATTTACTTGAAGGTATATAGATTGCAAAGTTTAGTCTCATTTTTCAGTTTTTGCTGCCAAAATACAATGGTTTCTTACGTTTGGAAATTACTATGAAAAAATCTTGTATAGTAAAATGGTTTGTTCTTCTAACTAAACAACTGCTTAATTGAGTCATACTTTATGAAGTTACGCTTTCTGGTTATTGTTATAGATTTTTATATTTTCTTCCGAGAAGAGCATAAGGTAAAAGGAACGTTGATAAGCAAATTCTTAACTTTCGTATTTGTGAGACCTCCTAAACAAGTATGCCTAAATAGTGATGATTGACACCATTACCTCAACAATTTATGGAGTATAGTTGGCATCAGTTGTTTCGGTTTTTTTCAACTGCAGTTTTAACATGGCTTACCCATTTCTTTTGGCATTGCTTAATGTGTCAAACAGGAATAGAAAAATGATGAGACTTCTAGACATAGAATTATAATTTTTTTTAATGCTGTCAGCTCACAGTTGAATAACAAGGAACATTTTAGAGTTCTTGACTTTTACGTGAGCCTTTTTCTGATACTAGTTTAGTGTTGAAGACACATTGAAACAGTGAACTAAGTGATTCTTGTCTAGGGCTGGGCAAAAAAAGGATGGGGGAAATGAAAAGGGAAACAACTGAAATAGATTTAAAGGACTAGTATAATAATGTGTTTGCTGTGATAGATATATATGATATATATATATATATCATATATAATATATATAAATATATCTGTATATGTTTATTTACAAATCTCAAGAGAGATTTGTTCTGTACAGTCCCAGCGCAGAGCGTTTGAGAAATAACCCTGTAGCGGGGGGGTCTGTCAAATCTGCGACAAAGTCTGCATTCAGTTTGTTTGTGAACATGCAAGTCAAAATGTTGGTAAGGTTTATGGCCCATATTAAGTGGAAACTGGGCATGGGAGGAGGGCGTTGGAAGCATTTAGAAAGCATACTCCTAAAGGCATTTTAAATCAAATAAAATGCCTTTGTTTCAGAACGTTATAAAGGGAGAATATTCTTTAATCTGTGACAAACTATTTGAAGATGATTGCTTCTTTCCTTGTAACTTAAGTTGTGAAGACCACTTTGACCTCATTCTTGATGAAAAAAGGATAATTAAGCATGGACCAGACACCCAGACACCTAGCCTCACAATAGGGACCACCAGGAAGGAAAAAACAGTGGAGTTAACTTTATTTCTGTATTTAGAAAAAAATACATCAGACATGATTTCAAATTGCAACATAAGTAAAACACCTAGTCACTCCTGGATGCATTTGCTTTTCATTCTCCTGTTATGTCATCTCCAAAGTTATTTTCTGTCATTCTTTTAAAATGTTTTTATATGCATTTTCATGTATGCATGCAAAAAACATAATTATAAATGAATATACATATATTAGAGCTTGACTAAAAATTACCTTGATAAGTACACAGTCATCCAGAATGTTTTGATAGGATTTTTTCTAGGTTATTATTGCTAAAATAGATGAATGCTTGCCTTCTCAATAATAACTCATGATTACTGTGTTTTTAAGTGATAAGTCTTAAAATGAGAAGCTGCTGTAGCAAACTAAACAAGGTTTTGTTGCTGAATTTTAGTTTGTAGGCTTAATTCCTTGTTTGTAAAATTAAGACATCTTTTACAAGCAATAGAAAAACAATAGTTAAGTGATAATTCAAATTTTGGGTGCTCATATTCACTATGCATTAAAATTCACATTTCTACATGTTGAAATTCACATTTTTTTTTAGCAATTTTCTTTTGACATTAAAGGACCATTGCAAGATTTTCATTTATTTACCTGGTTTTAAAGAATGGAGTTAATGTAGTTGTCCATGAGTAATTAAACCTGAATTCCTTATCCTTTTTCCTCTTGTACTGTGTAATCCCTACATTTTCAGGAAGGAAAGATGACAAATTCAAAAAGATTCTATCCACAACCATAAACCTAAAATGGCATGATTTTACCGTTGGACTATGAACAGAATTGAATGTATTTTCTAATCTTGATTTGTGGCAATTTTGTCCCTTCAGGTCAATAGACTTAAATGGAGTTTTACTTCCTATAGATTGCACTTAGGAACCTTCTGGTTACCAATGTCCATTTTTATTTGACCTCCCGACTACTGGGTAAGGTTGGCAAGTAGGTGGAGGAGAGTATTTCTTAATTTTCATTTTATGGATGGAGAAATGACCACTGTGGCCCAGCTGGCTGAGCTGGATGAGATGTAGGCCATGTAAAGACCAAGGATCCAGGTTCCAGATCAAGACAAGGGCCTCAAAACCAAAAGTAAAACCTGAGGTTTAGGGATTTTAAGTAACTTGCCCCAAACCCAAATAGCTGATAAATAACTAATTCCGAAGATGAACTCTGAGCTCTCTGATCTCAGAACCCAAGCTCTTAACTATTGGTCTCATGCATAATACATTTATTTTCTTTTTCATTGTTGGGATGTGCATCTTTTAACTTCTCATTGCTAGTTCACCATCTTTGGTCATTTTCAGTCTTGAAACCCTTCCAGTCTCCATGCCCAGGGGGCACAGAACTGTCTTAAAACCAGGCTTCTTCGTTTAGGATTTAATAGAAAAATACTAGGCTTGGACTCAGAAGAATGAGTTGGAATCCAGGCATGTACCAGCTACCAGGTGTGACTTGGGATAAGTTGCTTAGCATCTTAGACCATCACTCCATATATAAACTGAGAATAGAAACCCGTTATCAGGGTCAAACATGCAGCAATGAATGGCTGAATCCTCTCCATCCTGGAGGCAAATAGCACAGATTGTTGATTTCTTAAAAGTTTGGTGATGTCATTGTAATTTTGAATTTTCTTGAAAAGTCTACTTTCCTTTAGCCAGAAGTGCAGGAAATATACTTGTGGTTTTTGGGTGTTTTTTCTAATATAAATATGGAAAAGGAAATAAACTGTTACTCCATTTTTCAGGGTGGAAACAGATAAACCCAGCCTTGTATGTTTATTTTACAGACTTTTCCTGAGTTGCGTCCTTAACATTGTGGTTTTCAGACCTCATCTGTCAGTAAAGGACAAAAAGAAGGAATCCTTCAGATCTTTTATCTTTATTGAAGATAGCTTACATTAAGACATGGCGTGGCACTACCAAACATAGGCACCCTGTACAAGGCATGTTTGTATCTGTTGTTAAAGGTCACACCACAACTCTGCTGCGTAAGTGATTTGACTTTTCCTCACGCTCGCAGTCCTTCAAGCCATTTGTATTTGGCCATGCTTCTGCAAGAAATTTTCGAACAGTGGTTTTCAAACAGAATTCAGTGGTTCTCAATCCCTTCTTAATCTAGTGTTGTGAGTGCTTCCTTGGCTGCAGAGAGAAGCAGCCTTCTTAGAAGTTATCAGTTTGGGTTTGAGTTTCTGCTTGTGATGTAACCTGATGCAACGTTTACTTGAGTCGCTAATAATGTAATTGATTTCTTCTAGTCAGTCATAAATGAATCAGCAGTCACGTGTTCTTTTTAGTTTAAACTCATGTCTCTTTTTCTAGGTGACAATATGTTTATTGAAGAGCATGCTGCTGGGTTGTATATAGTATTACTGCATAGCTGAGTGAAGTGGAGGCTTTGCTAGAAGAGCTTCTTGCTAATTTATTTTGCAATAGTATAGGAAACAGAGGGCCCCATTCTTAAAGGAACCTTGTGAGACTTAGAGGCAAAATCCTTTTGACCCTTACAGAAGTCTTGCATCTTAAAGCTCCTGTGTGGCTCAGGGCCTGCTTGGAGTTATGTGTAGCCTTATAAATTAGACACTGTGTTTGTATAGTGTTTACGATTGTGATGTAAGAATAAGAGAACTAATTAAAGTTAGGTGGCCACTGTTGTCAGAAGAATAACTATCCCTTGAGATAGTGGTGATTATAAGTTGTAGAGATGGAGCCCTTACTTACATAATACTGAAATAATACATATGAGCTTTCCTCCCTAAATCCTGGATTCTTGCATTTCTCCCAGACACTGTCCTTTAAGTCTTCTGGGATCCTTCTAATGTTTAAGAGGTGATTTGATGATTTTTCTCTATCACAGTCATTTAACAAGTGTTGACTGCGTTCCTCTTTGTGCCAAGTACTGTGCTAATAAAGCGTTGAAGATGCCGAATAGGCGCGCTCTCTGTCAAGGGACTTAGAGCCAGTGGCAGTGGAAAAGTTACCAATCAAAAGCAAAAATTGGATTTGTGACATGCTCAGGAAAGGGAAGTGATGAGTGATGTCTTAAGAGCTATAATTGAGTTGACCCCCACAGAAAGTCTTCCCAGGGAAAGAGACACTTGAGCCTTAGCTCAAGGATGAGTGGGGATTTAAGTGAAGAAGTTAGGGAGGAGGAAAACAGTGAGCACGAAATCTGGCTGGAGACAGAGTGGTGTGGGTGGGAGGAACTGAAAGAAGACCTGTGTGAAGAGTGGAAGGGAATTACTAGAGTGAGGCCACATCACCTGGGGTTTATAGACAGAATGACCATACAATTTGGTAAGTACATTTATCAACCAAAAGGTGACCTATTGAAAGGAAAACAGTGCTGCTAATAATTAAACCCAGATTGTAAGCTTTAGCCAGGTCACTTTTCCAGGTCATGTTAGAGTATTATCTCTGAAGAAGGACTTAACAACCAGCAACAAACATGTCTGCTTAGTATAAGCGCATCAAGGAATTAGAATACGCTATCCAGTCCAGAAGGAACTCAAACATGATGTTTTTAGAAGTGTTTTTATGATTTGTTCTTGTATAGAAAATGACTTTCTTGTTTTAAAGGGTCCTTCTGGAAAGGTGGGGGTTAGAGTGAGCTCTTAGCTGGAGATTGTTTCATGGTTGTATGAATCAGTACAAATTCATGCATTTCTTTTTACTTCCTCTTGTTAAAGCTGTTGTCATTTTTGCATTGTGTTTATTCAAATAGAGTTAAAAGCAGTTTCATCATAGGGTTGCATTTTGAATGTGAATCACCTCTTACATGTAACTTTCAAGACATTACGTATTTTTTCTTTAAATTGATGTATAATTTTTAGACTGTTAGATACATGGAGTTCAGTGAATTTTGCATACCCATCCACACCCTGATTAAGAGACATTTCTGCCACCCCCGAAAATTCCCTTTTGGGGCACTGAAAGTTTAAGAAATATAGTTATGGAGCCAGGGCTCAAGTTAGAAATGAGTTGTTTTTCCCTGTCCTTTTTGTAACTATTTTTGCTTCCTAAACATGCGGTAATGGTTACTTTAAACATGAAACAAATTGTCATCAGAAGAAACTGTTGCCTTTCAACTGGCGATGATTTCGTGGTTGCTAATATAGTAAGTACATCTCAGCCCAATTTGCTATGGCTTTTTAATCTCTTGAAGTGAATAGTAAAATTGAGTCATATTCCTATCACTGACTCATAAACTTACTAAGGATTGCCTGGTGTGTATTATTAGTCCTAAACTTCAGAATCTTGATCTGTTGAAGAAGATTGTGATAATGCCAAATTTACATAATATCTCTTTTTTTCGCCTTTCAACCTCATTATGTCACTGTAGTAGGTTTTGAATGTAGTAGGTATTGAATGTGCGTGTGTATGTGTATGTGTGTGTGTGTAACTGAGCTCTGGCCTCCTTCAATACTTCCTTTCATCTCCAAATTTTCAAGCCCAGTTGCCAAAGAGCAGTTAGAATATTGACCTAAGTTACAGCACAATTAGTTGTGAAATTGATTAAACTCAAGGACTTTGTGTCACTGTCTAAAGATTCTTGAATGCAGAGCTAGAAGGACACGTGCTAAGAAGACTGTTATTGAGTTAGGAATCTAGTGGGGGCATAGGAAAAGGAGATAAATCACTAGTGATTGAAGTGGGTAGGGGGATGAACTCCTTTTTCCCTATAAATTTATTGTCTGCCTGGAATCTGGAATAGATCCCAAATTAATTTTTTTTCCTGGGAAGGACATTATGCTGAGCTAGGCCTTGACTGCCAAAGAAATGGTGATTTGTGATGGTGAGGATGGTGAGCCCTTTGCGATTCTTTCAGTGGCATCATACCTAATATTTCAGTACCAGTCGCACTTTTTTTCCTATACTCCATTTTAGAAAGAATGGCAATTCAGTGACTGGAAGGAAGGTTAATTCCAGATGTGGTCTAATCCATTTCCCATTGGAGAAGCCCAAACTGATTATATATTCACATTACTTGTATATTTCTGGTTTGTTGTTTTTTTAAGTTTCATGAATTAAGCATTGGAGAAGTCAGTATGGTATTTCATTGTAAACATTCTCAGCATTTTCTCTTCTTTCCTACTTTATTGCTCTTACTGACACCTCTTCCCAACCGCACCAGGCCACACTGCAGACCTGCTACTGCTGCCCGGCCTCTGTCAAATGCTGCCCTGATGCTTCAGGTTCTACCTGCGAACCGTCACTGACTCTTGTCACAAGCCTTTATGCACTTTCCATTTTTTCATTATAGTAACTCATTCTTCACATTAACATAGCCTTACATGCATAGATTCCCCTTTCCTCAGATATAGGTCAGCACACCGTGCCCGCCACCAGATCACCAAGGGTTCTTACCACTGTCCAGTGGGCTCCGCCACCCTTACAAGCCTTTCTGAGAAGACATTTTTTACTATGGTTATCTTGAATTCTAAGAGGTTGTGATGCAGCACTGTCATATGACTTGCTCAAGACCATACAGCTATGGGACTCTTTGAGGCTAGAATTCAGGCTGGTCAGAGTTCAAGCACCAGTTCCTAGTGAATTATCACCTCCTGGAGCACTGCTTTCAGATTAGCACAGTTGTTTGCATTCACGTCTGCTTTTCCCATTAGATAGGATAACTTTATTATTTTTTATTTCAGTGACAGAATATTACGTGCTAACATTATATAAAGTGTACCCCAGAGTAAATCCACCTCTGTCTGTAATACATTAATTTCACCACTATTTCAGCTTTTCCTTTTCTATACAACGAATCCACTTTGCCAGCCCACCCTCCCCCATAACTTCCTGCAATCACCAATTTGCTTTTATTGACTAAAAGTCTATTGTTAGATTTAGTTCATTTCTCAAAAGTCTGTTTTTGTTTGGTTTAGTTCATCTGTTTGCTTGGTAACTTTTAGACCAGAGCTCTAGAAGAGCCTGAAATCAGTTATTCTATGCAATCATAAATATTTATCGAGCACTTACTATGTGCCCATAGTCCGGCACGTGGAGATTCTGTAGTGACCCGAACAGCAGCCCCTGTCCTCCCAGTAGGAAGTAAGCAAGTCAGTAAAGTGTGAGCTGTATCAGATGGTGCTAGTAGGAAGGGGCAAAGCTGCTGTGAATCTTGTACCTGTTGTGAAACTGTGCAAGGGCTCTCCAGGGAGACAGGGGGTGCTGGGGGAGGGGGTGCAGGGGCGGGGATGGAAGTTGCTATTTTAAGTAAAATAGTCAGGGAAGGCTTCACTGATAAGGTGATTTTGAGCAGAAACTTGAAGGAGATTCAGAAAAACAGCCTAGGGAGGTATTTGGGAAAAGAACATTCCATTCAAATAATTGAATTCCAAAATTCTTTCAGACTCACCTCTCTTCCAAAACATAATTAAAACTGGGCATTCTCACTCTATTAATTAACCTAGTTTATTCTCCTGGTCACTTCTTTAGTTTCTTTGGTTATTGTATGTCAGAGGAATCAACAAAACTTTGATGACGGGAAAACTCGCCTGGATTTATTTTCTCTTCTCCTTTTTAGAGTCACAAATCATAATTTACAGGCTGATAAGAAGACCTGAATCTGAAAAAGAAAGGAAAAAA
Organism: Solenodon paradoxus; assembly: GCA_004363575.1. Classification (NCBI taxonomy): domain Eukaryota; kingdom Metazoa; phylum Chordata; class Mammalia; order Eulipotyphla; family Solenodontidae; genus Solenodon; species Solenodon paradoxus. The sequence continues at coordinate 4,808 of RJWH01001964.1, read as the reverse complement.
TGTCTTCTTTATTTAAAATCTCTACAATGAATATGAAATGAGAATTGATGTGGGTATAATGATACAGGCTCAGCCAGATGATGTGTGTTTTGTTAGGATGTATAAGTAGGCAAGCCAGCAAATACTGAAAACTAAAAAGGTTTTCTGGCTGATGTTTAGTTAACTGGAAGTCAGTTATCCAAAATACCTGTTCCTTACAGAATCTGAGATTACAGTAGAAGCTTGTTATCACTTAGAACCCCTGGCCTTTCATGACTGAAAAAGGATATAAAAGCTATATTACCCTCATCATACACTCCCTCAAAATCATGGAATACTTACTCTTTTAAGGTACCTGACCTATTCTTGAGTTACAGAAAGTCCCTGATGGTAGCTTATCCAAAGGACATTTCTCTGATTCCCCTTACCCACTTAACCTTATCAAAGATGGACGCAGACGTATTTCCCCAAATATATTTCACCATGAAGTCTACCCTCCTCCATGCTCTGAGCCCAACAGGTAAGAAATCTCCTTGAAAACTGTTTGAAACTTACTGTATTCATCCAGTCTAGTTGGTTTTTCTTTTGCTGTATAAACATTGGTTGAGCAATTTTTGGTGTTTCAAGTGTGATTCTAAATCACCAAGATATAATTCTCCCTCATGTGTTGATGAAAAGGAGGTAGAAACATCAGTTTCTGAGTTTAAGATAGCATTCTCCAAGATCCCAAATATTAACCAAACTAATTTATGGACACTTTGACTAAAAATGGTGGGGTGCGATTATGGGAACTGGAGAAGAGAATGAATGAAAAAAGGGAAACTGTACTTTGAAAAGCAATGGTAATATGCAGGATTTCGTGTAGAAATAGAAATTTTACCCAAAGCAAACATTTACCAACGATGCCAGGGAACCTTTTAGGGGGACTCATTTAAAGAGATTCTTCAACCCCCAAACTTGTTTTCATAAATGATAATCTTATATTGCTTAATTATCTCAGAATTTTGTATGTATTTGCATAATGATGATAGGCTCACAAACAAAATCCCCAAATGTTAAATTTGGGAACCCAAGTAAAATAACCATGCTAATTTGGAATTCGGTATCATGGATACAGCTCGTGATTATAGCTTTGTGAGTCTGCTAATAATATTTATTACAATAATCTGTGATAGCTCCCAGATTTCTCAGATTCATCTGTGCAGATTAAAGTTTATTCCCTTATCAAAATGCTGGCCAGGATTCTCTGGCTATGAAAGGTATGTTTTTGCCCTTCTGTTTTCATGAAAAGAGTCTTGCCTTCATTTCTTAATGAGTGTCCTTTGTTTTCCTTCCACCTACTCACACTGAACTTGTCAACTTAGACAGGAAAACACTGCTGTGTAGAATAAAATAAAAAACATAGAAACGTGTGGTCGGACAAACTTATTTTGCAACTTAGTCATTTGATGTTAACACTTTGTGTGAGGCAGTAATTGAAGTTCTGATAAAGCTAATTAGACTGGGGTTGCTTAGTTGACTAGATCATCATTAAAAGGTATTAGGGTGTTATCAGAGAAAAAATATATTTCAGTATCTTGAGTGCAATTCTCTTGCCTAATGTAGTCTTTTTTGTTTTCCTGTGAAAACTTACTTTACTAGAAATGTATTTCAGGGGGACAAAACAAAAACCAACTGGGTAGTAGGTGTGTGGATGTGGTGGTACGTGTTTGCTGGGGCATAAGAGTGGGTAGAGGGTTGGCATTAGATAGCTTAAAATTCAAGAAATGGTGCAAAAGGGACATTTCTGCATCTAGTGAGTGTCACTTGTGTTTGCCTTCTTAAATGAGTGTAGGGAAAAAATGTAATTAGTTTTTTAAAAATATATACATAAACACCTATAGTTTTAAAATGTTTTTAAGCATAGTTTTTTAAAATGTTTAAATATATACACACACATATATAGTTTATTCTGCTGTCTGGCCACTGATTTTGATAAAAGAAATGGAGAAAAAGAAATGGAGAAAAAAAATTTCTTCACCCTACTATCATCAATCACACCAGAAAAATACCCCACTATGTACATCACATTTAAAGCCTTACCCTTTTTTATTTAGACTAAATACCTGAAATAGGAAGTTTTTGAACCAGGAAGGTAGATTTTTCTTAGTTGTTCAAATCACCAACTTGTAGGGAGTGCCTGTGCTCAGACTCTTAGAGGAATTGAGTTCCATTCATGTTGGAAACAGCAGTATACCAACTGGCCTATGGACCAGGCCCTGGCCATACCATGGTGGCGGTGAAGTCCCAGAAGCTACCATATTAAAAAAGGATGAAATAGCAAATTGAATCTGGCATCACAGAAAGAAGGGGTGATGTTAAAAACCTGCTTTTTAAAATTACACCTAGTTTGAATACCCATCTAAGAACTTGGCATCCAAGATGGTAATGTAGAAACACTAACTGTGGGATGGTACTGCCCTTGTTCAAAGGATGAAGACACTGAGGCTGTTGTACCCACTCAAGGCTGCTTTACATGGGACTCATTTTTTCAGGCATTAGTTTGGTCACCAATCTCTGGTCACCAATCTTAAGTTCAGTAGGATTTTAAATTATCACGAACAATGGGGTTCAACCCATTTCCTACTTTGACAGGCACCGCAAAAAATATTCATGGTGTGTCCTGGTGGTGCAGTGGTTAGGTCAGTCATCTCCAAAGGAGAACAGACCACATACCCCTGGGTTCAAGTCCCCAGTCCAGTGGGAGACAACCAGTGTGAACAACCAAATAAAAATGAAATAAATTGCTGCGTCCTCTTCTCTCCCTGCCTGCCTGCCTGCCTGCTCGCCTTCGTTCTTGCCTACACCTTTCCTTTAAAAACAAACATTCACAAACCACACAGGCTGTGGCATTACAGGATTCTGTGTAATTCCAGGCACCTGCCTTTCACTCCTGAGGGGATGCAGATTAGAACGCAGGAGTGTAAGTAAGAGTAACAGTGCTTTGATGCTATGTGTCTGCATGTGTGACTATGTATAACAAAGTTAGCCATCCACAAAGTGTGCTGTCTAATGTATTCTCCAGTTCAGTCCGGGTCAACCTAAACCTTGAGAGCCCGATTCATCAAACCCCTCTCTGCTTCTGACCTGATAAAGTCCAATGTTGTTCTCCAGTTTTCCCACATTTCTAGGTAGCACACCGTCTCTGAACTCTGCTCTTGAACCCCTGCTTCTGTTGGATTAGGTCAATTCTGTGACCAATTTACCAGCCAGTGTGGGCTTTTCTGTTGCATGCCACCCACATGTGAAACTCAGCCTTAATCTGTTTTGACAGACCTTCACTGGAAGAAGGCATCTCTTTGTGCAGGTCACATAACGAAAGTTGTGAGACAATAAAGGAGACTTAGGCCTTAACCACGGAGACAGCTTGAATCATTAGGATGTCCTGCTTAGGTCATTTCTTGTATCAGAGTCCAGGTCCTTTCTCTCTCCTTTACCCTTCACCCCCTCTTTCCTTTTCTGTCCCCTCCTCTCCTTGTTCTTTGCTTCTTCCTTTCTCTCCTCAACTCTCTATTCTCCCCAGTTGGCCTTCCTTCTTCCCAACTTTCTCAGTAGCAAAATTTGAATTCCTAAGGGAATAAGGAGATGGAGTTGAATGTCTCAGCTGCCACCAAAGGAAAAACTATTTTTTTATGATCACTTTCTAGGTAAGGTTGTAGAGAAAGACAAATAATGAGAAATAGAGGCTAAATAAAGTCTAATGGCTAGGTAGGAAAAGTTCAGAGACATCTGTGTTTTGTTTATACACCCAAAGAAAGCCCTAAGGTCAGGGTCTCGGGAGTTTTAGGCCCCGGAATCTGAGATTTCCTGGTGGCATCTGGCCCCGAAATTGCAAATCAACCAGCAGGCAAGTACTGCATCCTCTCCTAGTCCCTGTTTCTTTGCTGTAAAATGAAAAACAAAAACAAATTTTCAATTCAACCTCTGAAATGGGGGTACTTTTTGGTTTCTCATTTATTAAGTCTAGGTTTGGGAAAAACTCTTGGCCATAAAAACCTAACCTGAACTAATATTTTTCCTCCATCTGTATCTGTCATACGCACTGCTGCAGGAGAGTCAACGTGCTTGAGTCCCAACCCCCAGAAGGGAATCAGACTGTCTGGAATGTGCGCCATATTGGCCTTCTAAAATCTCAAAAATGTTGAATTGCAGAAACCCAAGTGGCCCTAAAAGTTTTGGATCAGGTATCCACCTCAGAGCATATTTGGGATCCAAAATGAGATAGAAATAGCTGTGTGAAAATTAATGTAGGACCTAGCACAGAAATAACTATTCAATCAGGGTTAGCTCCTTTGAGCATCTTACTGTGTTCTTGAATGAGAGCATGCTTGCATGTGGAGCTGGAAAGCTTGGTGTCAGGCCTCTCCGGGTGGAGCAGCAGTTGGGCTGATCACCTCCCAGAGAGCCCAGGCCACACACGCCTGCGTGTGAGTCTCAGTTCCAGGGGGAACAACCAATGTGAACAACTAAATAAAAATAAAAAATAAAATGCTGCTTCCTCCTCTCTCTTCCTGCCTGCCTACTCACCTTCATACCTGCCTGCACCTTTCCTTAAAAAAAACAAAAATAGGAAGAAAGAAAACTTTGTGTCAGCCATAGGAAGTGCACTGGATTCTGTAGTTTACACAATGGCTTGTTTTATATTTGTTGTTTGTAGAGATCTCGAGTGTTGGAGCTACTTCCAATTTTCTTTTTCTATGACTTTTCATTGCCCTGAAACTCTGTTTTTTCATTTGAGGAAAAATTGCATTTATTCTGTCACTCTTTGGAGAAAGTATTACATCTTTCCC